>BCNH02000004.1:5502345-5524322 GCA_001662345.2 Metrosideros polymorpha var. glaberrima | reverse complement strand
GAATTGAAGAGAGTAGGAAAACAGCTTCTTCTTCTTTTTCTCTCTCAAGCGCAAATCCTTCTCTTGAGGCTACGGAAGATAGCCTAAGATCTTGAGCCCTAATTTGATGAATTGACAGAATATCCCCGGTCCTTGCTTGCAAAGTGCAATCTCTCTAGCTCGAGCGGGTCTCCGTGAGCCGAGCGTTGAACATCGATGCGGGGACGGACTCGGAAGCATTGACGGAGACAAGTGGAGGGTCCTGATCGAAGCCGCGAAGCGCAAACCCTTTGTCCAAGAAGAGAGGGCTTTTACTTCTTTAGCTAATTATTATTATTTTTTGGGTTGAAAATGAGTTTGTTTCAACCTTATTCAGTTGGGCTTTTTTCCTATAGAACCCATTATGGCTCATATCTTAAGTTTGAAATGACCAATTTATGACCAACTTCCATAAAAATAGATTAAAATATGAGCTTGTGACCCATTTTTTATTTACAGCCCAATGGCAAAACCATCAATCGAAAATAAATTTTAAATGCATTACCTTATTCTTGCCATCGGACACGAGATAAAATTTCACTTAGCTTTCTTTGTTTCTCAATGCGAACATCTCGACTAAAGAAATGATATGTAATGTCAAGCGGCTAGATCAACACATCTGCATCATTTTTCATATATAAATATTTTTCCTTCCTTCAGCTGCTTTCGGAAATGATAAAACGTATTGTTCTTCATCCAAGCATTAATATAGTCATGTTGAAGAAATGATAGGAAGGACAAAATTTAATGATGATTACTCAATGTAGTAGTATCCTTTGGAAAAGTTAAAAAGAGTGCCACATAGAAACAAGTGCTTTGATCTTCCAATCATCCTTTTCCAAAATAGATCATACTTCTCATCTTTTTATGAGTCTTGACAGTTGTGCATACACAATAAAAATTTAAGGACAAGGGCATCGTAATCTTAAAACTTGTCGCGAATCGAGTTTTAAAACTTTCAAAAAGTATAGTCAAGTACTAAAACTTGTCAAATTTGTGCAATCAAGCCCCTAACCCGTGCCTCTAGCCACCACCTTCGATTCCTCCGCCTGGTTGCACAATTGGCGCGACACAGCATGTCGCGGGAATGACTTGTTAAATTATGTCTTGAGTTTGAGCTCATTGAATTATCACGGTGCAAAATTAAAACAAGCGAGTACAGCCGCACAAATAAAACCCAACCATTGGACGTTCATCTCCTGACTTGGTGGAACCTTGGCTGCAAGAGAAGATTTCCACAAGCTACTCAACAAAGGAAGGGAGGACCATTAACTCCTCGTCTCCTAGCCGCACAATGTTGAAATCTTGAAGATTAGCCATTGGAGTTTGTATCTTTTTTACTTCCGAAAGCCCCTTGCACAAGCTCTCGGTCAAGCCGCAGGCAAAAGCAAGTCACAAGCCAAGAAAAGAGAGAGCAATCATTGGTCTTGGAGGGTCCCTAGGGCCTTTTACAATTTGTTGTCATTGTGTCCGGAAGGGACTTGATCTCTTTCTCGCTGGCGCATTGTGAGGTTTGTGTGGCAAACACAGGGCTATTGGGCGTAGTTTAGATGTGGGAAACACTCGAGTGCGTGAGAATTATTATTGTGTAATTCTTCAATTAACTAGTGGATTATTTGCCGGCTTTCTCCGTGAATGTAGGTTCTAACATTTGAAAATTTCTGGTGTCCATTATTGTTCCTCGAAATTATTTTCTTCGATACTTTCATCTTTTCATGTTTCGATATAATTCCAAAGATCTGGTCTGTTTTTCGCAACATACTAGTCTCTGGTTATGTGACAAAGAATGAGCCCAATTAATAAATCAAGGAAAATTCTAACAGCAGTCTATTGTATCTAATCTATTTATAAATTTTCTCATAAGCACAAGAACAAGAAGTTAGCTCATATATGACACGATTGGCCTTTTGGTGTCCTCTGTCTGCTGATACAGGAAGTATCTCATTTCTCAACTTCAGTAGATTACGCAGTTCCCTTGCGAGGGCATGCGACTAGCGAGCGTCAACAACAGTAGTTGTAACTCTGTTGACAGAACATGTTCTGTCACATGTTGACTGTATGTACGCACTCTCGTCGATGAATGCTGGCTGTTTCGGGGATGGAAGTAACACATCAGCGTTCCCCAACATGAAAACCACTGTGGACATTGTTGGTCTATCCGATGCATATCTTTGCACGCACAAAAGACCGATCTGAATGCACCTCAATACCATTTCCTCGGAATATGTCTTGTCCATTGATTTGTCGACAATGTCCATGCATTTTCCTTCTTTCCACAGCTCCCATACCTGGGAAGAACACATACCGAGCACCTTGGATTGTTATAATGTGAATGTAGAGGCTGGTCAAATTGTGCATTGCATTGAATAATATCACACTTCCATACTTACATGGCCAATTAAATTGCAAAAGGGGTTCATATGATAGCACCCGTTATTTCTTTGGCCTGTAATGATCTCTAACAACAGAACTCCATAGCTGTAGACATCTGATTTAATTGAAAACCGGCCCTGCAGAGCATACTCCGGTGCCATGTACCCACTACAGAAAGCCAAAAAGGAGAGAAGTAATCAACATCTCATTCACCGTATAAACTTCCCTGTCAAATTTGAGAGGAGATAACTGAAGGTTGAAACTTTAGTATGAAAAACAGAAAATAGTTTGAACCAAGTTCATTTACTTTGTTCTAAGTTCTCACTGTCTAATCAAGAGAAGCAGAATTTAATGCTCAAGAAAAGCACTCACTATGTCCCGACTACGCGCTTCGTTTTTCCTTCAATTTGGTCTCCCCCACATATCCTAGCCATCCCAAAATCTGAAATCTTGGGGTTCAATTCAACATCCAGTAAGACATTGCTAGCTTTCAAATCTCTGTGGATTATCCTCAATGTCGAATCCTGGTGTAAATACATGAGTCCTCGAGCTACCCCATACGCGATTTCGAAACTTTTTCCCCAATCCAGAAGTGATCTCTTTGTATCATCTGGACCCAATTTGGGGATTTCCTCAAGTTATAATCCATAATAGTCTCTGTAGAACCGAAATTCTGGCCACTGGAAGAGAGGACTTACCAAAGAGGAACGAATCCAAGCTTTTATTGGGCAAATACTCGTAAATCAACAGTTTCTCGTCTTCTTGAATGCAGCAACCTAAGATTTTCACCAGATTCCGGTGTTGGAGTTTGGCAATCAATCTGACTTCATTCTTGAACTCTTCATTTCCTTGTCCAGAGTATTTCGAGAGTCTTTTAACTGCTATTTCTGTTCCGTGATTCATCACACCCTGTGGAAATGAACACATCACAAGAATAAGTATTTAAACCTGAGAGATGAAGCTGGTCGTTTGAAAGCTGTTATGAGTAGATTTTAAGATTTATTAGGTAGTTAAACTTGCCAGGAAAATGTGTCGTTTACACTCATTACAAGTTGTATGACCTAGAAAAATAGAGAAGCAACATAGACTTGCACTGTTCTCAGCTTCTTCTCCCTCGTCTTTGGTTAGTCACTTCCCGGGTTTGTGATGACTGGAAGATCAGAATCGCTACAGAGACACCTCCATGGATATAGTAGAAGTAACCAGATCGCAAAACCTTTCGTCAATTTCAAAATAGAAAACGTTCCTTCACAATAAAACAGGCTCATTTCTGACAATTTTATTCGAGGACATCAATCCCAGTGACAGACAAATGAAGTTGGTAAACTATATATGGTCATTTGGATTCAGTCGAATATGGGAGATTAAGTACCTTGTATACAGATCCAAAACCGCCTTGTCCGAGCTCATTGACTGAGGAAAAATTGCTTGTGGCTGCAGCTACAGTTTCAAAATCAAAGAGTGGTAGATCTTTTGTTCGTCTACCTTCACTGTCGAGGTCTTTCAGACCTGGAAGATCGTTGAAATATGCTGAGCTTGTGGTACCACTAACAAGAGGATTACCCCCTCTTCTATCTGCTGTCATACAGTGCAATAAAATGTTTAAGAAAGACAATGAAAGCAATTGTGTACTGCTTCTTTTTTTGCTGTTCTAGCCAATTTGGGAAATGTTTTGTACAGGAAGGAACAATACAAATTTTTTCCTCCAACAATGACCTAATCGCTTATTCCTTAAGATCGATCGCATAGGCTCAATTTCAAGATGAATCGCAATACAGCATTCTCCATCTATATGCGTCTGTGCAGCTTTATTGGTCAAGGTTTGCAGTATTGAAATCAAGCACACTTTAGCCTAAAATCCTGGTTAGATTAGTTGCAGTTTAAATTTAATCGATTTCTTAACCCTGCATATCGAAATAAATACCTACTTGTGAAACAGACAGTAATAAATATGGCAGAAAAAGCTTCTATCAAGGCTGATCACCCACCTCTCTTCCTCTTTAACAAAAGGCAGTACATAAGGGAGCCTAAGAGCAGCAACACCAGTGCAGATACCGATATTATTGCCACCATTGCCTTCTTGAGAAGAGTACTCCTTTTCCTATAGCGAGCTGTAAAAGTAAGGCATGAGAAGTGTGCCAATGACATTGAAAGAGCAAATATTATGGAAATTAGTGCAACAAGTGCAGTTTACAACATGAACTATCGAAAGCAAACAGTTTCATTAAGACGAGAAGTAGAAATTGGGACAACAATGACAACCCCAGAACAGCTGCAAAAGTATTTGAAGTAGATATCAGCATTGAGTACCTAAGTCAATTGCATCCACCCGCACATATAAATCTTGACCCAAGTCTGAAAATTCTCTTGTATCCACCAAATCTCCATACCATTTGAGGCATCCAAATTCGCCCATACTTTCATTTGCACTCGAATAAGCTGTGCAATTGCAATCCCTCAAGCATTCCTGCTCACACTCCTTCAAGGTCAGGCTCATGTCAACATTTGCTGTTGAAGTGTCCGGCAACTTCAGCCGTTTCACCTTCACAAAACCTTTCCCACTTTGACACAGTGACGCATTTTGCCTCCTCTTGCACCCGCCTGATCCGTCCCTTAGGTACCAATCACCTGGAGACTTGGGCTCAAAGCCAGGCAGGCATGTGCAGTCGAACTGGTCTGCATAGTTTGCACCACAGTTACCATTAGGCCCACACTTGCTGTAGTAGTCACACAGTTCCTTTGGATGGTAATTAAACTCGGTCCACCGCTGGTCTTCATCATGCCACATGAAGTGTTTAACTAACCCTGACTCATGCACCACATATCTGGAGAGAACCGATGCACTGGCGACGCCATACATCAGAGAAACCTCCATTGCGTTATTTGTAATTGTGATATTATAGACAAAATCATTAACCATCTCAGGAACGCTACCCTGCGGCTTCTCAATTATTGCTCCACCCCGCCAATACGGAGCTCGATCCTTGTAAAGGAACAACTGTGGGTAACCCGTTGGTTCAAACCTGTATGAACAACTGCCCGGTGCTGGATCATCTTCGGATTTCCAAGATGTCACGAACCGGTTCAAACCTGTTCTCCGGTCTAACCCAAGCTTCATGGACGGAAGATAGGTGTCTGTGGGATAATCAAAGCTCTGCCAAATAACCACTTTGCTCAAATCATGTTTCAAAACCAGATTACCTGAATCCAAAAGCTGAGCAGTAGTATAATCATTTAAAGTCATGGACGAAACATTGGTTGACCAAATGGGGAAGCTCCCATTGTTTTCACTGATCACTAAGTTTCCATAGTGATCAAATGCAAGAACTCCTGAAGTATCATTCACGGGATTCTCTCTGTTAGCAACCCAGACGACGGTTCGCTCCGGTTGTCCATAGTACCAAATCCCCACATAACGCAAGCTTGAATTACCTGGGCTGAAGAAACCGAGAGCAAATTTTCTTCCTTGGGAGATTAAGACATCACCATCTTTCACGGTATCGTTCGGGGCAAGGGTGTCCAAAGAATCAATCAAATGAAGTAGAAGAAATAAAACCAGGATGTGTAACGACACTGTTCGAGTGTTCATGTTGAACTTACATGGGGATGCAGCGTGCTTATGTTTCTGGCAACAAAGCAGAGATATGGCTTTTGCTTCCTAACCAATAATTTTTTAGAGGAGCCACCATTGCTGACCATCCTTGTATCAATACCATACCCCAGTGGAAAATGTATCATGAAGCGGTGACTTTGGCGTCACCCGTCCAAGATTGACTCTTCTTCTCTCCTCTCGGGTTGCTCCTTTATTTATCTAATAGTTTACTTGCATTACTTGAATACCAAGGCATCTTTAGTTTTTTATGCCTGCCGTTGATCTAGATGCATCATTACACAGATAGGTACACTCAGAGAATGTATTTTCTGAAGTCAGAAGTCAACGGAACATGTTTTCAAAAGATGGGAACCAAGGGGGAACGCCATTTAATGCGCCAGTCAACACCCTTTTCCTTTCACTAAGGTCTAATTGAATGTTATTGCCCATTGTTATTGGCTGTTGTGTATATTTGATTAAGTTCATGAAGAATGTTCAAACAGGAAACGTCGGTTCCTATGTAGAAAAAGAAACGAAATTATTGTGTAAGGAAGGTTCAAAGAAACAGAGACTATACGCATAAATGATGACGACTGAAGAGCAGATCAAATAACTAACTGTTCACTTTTTAGATTTTAACCCTTCCATTTTATGTTAGAAAGTCTCATCCAAAAGTTTAGCTAATAAATGGGATGTCGGGGCACAAACTAACTTTGATATCATATTGGAATTCACGAGTTTAAGTTAACAAGTGGAGGCAACCATGTTTCTATAAAGACTAAAGAGCATATACACCTCATAATCAAGCGATGTGAGATCTTCCAACCTTACAATTAAAATATTATAAGCAATAGAGTAATCACTCATGTTATTTACCAGTATAATTTTCGTGGAGCCCTCCACATTGGACTATATAGAAGCAGCCATCTCCAGAACTCTTGTTGCTTTCAACACCGCACGGACCCTCATCTATCTAGAAGATCATGAAAAGTAAACGTATGAATAAGGAAAAAAAAAGACAAACACAACCGAAATTTCAGTGGAAGGAGCTCTTGAAACGGTCGTGATCAAATGCAAGCTAAGATTTATGTGAGCATTCACCATCATTGCTATGAGTCGGTATTGTCACGCCTCACTATTTCCATGTGGTGAAGTGAAGGATTTAATAGCATGTTGTTGACATATAAATTTTGACCACCTCATTTAGGAATTAATTGCATAAAAATTGGGGATAGACCACGGCCCTTAAACAAAAACATTAATCATTTTTCATATAGTTTTTAATTTAATTTCATGCATTGTAGCATCCATTAGATTAAAAATGGATCGGCAGTGTTAAATGGACCTAAATCAATCACGTGGACTAGGTCCGCACTCAAGTGAAATTCGACCAAGTCTAGAGGGTGCATGTGCTAGCCAAAATTAACATAAAATGGGGAGTTTCCAAGCTTAATGAGCTGGGCTTAATTTTTATGATTAGGGCTGGAATTTAGTTAATTGAGCCATGTGATTAATTTCAGCTTTAATTAAAGGGAGTTTGAGATCAATTGAGCCCGTAAGGCCGAAATTTGGCCTCATAAGTGAGGGTTAAACCTAACTTTACACTATAAAAAGAGCTCTTTGTCTTCACAATGAAGGGAGGCTTCGTTCACAATTGAGAGGGTGGTCGTCCATATTGAGAGGAAGCACCAGAAAGAGAGGAAAGGCTACTTCTTTTCTTGCAGACCACATTCTCCACACACAGAGAGGCCACACCATTGGAACCCACGGCCACCAATAGTAAGATGCACAGCTGAGAGAGAGAGAGAGAGAGAGAGAGAGAGAGAGAGAGATTCCCGCCCCCGGGAAGTTGACCATCCTGCAGAAAACGCCAAATGAGGTCTTCACCGTGCAGAGAGATTGAGGTGGGAAAAGAGACAAAAAATTCTCTCGCTGGAGGTCCCCCCATTGGTTGCAGCGTCTCTATCCTCTTCACGCCGTCTCAGCCCGACGTTGCCCTCAGCCCTCGGAAAAAATCCAGCAGAGATGACAACCCTTTCATGTTATTTAATAATGTGATCCCACATTTTTAGAGACATGATTTTTAAAATAAAAACCCACCCTTAGACATTGACCCACATCTTCTTTCTTAAACGAGTTTCCACCAAACGGTTTTCCACGTTCATACATTTCTGTTGACATCTGCCTATTGAAAACCGCCTTGATGGAAGGCTGTTTACAAAAAAGGATCGTTCATTTTCATTTGGGCATGACAAGGTCGATACCAAACCCTCACTTCGGAAATACATCATCAATATGCAAGGGGATTAGGTTAGTAGAGTGCACCCATAATTGTTGTTGTATTGCTGTCGAATCTCCACGGATTTTCGTCGCACACAAACTTGAACAATGACTAGAGGTCAGATTTATTTTACGTCATGTTTTTCGTATGTAATTCCAATTGATGCATGAATTCTATTTTTCAATGCATAATTAAAATACCTCGATTTTGTCTTACATTTGGTATCGGAGCAAGATTAGAATCTCCGCTCTGTGTTTATTGAGTTTTTGGTGTATATTTTATCGAGGTTTTTTGAGTGAATTAAAATCAGCGCAATTTATGGCTGAGGGAGAAATTGTTGTTTCCAGCCAAATTCCAACGACCCACCACCTAGCTTTGGACCAATATGGTCACACCGCCATAAGTTAATTCGGCGTGATCGTCGGAGGCTAATTGCGTGGCGGAAGTTGCGATGGTTAGGGTTTGTGTCCGACAGAATTTTGCATGATTCCGGCCAATTTCTTGGCCGTTTTTGTCTATTCTTGGACCCATGTGGTCGCGTCAGCGTGGTCTCCAAAACCCATTATTTATTTTGGTCTAAGGTGGGATGTCAGAGAAAACCCAGGCGAAAGAAGGCACGACAGAGCTGGCGAAGCGGGCGAAGTCGTCGCTAGGTCAAATTCGCGTGATGAAGAAGAAGGCACGAGGAGCACTGCACTTACAAGCGCATGTGATCTATGTACCATGCGCAGGTGAGGGGACGCAACATTTCGGGCGCGTGAACAACAAGCGCCCAGGCGACAGTTTTGGGTGCGTGCGGCATTTTTCCTCTTTTGCCCTCGGCACCCACAGAATTTCCTATTTTGCCCCTCTTCAGTTAATTTACGGCTCTGCCCCCTTCAGTTAATTTCCTGTTTTACATGAATTTACTGATTTGCATTTGCATGCAATTTGGTAAATGTTTTGTGAATGTAGTTAAATGTCTAGTGATCTATATATAATTTTGTTTGATTGGACACTAGCCACAACATCTCTAATTATATTAATATAATTAATTAGGATGAAATGTATATTATTTTTCTTAATTTACCCATAAGAATTAAGAAAAGGAACATAATATAACAGTTTTGTTATAAAGCGATTATGAATCTATTTAAATTAAAAACTTAGCCCATAGGCAGTTTTTATGTTATTAAATTCATATTTTGTGACATGTTTTACAATGGTAAAGTAGAATGTATGTTTGATTTGCCTCAAATGTTGTGACATAAGTGTGTATGTTTGATATGCAGTTTTGCAACTTGTGAATTTTTCTGAATTTAATATTGATGTTCCCCTGATAAATAGTGAAAACTATAAAGTTTGGAAGGAGTTAGTCCTTCTTGAATTGGAGTACATGAACATTGACTATGCTATAAGGAAAGACGAACCACCTGCTCCTGCTGATACGAGCACCGCAGCTGAAATAGCCCTTTATGAATAATGGGAGCGGTCCAATCGCCCTAGTATGATATTCATAATGACTAAAATTTCTCCAAGTATCCGTGGTTGAGTCGCTCAGCATAGCAATGTTAAGGCTTTGTTGGAAGCCATTGATGCACAGTTTGAGACTTTAAAGAGGCGCATGCCATGACCTTGATTATGAAGTTTTTATCATTGAAGCTCACTAGTGTTAGTGATGTGCGTGAGCACATCATGAAAATGAGGGACATTGTGACTCGTTGAGATATCTGAATCTTTTCTTGTGCTCTACATTCGGAACACTCTTCCACTACAGTATACACCTTTCAAAATCTCTTATAAAACACATAAGAATAAATGGTCAATTAATGAATTTATGACCATGTGTGTTCAAGAGGAAGAAAGGCTGCTTACGGAATAGGGAGAAAGTACTTTTTTGGCAACATAAGGAAAGTATAAGGGGCAAGCATGTATAAGAGAAAGAGTAAAATACCTCACAAGCTAACATTAAAAAGGATTCCAAATGTTTCTTCTGTAAAAAGAAGGGGACATATAAAGAAGAATTGTGTCAGATTTAAAGTTTGGCTCGAGAAGAAAGGTAACCTAACCTCCTATGTCTGTTATGAATCTAATATGGTTGGTGTAAGTCACAACACTTGGTGAATTGATTCCAGATCTACAATCCACAGTTCAAATTCCTTGTAGAGGTTTCAAGACCGTAGGAAACCAGTAGAAAGGGAGCAAAGCATCTATTCTAGAAATAAGACACGTTCGCATGTGGAAACTATTGGGACATGTGGATTAGACCTAAATAGTTACTTTGTTTTGAATTTGGAAAGGACCTTTTATGTTTCAAGTTTTTCAAGAAACTTGATTTCTATTTCTAGATTTGTACCATTTGGATACTCCTTTAACTTTTTAAATTCAACCTTCAATTTATCATTTAAATTTGAAAGTGTTAGGAGTGATATTTTGTGTGATGGCCTTTTTCAGATTAATTTGCAAGACAATACCTTTCTTAATGCGATGCATGTTCATGATAACGTTGGTATAAAACGATATGTTGTGAATGAGGATTCTCTATGTTGCGATATCGGAGATTGGGACATATCTCCATTGATAGAATTAAGCAATTTGTAAATAATGGAGTACTTAGTAGTTTGAATTTTACTGATTATGACACTTGTGTGGGCTGCATAAAGAGAAATCAGACCAACAAGTCGAAGAAAGTTGCCAAGAGGTGTACGGATATATTTGAAATCATTCTTACAGACATTTGTAGTCAGGATATAGACTCATATGGTTAGAAGTACTACATCTATTTCATAGATGATTACTCATGATATATGTATCTCTACTAGCTTCGTAATAAGCATGAAGCATTAAATGATGTTAAAGTATTTAAGGCTGAAGTAGAGAAACAATATGGTTAGCAAATTAAGATCGTGAGATCAGATAGAGGTGGGAAATGCTTTGATAGATACACTAAAAATGGGCAAACAACTAGTCCCATTTGCGAAGTTTCTTCAAGAGCATGGGATAATTGTCCAATACACCATGCCTAGTTGTCTAGTCTAAAATGGTGTAGCAGAAAGAAGAAATCGAACTTTATTGGATATGGTGCAAAGTATGCTTAGTAGCTCCAAACTTCCTAAGTCCTTGTGGACTGAAGCTCTTAAAACAGTAGTGTACATATTGATCCAAGTTCCGACCAAGGCAGTCCTAATGACACCTTTTAAGTTATTCAAAGGTTCGAAATCGAGTTTACGACATATACGCGTTTGAGGATGCTCGTCTAAAGTGAAAGTTTACAATCCACAAGAAAAAAAAGTTAGACCCAAGGTCTATAAGTGTGTATTTCATTGAATATGTCAAAGTCCAAGATGTACAAGTTTTATTGTCCATCACACACTACTAGAATTGTGGAATCAAGAAACGCTAAGTTTTTTGAAAATAACTTGATCAGTGGGAGAGATCAATCTCAGAACTTTGTTTATGAGTAATATCATTTCAATACTTAACCTTTCACCTCAAGTATGAGATTGGTTGTTCATAACACCCCTTCAATTCAGCCGGTTGTTGAACAACCAATCTTTGAAGTTCCACAACCTGTTAATATTACTTCGATAGATACAATTATTATGCAACTACCAAAAGCTGTTGAACAACCAATTGAACAACATACTCCTCAAGAGAATGTAGATGCAACATTAAGAAATTCTGCTAGAATAAAGAAATCAATAATTCCTAGTGATTACATTGTGTATCTATAAGAATATAACTATAATGTTAGAGCTAAGAATAATCCTGAAATGTTTTCACAAGCCATGAGTTACGATAAACCCGATTTGTGGTACAATGTCATGAAGGAAGATATGAGTTCTATGGCATCAAACGAGGTCTAGGATTTGGTTGAGTTGCCTAATGGTGCGAAGGCCATTGGTTGTAAATGGGTCTTCAAAACCAAGAAGAACTCATTGAGCAACATTAAGAGATATAAAGTTAGACTCGTCGCCAAAGGTATCACTCAAAGGGAGGGAATCAATTACATAGAGACATTTTCTCCTATATCCAAGAAAGATTCTCTTCATATCAAATTGGCATTGGTTGCCCATTTTGACATGAAAATCCATCAAATGGATGTGAAAATGACATTCCTCAATGGGGAACTAGAGGAGAAGGTTTACATAAGACAATCAGAAAGATTCTCCTCTAGTAAATGTGAGTATTTGGTGTGCAAGCTTAAAAAATCTATATATAGCTTGAAACAAGCATCCGGCCAGTGATACTTAAGGTTTGATGATATCATCTCTTCATTTGATTTTGTTGAAAATGTCATGGTTCAATGTAGATACCAAAAGGTCCGTGGGAGCAAAATTTGTTTTCTTATCTTATATGTGGATGACATTTTACTTGCAACAAATGATAGATAGTTGCCACATGAGGTGAAACAATTCCTCTCTAAGAGTTTTGACATGAAGGATATGGGTGAGGCATCTTATGTCATCGGCATTAATATCCATAGAGATAGACCTCAAGGAATTTTAGGACTATCTCAAAAAATATATATCAATAAAGCTTTAAAGAGATTTCGGATGAAAGATTGTTCACCAGGTATAACACCTATTGTGAAGGGTGATGAGTTCAATTTGAACCAGTGCCCAAGGAACGATCTAGAAATGGAACAAATGAAGAACATTCCATATGTTTCTATTGTCGGAAACTTGATGTATGCTTAGGTTTGCACTCAACCTAACGTTGCTTTTGCAGTGGAAATGTTGGGGAGATATCAAAGTAATCTAGGTATGGATCACTGAAGAGCTGCAAAGAAAGTGATGAGGTACCTTCAAGGTATCAAAAGTCACATGCTTATGTAAAAACGGACTGACAACCTAAAGGTAGTTGGTTATTTGGATGTGGAATTCGCTGGTTGCGTTGATTCTCGAAAATCAACATTTGGATATATTTTTATGTTAGCTGGTGAAGCCGTGTCATGGAGGACTGCGAAGCAGACTTTGACTACTACTTCAACTATAGAGGCTGAGTTCGTCTCTTGTTTTGAGGCTACCTTGCATGGTGTATGGTTGAAAAGTTTCACTTCTCAGCTTAGAGTTGTTGATTCTATTTCTAGGCCATTAAGAATATATTGTAACAATTTAGTTGCAGTTTTTATGGCTAAAAATGCCAAAAATAGCAGTTGAAATAAACACATCGACATCAAGTATTTAGCCATAAGAAAATGTGTTAAGAAAAATAAAGTGGTCATAGAACACGTTGGGATTGAATTGATGATAGCTAATCCTTTAACTAAAGGCATGCCACCAATGAGTTATATGGATCATGTGGCTAGGATGGGAATTGGTCGTATGGACAATTTTTTTATGTATGAAACTGTTATTAAGTTGTAATGTTATTCTCAATTTTGTGTACACATTATGTTGTTTCTAATAATAACAATTATCTTTGGACCTAGAATAAACATAAGGTTTATTCATTAAGATATGTTGTTACATAAAGGTGAACATCAAAGAAATAAGATGCGTTGTGATACATGGAAGATTTTACTCGTTCTATGAGGACATGTCGTCGTGATTCATGCGTTTTGGTTTTTTTTCTTTAAGCATTAAGTTGTCGTGGTTTTGGTTGGATTATTCGTATGATGAAAATGTTGGGATCAAATGGGAGAATGTTATCTATAATGTGATCCCATATTTTTAGGGATGTGGTTTTTAAAATAAAAACCCACCCTTTGACATTGACCCACATTTTCTTTCTTAAGCGGTGGTTCCACCATACGGTTTTCCACATGCGTACCTTTTCCTTGATAACCGTCCATTGGAAACCGCCTTAATGGAAGGAAGTTTATAAAAGACAATCGTTCATTATCATTTGGGGATGACAAGGTCTAAACCAAACCCTCACTTTGGAAAGACACCATTAGTATGCGAGGGGATTGGGTTAGTAGAGTTCGCTCATAATTGCTGTCGAAATCTTCACGGAATTCCGTCGCACGCAAATTTGAACAATAGTTAGATATTAGATTTATTTTACGTTCCGATTCTAATTGATGCATGAATTTTGTTCTTTAATGCATGATTAGAATCGCTCAAATTTATCTTACATTACATAGCCTGGGCGAGTATTTTCTGCAAGTTTCTTCGAAGACATTAGTACTAATAGCCAAGAAGTCCCTCTTGTGGTCGTGCCTTTAAGCTTCCATCGACGCTAATCTCAAAGACTTGCCAAAGATGTTGCCTTGGTCTCTCCATTGGGACAACGGCCATGGTTTGGTCGGACGGAGCCTCTATACATCACCGCGACGCCTTCCCCGTTGTGACCGACCGAACCGAATTGTCCAGCCGTGTGACCATTGTTGTCGTTTGGGTGCTGAACGGAGCCGTCCCAAGAGTTGCCGAGCACTATTACCTTTGCAACCATCCATTGAACCGGCCAGCCGCCGCCGTGAGACATCGACAAGCACCACCATTCAATGAGATGATTTTTGGGCTGTCCGTCGAGTTCAAATTTGGCAATATCCACGAATTAGGTAAATCATTCTCATCCGATTGCGTTTGAATATCTCAAATACCTATCTTGAAGTGTTTGAATATTTGATTGTCTATTTTGTTGATATTGTGATTTGCTTGAATAGGTATAGGATAATGCATGTTCCTATAATATTTAAGATATCCGTTGAAATAGAAAACGTTTCCAATTTAACAACGTGCATATGGATAGCAATCTGATCTCCACCACGAGATATGATATCTATCTGCACGAAAAATCTTCCATCCTATCCGAAGCCACTCGGATAAGATCATTGATTTTGCATTAAAAAATTTTCCATCCCATCCAAAACCACTCAGATTAGATTGTTGATTTTAATTACATAATTTGAACATAATGGATGTGCTTGAGTAATGGATGCTATTTTTTGTTTGATTTGAATTGAATATTGTCTATTTCTTTAAATTGATTTTGATTGATTCTTATCCAATAAAAATTCCAAAAAAAGATAAGATAGGAATAGGGGAAAAATTACCAAAAAAGTCTTATACTTATTACAATTGTGTCAATTCAGTTCTAAACTTCTTCTTCTTTTTGCTAATTGAGTCCTAAATCTTTTGCAATTTCAATTCGGTCAATTTGGCCAGTCAGCGCTGACATGGCAAGGTTGGCGCTGACATGACAATTTTTTAATTTTAATTTTTGAGTTATTTTATTTCTTTCTAATTCTTTTTTCTTTTTTTCCATCTTGCTCCTTGGTCACCAGCCACCTCAATGCTGGTGACTTGCCAGGGCTAACCTCGCTGGCCACTGGTAAGGCCCGCCCTCGCTAGAACCTAGCGAGGGCCGACCTCACCAACTGAGCGAGGTTCGCCCTCGCAAGGCAAGGTCAACCCTTGCCAAATAATGGCGAGGGCGACCTCGCCTTGTGAGGGCCAACCTCACCGATGGCCAATTGCCAATGACCAAGGATGAAGAAAGCAAAAAAGAAAAAGGAAGAAAAAGAAAAAAAATATTAAAATACTATTAAAAATTGCCACGTCAGCGTCAGCTAACTAAATGGATTGAACTAGCACAATTGAAAAAGGTTTACAACTTAATTGGCCAAAAAAAAAAAGATTATGACTAAATTGACACAATTACAATAGGTTTAGGACTTTTTGGTAATTATCCTAGGGATAGATTAGAATATGGGATAAGATTAGGAGTATATTTAGGATAAGTTTTCCTAATTAAGATAGATTGCATGATAGGACTGGTATAGATTTTCCTATTTGAGTTTAAATGCATGTTTAGATAATATCTAGGCTAGATAGCATTTTAAATTGAGTTGCATGTTGAAATATTTATCTAAAACAAGATAGGTTTTAGGGTGGCTAATTTCCTCTCTTAAAACATATAATATCTCACTTTAGCTAGATTCATATTTTCATTATTTTCTAATTTCGAATTTCATGAAAATACCAAAATATTAGATCATGTCATTAATGGTCCATCATATGCCAAGTTAGTTAGAATTATTTGTTTTGGGTTATTTAATTTAGAATGCATGTCACGTAGGATAATTGCTTATTAAATTTGTCCGTCACTAGAAATTGCACGTTTAGGTCACGTAATTAAATTGCATGTCATCTCAGAGTAGACATTTAATTTTACGTCATTGCATGCATTGCATATAGTATAGTTTGCATTTTAATAAAGAGAAAACTCCTAAAAAGATTTTGAGTGAAATTGTGTGTTGATTAGAAATCATATTAGGATTGTCTATGTGATTTTCTTAACTCAAAATCGTAGAGTATTCCTTTTCTTCTATGCGATGCTAGTTAAAGAAATGTCGCGACGCCTGTCAAATTTTAGAACTCCTCGTTGCTGAACTTTTGAGTCATTGTTGAAGGAATAAGGCAGGCAAAGCTTTTAGCTTACCTAGAAGTAGTGACACTCTGCCTGAATATCTACATCTTATGCATCATATTATAACCCCAAAAAAAAAAAAAAAATACAATATGAAGAATCTGTACACATCTGCACCCTACATTGTTTTCGTGTATAGAAGTATGTATCACATGCTACTCTTCTCATCACTCAATTATATTTTTCATCTACTCTCCGGAGCTGTGATAGTTATATCATTGGAAAATTGAAGCATTTTGACGCTAGAGGACGAGTCGGTGCTCATAACGAAGCTCTCGGCACTAAATCCCGGTTCCTTAGGTTGAGGAACATCAGAAGTCTCGCTGCCCAACATAAGCACCACCGACGACATTGCCGGCCGGTCTTCGGGTCGCTGCTGCACGCACAAGAGTCCTACCTGGATGCACCTCATCACTTCCTTCCTGGGAAATTCTTCATTGATCAGGGCATCTACTAGTCCTAGTGCATTCCCCTCGGTCCACAGTTTCCATGCCTGAAAGTACGTTGAAACCAAGTTAATTCCTATCATAGAGCAATAAAAATGAAGGACTTAGCATCCAATCCGAGCTTAAGCAGGGCAACACTTACATGTCCCACGAGATTGAGATCATGGTCCGGGTGATAAAATCCCCAATTCTTGTGGCCGCTTACGATCTCCAGTAACAGTACTCCAAAACTGAACATGTCTGATTTTACTGAAAAGTGGCCTTTCAGTGCATACTCGGGAGACATATAACCGCTGCAAGACGGAAATAGAATATCAGTATAACCACAAATCTTCGAAAATATCCCTTGAAACAAACAATAGAATAACTTACTATGTCCCAACTATTCTATTGGTCATTTCTCCAGCATTTTCTGCAGTGAATATTTTTGCAATTCCAAAATCTGAGATTTTAGGATTCATCGCACTGTCTAGTAAGATGTTGCTCGGTTTGAGGTCTCGGTGGATAATTCTCAGCCTGGAGTCCTCATGGAGATAGAGAAGTCCGCGTGCAATCCCCATGATAATGCTGAAGCGTGTCTTCCAGGTCACAAGTTTACGTCTATTTGGATCTTCACAAAATTTGAGATAAAGTTATTGAGAGAAAAACAGTATAATCTCAAGCAGGTTGAAAAAGTGTATGCGGGGGGTGATTGTCTCACCAAAAAGGTGGTGGTCCAAGCTCTTGTTCGGCAAGTACTCGTAGATTAGCATTCTTTCATCGCCATGAATGCAGCATCCTAAGAGCTTCACCAGATTCCGGTGTTGAAGTTTGGCAATCAGTATGACCTCGTTCTTGAACTCTTTCAGGCCCTGCCCAGAGTTCAGTGAGAGCCTCTTCACAGCAACATCTTGTCCAGTAGGTAATACACCCTGGCAGATAGCGTATTACATGTTAGTAAGATCAAAGTAGAAAAGAATTATAAAATCATCTTCTTGTATGCGGAACAATCTTCATGGAGTTAACACGAGAAAACTGTGATTTTCGAACTACCATGTATACTTTGGCCAAAAAAAGTACCTTGTATACTTCACCGAACCCACCCTGCCCAACCTTGTTTTGGAAAGAGAAATTGCTAGTGGCATCAGCAACCGCAACGAAATCAAGAAGGGGTAATTCAAGGTCTTCCTCCGGACCACCATCTCCTGAATCTCGATAAACTAAGTATTCGGCTGTGACAGAGGATATAAATCAGCCATCGGCATAAACAAACGCGTAATTATGCACTACAATCTCAAAAATAGTCCAGCATATCCTGCTGGTTCGCTGAGAAAAGGGAAATAAATCTAACAGTTAGCAATTAAATCAACTTTAGAAAGCATTTGTTTCATCTAAGTGGTTATCATTTGCTTCCTCAAAGTAATTCCTATTCACTCTAACTTGCTGATCGGGAACCCGAAAATAATTATCAGAGATAGTGTTCTCTCAGACTTAAGCTGGCTGTGATGCTAAGCTAATCGATGTTTTCTTAGGCCCTCATTGAGGATGCTAGATTTATAGGCCTATCAGGTATGCTTGCATTGAAGGAAATATTTTTAGCATGATAAGCAAGAAAGGAACATGTCAAGATACAGAGTCATGGACATACTTTCAGCGATTTCTTCCTTTTCTTATTCAAAATGAGAGAAGCAATAATCATGCTGTCTGCAATAAATAGTTTTATGCCGTGATAATGACTTTACCTCTCGTCCTCTCTTTCCTTCTTCGGAGAGCGTACCGGCCAATGAATGCTAACATAAGCATTCCACATACAGTCGAGACAGAGATGCTGACGGCGGTTATTATACGCTTCCTCGTCTTAGCACGATCGATTGCAGCTGTTCATCGAAAAATTTCAAAATAATCATGTGCTGTCATGCTCAAACAGAGAGCTAAGTAACCACATGGCAATAGTTCTTATCTGTGCCAGTGTGCTCTCTACATCAAAGAATATTCAATACATAAATGTTTCTTGTACTCGTTTTTTTTATCTAACATCAAGTATATATCATTGCGTAAAACTAGTAGATGCTATGTTATTGCACACACAGAAAGAAGCATTTCTTAATAAACTCCCAGGGCTTAGAGATCCAATTCAAGCGACAGATCTTAGTGCAAGGGACACAAACCCAATGGTGATGGAATATGAGTCACCTCAATGTGAACATTAACTATAACTATGTCATCACATTCGCATAAAGCATTTCCAGGCAAGGACATTGATTTTCTTGGCAGCTGTTCAACTGAAAACTTCTTTAAAGCTACCGATAGATGACGAGTGAATTTCACTAAGAGTTAGATGGATCAGTACCTATCTCTGCCCGTGCCATTCGTATATATATCACATCTCCGCCTGAAGGATAGTTCTTCATGTCAACCAAATCCCCAAACCACAAAAGACAATCCCCGCCATTCCCGTGGATATCTACCCGAGTGAAAGCCATACAAGAGCAATTCTTCAAACATTCCGTCTTGCATTCCTCAAGGCTCGAGCTCACATTCCCCGACAGACGCGAATTATCTGGCAGCTTCAAACCCTTGTACTTCACAAAGCCGTCACCATTTCCACAACCCAAACCCCATGTCCGGGAGCACCCACCGGTCCAATCAAGGGGGTTCGAATCGTTTTTCCCGAACCCCTTCAAGCACTTGCAATTTCCATTAGAGGAATCATAGCAAGTCCCATACGGCCCGCAGATGCCATAAGTATCACAATAGTCCCTCTGTAAAGTAACCAAATTCGTCCATTGATTGCCCAACCAAGCGAGATATTGAATCGCACCATCCGGGGTCACGACGAATCTCGATAGGGTCGAATTATCGACCACCTTGTAAGTGTAATACACCTCTTCAGGGCTGGAATTGAATATCGGATCGAAGACCGCATTGGCCTTGAGCTCATTACTCCCACTGAACCTCTCTCCATTCCAGGGCCCCCATCTATACTGTTTTTGGCTCCCTTTCCACAGAATCAACTGCGGAGCATCAGGTGGCTCGAGGCTAAACACGTACTGGCCACTCGACGGATTGGCTGCCGAGGTCCACGAAGTCATGTTTCGCTTCAAACCGGTCCTCAAATTCCACCCCAGTTTCATCTCCGGCAGCAGAGTGTCAGTTATGTTATCAAAGCTCTGCCAGAGATAGTCCCCTGAATCATCAGAAACGCTTGCATCACTCAAAACGAGATTGCCATTGTCCAGGAGCCTCAAGAACGGCTCATTCACAGCCCCAACTGGGGTCACAGACCAGTAATTTACGGACCCAATTTGGAGAGACACTGACCCTCGTGAGCTCAGCGCCAACTCTGCTGACAAATTGGTGATTGGGTTGTTCCTGTTGGCCACCCAAGTGACTTGGCGAGATATGTTCTTGAACCAAATGCCCAAATACCTCGCACTCGAATTGTCAGGACTGAAGAAGCCAAATTCAAAGACTTGCCCAGATGAAACCAAGCTTTGTCCATCTCGCAGTGTCTGGTTGGCTGATAGGGTGTCCGTGGTTTGTGCCAGCGACGACCCAAGAAAGCAACAGAAAGCGAGAAACAGAGGAAAGATCATGGCTTCCATGGAGAGAGGAGGTGGGGGATGCGGGGAGTTGCAGCCTTGCGAAGTGGGAGCGCATCGGGGGTTTCCTTTCTGGTGGCGCATCGGGGTGGAGAGGGGTTGCTGTTCATGGTGTGATGCTTTGAATAGTCAGAGTGGTTGATCCAATCGCCACACACGACGACAATCTTTTGATTTTTGAACACATGAGCTTGGAAACGGTCAAAGGTGGCGATCGAGCGAGTTCACATTAAATTTATCGAAGAGAAGAACATCTCGTCGAAAAATCAATGAAACAGTGAACTCATGTCTTGCTTTTGGTTCCAGAAGTCAATAAGGAAGACCGCATAATCATCAACCAAGGCCTGTTAAAAGTAGTCTGACTCGGAGCCAAAGCGTGCGCAATGCATCGTCAATGCCGTCCGCAAGCATCTCTCTCTCTCTCTCGATCACTCGAATCTCTCGATGTCGAAAGGTCACCTAACCACGTCGAATATGAGGAGGAAAAATCACCTTCCAAGTCCTTCGATTCATATTTTCGTGGGGTGATACTAACTTGCAAAGATAAGTGGCAAGAAATCAACAATGCGAAAACTAATTTGCGAATTTCTTTATGAGATAACTGGCGTGCGAGGGGAAATAAGGAAGTGGGGAAGGAAAGTAGAGAAAGTGGAGAGGAAATTGTCCAATTTTCTCGAAACAATTGTACGTGTCAATTCAGTCATAAACATTTACAATTCGACAAAAATTGGCCGGTTATGACTATGTTGGAATTTCGCAAAAATGATTAGGATCAAATTGACAAAATTTGAAAATTATGACTGAATCGGTGTCTATATAATAAGTTTAAGACTGATTGAATAATTTTTCCTAAGGAATGGACAAGTGGACGATAGAAAGTAACGTCGATAGTGGAAGAATAGAGAGACTATTGTAATAAGCTCATGTATCAATTTGCTGAAAAAATGTTTTGGTGGCTAAGGAAAAGTAAATTTTTTACAAGAATTTTTAAGAACATCATGGATATGTTGGTAAAACTACGCGATAGGTTGCGAAATTCTATAGGATTTCTTTTCAATTTTCAGCAAAAATATTAAGTGGACGGATAAAATGCATTCTATACCCGTCTAAGCAAAAAAAAAATTGTCAAAAAAAGTCATAAACCTATTGTACTTTTTCCAATTTAGTATTAAACCTTTTAAGTTTGTCAATTGAGTCCCAAACGTTTTGCATTTGTATTAATTTAGTCCATTTGGTCAGTCGGCGTTGACGTGGACAATTATTATTATTTTTCAAATTTTTATTATTTATTATTTTATTTTTCTCTTTTTTTTATTCTCTTTCTTTTG
>BCNH02000004.1:5484985-5501156 GCA_001662345.2 Metrosideros polymorpha var. glaberrima | reverse complement strand
TCCTGGGTTGGGGAAGCATGGACAACCTCGACGGAGATGAGCCCTTGAAGACGATGAACAGTGCACTGAAGCGATGAACAGTAGTTCGAGTTTTATTTTATTTTTATTTTTCTGATGACGCCACATCAGATCTTAACGGTGACATTTAACAGAAGTCTAACGGAGGGTAAATGTGTCACTCAAGCAATAGTTTGAAGTTTTTTGTGTCACAAAAAAAAGTTTGAGGTAAATGTGTCACACAGAACATAATTCAGGATTTTTGGTGATTTTTTTCCAAAATTCAAAGACACATCCAATAAAAAAATAATTCAAGAACCATCTCATACATTTTGAAACCAAAATTCAAAGATATTTTATGTCATAATTCCCTCTTATTTATTAAAGAAATAGCACCATGACAATGATATCATTTTAACGATCTAGACAAAATAGGAAAGCTTGTCTTCCCGGTACCTAGGTCAGTAAGTTGTTGGCATGTAAGACTTCAACATTGAATTTTAATAAGACAACTCCATGACGACATTCTCTAGATTCTAGAAAGCAAAAAAAAAAAACAGTTCCTAAAGAATGAAAAAGCATCCTTTGCTGCACATTTCACGAATTCCTGGTCAAAAAGCAAAATTGGATTATACTTTCATATGGTTTGTTGCAGCTAATGGCCATAGCCCAAGCGATTATAGTATTATTTCTATAAGACATGAAAGTTGTCCGCAGTCCGCACGATTGACTTGTATGAGCCAGCAGTTTGAATGGAAATTCGTTTTCTCACAGCCTTTATCTTGTCTTCTACCCTTTTTTGTGTTTTTTATTATGTTTTTTTTTTCCTGCTCAAGTATTATATTGAAGCCATAAATTGATATAACCATGAAAACCTTTATATTATTTACTCCTTACCAATTTTTCTAACCCTTCAATTATTCTTTATAGGAGCGGTAAAGGTCCTCGTCGTTTCTCCACTTTTCAATTTTATCCTCGTCTTTTTAGGTTATTAGAATATATCCTTACCTCTTGAACTCATAACAAATCTATCACAAGGCTAAACTCCCTCCAAAATCTATGTTTTAATTACCCTTTTGCCCGTTGTAGCATTGTGTCTTTACAAAATTCGCGTTAAGGCCATATTTTTGTTGAGAAAAAACTGTTTTTTATTTTCTATTCAAACAAAAAAATTTAAAAATTTTCAATAAATAAATAACTTCTATAATGCCATATAGATATTTGTCCGGTTTTAAAGATAAAAGACATAAAGGAGTGGGAGAAAATCCCAAAAACAAACAGAAAAACAAAAGTGGGGACATAATTGAAACTTGATAAAAAGAATAGTCCTTCTTACAAATGGTGCTAAAGAACCTCTGATAAATTTGAAATAAATTTGAAACATTAAATTCTTCTGTTTTATAGGATTGAAAGGTCGGATCAAATTGAAAATCTTGGAAAGGTTGAGATTTATTTCGTCATTTTGCCTTCTTTTTATTATGAACTGCTTCCATTGTAATTGGAGTACCGGCAACACATTCCACTTCTCATCTGTGGGACGTTAGTAATTCACCGTCGCCGTGTTTATTCAAATGAAGCTCGCTGTTTCGATTTTGCAAGGTACATTGTTCGGTCGACATGTAAACTGAGACTTTACTGCTCTTCTGTGCCTGATTTACCATGGAGAATAGTTCTCAGTTCTCACACTGACTGAAACATGAAGACGGTGAAGTTTTATTGTATTCTCAACAACCCAGTCTTGAGGGTCTGTTACTACAAATGGAGATGATGATCCTCGTGTATCTTATGTCTGCTTCTGTGCAACGACCATTTCTTTGTTTCACACACACACACACACACAAACCGACAAGAAATTGGTTTGAGCCGGTCGAGAAATCACAATCGGCAAAGTGCACAATCGATCACTTCAACATTGAATTACAATTGCAATTGCAACAATGTTTATGTTTTTGCGAACTTCATCTCATTGCTAGAGTCACTAAACTATTTGAGTTGACGCGTGTCAATGTCAAAGACTTTTTCTTTAGACAGATATGGACTGTTGTTGGTAAAAAAGAGAATTGAATATTATTGAGATCAAAAGAAGTATTTTATAGGCTTAATGTTAAACCTTCTACAATTACATAAACAATCCCTACTTGTTAACATTATAGAATAATTGGAGCGTGTTGTGAAAATCTTCCTAATAGGTTTTGACAATTGACAAAATATTCTTTTGAATTGAGCCTATACTTATGAAATTATTTTTCACGTGATATATCTAAAGAAATGCTTTTCAGAACTTATTTATCGCAATCTGAATACAAAGTCTGAAGCTTTAGTCCGTGTGCAAATGGACGTCATCAGAGTTTTATGAAGGAGATATTACAACTTGGACGAGGATTATTGTCATAAGTTATTGATTTCTACAAACTCATCATGAAGATTGTTCAGACCTGAAGTTCATTCGGATTGCTGTAATTAATATCTGAAGTCAACGTTTGAAGAGATCATCTAACCATAACATCTGATACTAGAAGATCTTTTAGATTAAATCCACGATGGACATATTATACATACACACAGCCAGGGATCTGGTTTGGAATTCCACGATGGTAACTATTGATCAATGATCAAAATTATGGATTGATTTGCAACGGATATTTTAAGCAAATAATCTATGATTAATTGGAATCCTCTTGATTAATAAGATATACTTACATTATTTAGAACTCAACTTATGGAAACCCAGATTATAGTTGTATGGGCAACCAAATCAAAGGGAGACTCAATCTCTTCTACAACGGCTAACTCACATCTTTAAGGAAAGTTTTGATCTGACGGGATGTTCGAAGAACTATCCTCTGAAAGTTATCCAATGGCTAGTTTGGAAGCGGAAGAGTATAAAAGGAGGTCATGAAGCCAAAGTGAAGTGACGTGAATAAAAAATTTCAAAGTACTAGAGAGCCTTGTCATATACACTTGTTATCGAGAAAGCTTGCATTTTGTAATCGTCGAGAGGTGCTAGTACGAAAAATCTTAGATTAAAAGTGATCACTTTGAGTATATATACTATAATCTCTTATTACTTCATTTGATAGTGGAATCTAGCTAGTAGGCTGCTAGCGTCGAAAGTGGACGTAAGCTTGATCCAAGTCAAACCACTATAAGTTTCGTGTGCAAATTTCTTTATCCCTACACTCTTCATTATTGATAGCATATTGCACACACGCTTAACTCTAATACGGCATAATTTCTCCTCATACATTATTCTTCAGGTATTGCTAATCTTATTGTTTCAATTCTGAATTATTTGGTAAGATTAGTCATTTTCACCTATTCACCCCCTCTTGGTAACACTACTGGCTACATCAGAGCGTACATATCAAAAATGTCACGCCCTGAGCCCTCGAGCGCGCGACCATCCCTGTCGCTTATCCATTGGGTCAATAAAATTGCGACGTCCTAGCACGCGTTGACGACCCTTTCATTTTATCTTTCAATTAGCGCATGCAGAAACGTAAAACAACCCCTGACATCAGGGATAGCAGGAAAAACAGCGGCACCAACAACAGAACAAACAGCATTACCAAAACACACATTTTTATTTATCAACATGTTAACCCTATGAAGTTTATATTTACAAGCCCTCACTATCTGGCCACTTCCTACACGACCAACAAAAAGAGGTACCGGGGTCGGAGTTAACCTATCTCCTCTACACAAGGGTACCTTGAACTGTACCCGTCGGCCTTCCGTTTTACGGACCTGAAAAATGGTTAACAACAACAAATGAGATATAAATCTCAGCGAGTTAACCGCCTAAGCCTCGCGTATGGTGCCAATTCACCTAAGGTGAACCCTAAACATGCAACTTAATGTCGATGACAGATCAATAGCGAGCAACTCTCGCTCTACTCAACCTATCACAAGCTCGAGACTCAACTTCACACCAAACCACCAACAAATCACAGGCATTCTTACCTCACCTTGGCACATGCACACTCCCTGCATGTTATCAGTTATAAGAGCATTCTAAAACAATGCATCAGCTAAGACAATCAGAACACGCAGCACCATCTCTCATGCACAATGCATTCAGGCGTATTCCGATTTTATGCCAAGACCCACGGATTAGTCCGCGCAAGGCTCCTACCAAGCCCATGGATTAGTCCACGCAAGGCATCCCTGCCAAGCACATGGATTGCTCCGCGCAAGGCACTATTCTTGCCAAGCATATGGATTGCTTCGCACAAGGCACACTTCTTGCCAAGCACACGGATTGCTCCGCGCAAGGCACTTCCGGCATGACCGAGCATCATCCCCAATCATCATTGAGGATCCATACACTTTTGTGATCACACGAGCACACAGGCACACCAATTTCATAATGCCACTATGATCCATGCTCATGCCATGATCGTGCTCACACATAAAATATATTGCCATTTTCACAATAAAATTCGCACGTGATCACACCGACATGCTTTTTATGCCAAACTTTGCATACCTCACTTTTCAAGCCTAGCAGATTATTCAGTAACATAAAATTCAGTATTCAAGCACAGCACCACATCAATTGCCAATAACACAACGAAAATGCCTCAATTTCTAATAAAACCTTTTTGGGCACATGGAAGATTATTCTTACGGCCAATTCCATCATAAACAAGTCCAGCACGAAATTCTAACAATTAACTCAACCATGGTTAATTAACCCAACCGTGGTTAACTAACCTAATCATGGTTAATTAACCTAACCGTGGTTAACTAACATAACCACAGTTAACCGAACTAACTATAGTTAACCCAACTAACCCTAGTTAGCTAAACTAACCCTAGTTAGCTCAACTAACCATAATTAACTAAACTAACCCTCATTAACCCATCTAAACTAACCCTAAGCACAATTAATAACCTAGTCAAGGATTAGGGAGTTAACTCACTGTTCAACGGTGACGGCTACTACGGCGACGACGGCAGCGACGGCGTGAAGACAGTGATGGTGGTGGCTTGGCTACGGCGCATAGACAGAAAATGGGTCTTGACGGCGGCTCGACTCGGTTCGGCACGGTGCGGCTACACGACGATGTACGGTGGCAACGGCACCCCGAACGGCCCCAAGAGCGCGACTTGAGCTTGGCAAAGGTGTGGTATGGCTTGGGGGTTCGGCGGCAAGATGTGGGAGCCAAAACAAGAAGGAAAAGTTGAGAAAATGGAGGGCAGAGAGAGAGCTCCGAATTTGAGAGGAAAAAGAGAGAAAGAGGCAAGTAAGTGAGGAAGTGAAAGAGAGAAAGAGTTGTCTTGCCCTTTTGTCTTCAAGTTGCATTATTGCCCCTCAATTAATGCAACTTCAATTTTTATCCAATTTGTCTTCTTGAAAATGAAGACAACTTCAAGCAAATAATTTGACAAGAAAGAAAGGGACAAGGAGAGAGAGAGAGAGAGGGGTGTGTTCGGCCACATGAGGAGGAAGAGAAGAAGATGTTCTCTTGCAAACCTTAATTATTTTTGTCTTGCATCCATAAATTTTGCCCAAAAAGTCTAAGCTTCTAGAAAGGCAAAATGGTCTTTTCCCAATTTGGCACTATTCATTCGACACTATTCACGGGCTGCACTATTCAAATGGGCTTGACACTATTCACATGGGCTCGGGTTTGAATTTGATGGGCCCAATGGGCTAAAAACCCAATAGGTTCTTAAAATGGGCCAAAAATGGGCTTTGGGGGCAAAACGGTCATTTTCCATTATGGGCCCTCTTGAAATCGAAAATCATAATAAGTAGGCCCGTCGATTCATGCCCAGCCCAAAACGTCTCTTCGTTCCATAATTTTCGGCTTACTGTCTCTTCTGCGAAAATTTAGGGTTTGTCTGTAAAAATTTAAAGTTGTCTCTGTTGACCTAAAACGACGACGTCTATAGCGCGCCGATTCCTTTAAATATAAATTTTGGCACTTTAATCTCACCACTCACGCCTCGGCCGAGTGGTATCTGGGAATGAGACAAACGGTCTGAAGTCTTGGGTTCGAAACTTAGAGGCGGCGACTTCGGTTGCCCCGGTTGCCCCTCCTCCCTTACTTGCGCACCGTTTCCATTAAATAAACCCTTTGGCGTTGTTATCCCAATAATCGCGCTTTATTCAAGTGGCAGGCGCACGAGACGTGCACGAGACAGGGGAGGTCTATGATTCGAAACCCATGAACGATGGCCTCTGTTTTCATTCTCTTTTTTCTTTCCCTTTTTGCAAATTTTGTTCAAAATTCCGATCACACGTTTTGTTCTAAAATTAATTTCGACGATCGTCCTTCGATTATTTCATACTGTCGAAAATTCGAAATATCACATTATTCCATATCGTCGAAATTTAGGATATCACAAAAAAAGCCTAACTTGTGGCAAATGTATGAAACTTGTCCACGTTGAAGAGGCTTTTTTAATGTTTGCTAGCTGCTCCTTAGAACATGTGTGCACTTACCGTATATTACCACAATTCACCTTTTCCCAAACGAAATGACAATCCACATCTATATCCTTTGTTCTCTTATGAAACATTGGATTACTGGCAATGTGAATAACAGATTTATTATCACAATGGAGAGTAAATGATTTGGTCATAGACAGTACAATCTCAGCTTACAACATATGAATCCATTAAAGCTCACCTGTAACATTAGCCATAGCACGATACTCGACCTTTGCACTAGATCGAGAAATAATGGATTATTTCTTACTTTTCCATGACACAAGATTACCACGAAGGAAGACACAGTATCCTGAAGTAGACTAGTGATCCATAGGGCAATTGGCCCAATCTGCATCAGAATATCTAGTCACCTCTAAAGACTCAGGGTCAGAATAACTAATTATATGAAGATAACCCCGATTATGGAACATAAGCCTTTGACTTGGAGCTCCCTTCAAAAAATGAACAATCTATAGGATGGCTTGCTAGTAAGTAGTCGGGGAGAGCTCATGAATTGACTCACCACACTAACAGCAAATGAAATATCCGGACGAGTAATAGTGAGATAATTTAACTTGCCTACTAACCTGCGATACTTCTCTGGATCATGAAAAAGCTCTCCATGTTTATTATTAAGCCTCACTCTAGGGTCCATAGGTGTGTCACCGAGCCTAGCGTCAACCAAAACATTCGTTGATGGTCCATTCTACCGACTAATCTAATGCTCATTATCAACACTATGGTCACATTTAACGCCGTAACAAAGACGATCAAGTTTACCCCTCTTGATTAGGTCTACCACCTATAAAGCCGGTAGTTCGGCCCAGAAGGATGTCTTGACAATATGCATATTCCTCTCTCAATGGGTTCTCATACAACCAATTTCTTCCAACAACAGTTCACAAAAGTAGTAAAAGTTCGATCCAAATTTATGTAGAAATCATGCTTTCAATAACTCATACTTTATTAAAATATATTCATTTTCAAGACATGAGCTTGTAAATTCATAGAAGAAATAGTATCACTTACCTGGGAAAGTCGAAAACTAACCTATGGTGGTTACTCGAGTCGACGCGCACATTTTCCTACCAAATATATGAATAATGGTATTAAAAACTGAGTAACAGGCTACTCTAACTCACGACTCAACTGGGTTATATCTATTTGTCGCTAAAATAACACCTACGCGCCAACGAAACGCTAGCTTATAACGGACACACATGCTGTCTACTATGCGTAACTTGTGCGACAAACTTAAACGCACCATAACTCCCTCCTCTGAGTCTCGATTAAAGCAAGCTTATAGTCCAAAGAAATCTCTTTTAATATACTTCAAAACCCCCAACACAACTCCTCCAAAATCTATTCAAAAATCGACAAAATGGACGCAACAAGTTCTAGTCGCGCATTGTTTACTGCACGCGTCAAACTTCAAAATTCTGTTTCGGACAAACCATAAGTCCAAATTGCGTTCCGTCGTCTCGCATGGCTTCACAACACCTAAACTTCCATTCTAGTATAAAAACACAGCCAAAGGACTCCACAATCAAACACAGCAGCTTTGACTTGACGAAACTTGGAATTGAGCCCTAATTTTGAAAATTTCTCCGATTACATAAACGAGGGGTACGAGCACTTATCAAGCGCTACGATATGTAGTGGAGTCAGCTTGGCGAGGCGTCCGACCCGAGCTCCTTCTCCCTTTCTTCTTCTTTTTTTTCCTCTCTCTTTTCTCTATTTCTTTTCCCTTGTTTTCTTTTCCCTTCTGTTTGCGAGCTTTCGGTCACTCTTAAGTGACTGACTCACTGTTCATTGTAGCAAAAGTTGACTCGGTCAGGCTTTTTTTTTTTAAAACCATTGAAACCCATATATTACACCAAGACCTCGGAGGAAGAGGACTACCACCATGTCCACTTCTCGTTCTTGCATTTGAGTAACTGTGGCAGCTTCTGGAAAATAAGTAATGAGACGTTGATACAAAGGCAAAAAATGAACATAATACTTTGTCAACCTGGTATCACCAATTTTAGCTTCAAATAAAGCCTCTCACATATCGCAAACTTGACTCATATTATTCTGTTCGGAATAGAGTAAAACACATTTTGTCCACACCTCACGAGCTGTTGCACAATTCATGGAAAGATGGCAGATAGATTCAGCCATACTTCCCCATAAAAGAGTACGCAATATAACATCAATAATCTTCCATTCTTCTAGATTAGCTGGATCTACATGTGGTTCTTCTTCAAGCCATCGGGACTAGCAATTAGCATAACTAAAAGTAGAAAGAGCCATTGACCAAGTAGGATAATTAGTACTATCCAACTTAACCAAAGTAGTGTGTAAGCCTGTTATACCATAAGTACCACTATGATAAGTATCAAAAGATCCTGAATTAGGACTAACAACAGGGGAATCACCCCTGATCTATCAGATAGAGAGCTTGCCGAATCAGTAGACATATCCACAAATCAAGAATAAAACACCACAAGCTACCACAACACCACTATGAGCATTGGAGGGTGAGATTCAAAGAAACTTTACTTTTCAGACTCACTATTAGTCAGATACCTAGAACCACAACGACAAAAAAAAAAACACCATTAACATATATGAATCTCACCCAAACCACCACAATTTTGTGATTCAATTATCACATCACCACAAACAACTCAAACACCAATCAAAATCGGGCACAGGGCTTGGTCCGAACTGGGCACAGGACTCGATCAGAATCGGGCACAGGACTCGATTAGAAGTAGGCGTGGTTAGGACAAGGACCAGGCATGATCAGGACAAGGCCGTCCGAGACTGCTCCTCTCTCTTCTCACTTGTCGGTGATGGCAGCAAGAGCAGGAACCCTAGTGGCAGCAGTGTGGTCGAACCCTAGCTTTGATACCATGTTGTTGGTAAAAGAGAGAATTCAATATTATTGAGATCAAAAGAAGTATTTATAAGGCTTATAGTTAACCTTGTACAATTACATATATAACCCTAACTTGATAACATTATAGAATAATAAGTAACAAACCCAACTGGACCAATGAACTACATGTTTGTACCAAAATTGGCAAACCCCCCTCCTCTCTCCACAACAATAAATACAAAAGAAATTTTGAAAATCAAAATAAACTAAATATAAAAATTGGGCAGAAGGAAGGACTAAGAAAATAGAAATATGGACAGAGATCTTTCGAGCTTCAGATGTACAAATGTATTGGATCAGGGCATGACAACAGTCTCTATCTGGCATCAGGCATTGTGACTGTAACTTGGTTCACAGTAAATGTCTCGTCATGCTTGCTCGACGATGAATCCGTCTCTACAGCCCTTTCTAAGCAAAAGCCGGGATTTTTAGGGTGTGGCATCGTCGGGTTTTCGCTGCTCAGCAACAAGACCACAGACGACATGACCGGCCTGTCGTCCGCATGCTCTTGGACGCACAAAAGGCCGACCTGAATGCATCTCAATACTTCAGTCATCGAGTATGCATCTCCCACCGCTGAATCCAGTAGCTCCAAACCCTTGCCTTCTTTCCACAACTTCCATGCCTGCAATTAACAAGACAACGTTCAGTTGTGTGTGGTTATGGGACAAAATAGAAACACTTCACTAGCAACGTCAATCAGATGGCATGTATATAAAGTTCTGTTTCAGATAAACTATTCATCTTTCGATGGATGAACATCTCTCTGTACTTACATGTCCAAGAAGGTTCAGTTCGTTGTTCGCATAATAGAATCCCCGGTTCTTTTTACCACTTACAATCTCCAAGACCAACACACCGAAGCTGAACACATCGGACTTCTCTGAAAATAGTCCGTCCATGGCATATTCCGGGGCCATGTACCCACTGCGGGTTTTAAGCAAAATGGAATTAGTGCAATATCAGAAAAATGATCCTGCAATTCGTTAAAACAATGTTCCATGGTACTTACTATGTGCCAACAACTCTTCTCGTATTCGCCTCGACCTGATCTCTGCCAAAAATTCTGGCCATGCCAAAGTCCGAGATTTTGGGGTTCAACTCCCCGTCGAGCAAGATGTTGCTCGCTTTGAGATCCCTATGTATGATTCTGAACCTGGAGTCCTGGTGAAGATAAAGTAGACCTCGAGCGATCCCGCAGATGATGTTAAACCGCCGCTCCCAATTTAACATGGAGCTCTTGGTTTTACCTGCAGAGACTTAGCTGGTGATGATCCTGAAACCGAAACTCAAACATTTCCAATCCATTTTGATTATATGAGAAAAAAAGAGTAATTCCAGGAACTTACTGAATAGAACAGAATCCAGACTCCTATGCTCCATGTACTCGTAAATTAGAATCTTCTCGTCCATCTCGACGCACCAGCCAATAAGTCGCACGAGATTTCGGTGTTGAAGCCGAGCAATCAATCGAACTTCATTCTTGAATTCTTCCATTCCTTGCCCGGAATTTTTCGAGAGCCTTTTAACCGCTACTACTGGGCCATCTTCAACCCTACACTGAAGCACACAGAAACAAATGAAGCTCTCAAGATGCTTCCTCCATTGACATTTGTCTGGCCACATTTGTCTATTCGAAATGGGACACTCACCTTGTAAACACAGCCAAAACCGCCTTGCCCAAGCTTGTTCTCGTCGCAGAAGTTCTTGGTTGCCAAAGCAATCGCGTTGAAATCGAACAATGGTAACTCTAGATCCTCCGGCTTGTTTTCCCCCGAATAGTCTCTCTTACTGGAGACGACGACTTCATTTAACAGAAAATCTTGGCTTCTCTCACGAGCTCCTGGTCATGCGAAGAAGCAGTCATCATGTCAAAATAGTATTTCCTACTGCGTGCCGATTCATCAAGTATAAGTTATCGGTAAGTAAGACTCTAGAACTACCTTTTGGTTCAGTGTTTGTTGCGCGTGAAATCTGCAAAGTCTTCCTCTTCCACACGACAAAGGCACTGAGTGCTAATAACAGAATGCCACCAGCAGCGGCAATGCCTACTATTGCTAATGTTCCGAGTCCGTTGCGTGAACTATTTTGAGCGGCCAGTCTGCCGTAAGCCGCTAATACATCAAAAGAAATTCAGAACATTACGAATTAGACCTTATATTCAATATGGATTAGTATAAAGAACTCCTTTAATCTGATAAACTGGAAATCACATACATATACTCGTAATTGATATGGTAAAATTTACTCCTTTTCTCATCAGCTAGCAAAAGCTTGCGGTATCATGACAGGACTGAACTAGACAAGTAGTACTTAGTCCGAAAAAATAGCCATGTGACTTTTAGGAATTCAATGTCCAATTAGCCGACTTCCAGAAGGGTACTGTAATTTTCTCGATTTACTTTCTTCACAAGTGAATTCCTGGTTACTGGCCGCTTTTCTAAATCCCAGTGCGGCCCGACCTAAATTATAGACAGAAGAACGGACGGAAATATATGATCTCAAAATCATACTGATCCCGTTCCATCTTATGCAAGAAATACGTCACGGACTTCGTCATTCTACCTCTCGGGTTTCCGAGGAAATAAACTAGTCTGGCTTATCCCGAGCGACATAATCAAAACAAACGAATTTGGTCCTGTTCTAATCATCGACAAGATGACCCGGCACGATCAACGGGGATGCGATTCGATGTAAAGCTCCCCTCCTAAAGCCAAAAAGTAGATGTATCACGACATTCAAAAAGCGAAACCCTTTTCCTAAGAAATCCATCTTAATAATTTCAAGATTTAGGCCCTTCTCAGGGCACCGAATTTGACTTGGGTCCGTGGAAAAAAGAACCCAAAACCAAACGCCCCTTCACCATCGTCGTCCCGCCCGAGTCATTTAACTTAGACAACCTCCACGATTGACTATTGCAGAAGCTGCATAGAAGGAAAGCAGACGGAGTGAAAGGGACAGGTCCCAAAGAAAGAAAGGAAGAATTCTGAACCTGGGAAGTCAAAAGTGTCGGCTCAAGGCGTTCACGATGATTAGGCCGAGGGCATCTACTAGTGGGGTTTTATATTCACTATTGAGCCTCGTTTTCTGATGATTTTGCCGGTTAAACTACATCATCAATAAATATATCGACATTATATACTCCATGTCCAAATCTTCTTCTTTTTTTGTCAGATCGTCCAAATTCAATTAGACCAATATTGTCTTGTGCATTGTGCGTTAGGCTTTAATCTTATGAGCTTTTCCAATTTAAATCCCTAACAAGCATGACTCCCTCTAGGCCCTAGGCCTTGGCATCTATTCCTACATCAATTAATTCATAGTTCATGCAGTAACAAACAATCAATATGGTTCAATGGGCAATCTGGAGGAATCAAGACAACAGAAATATATGAGAGAGATTGAAGGAAGACAAGAACTTACCAACGTCAGAAGCAGACAGCTTGACATAGAAATCTTGCCCACCATCTACATAGTGCCTCATGTCCACCAGATCGCCAAACCACATCACACAGCCTGCCTCACCATTGCTGATGTTTGCAGTCGAATAGCCAGTGCAATTGCATTTCTTGGCGCAACCCTTCTGACAATCCTCGAGGCTCATCTCCATGTCCACAAACGTGTTGCTGCTGTCAGGCAGCTTCATCCCCTTCAATTGCAAGAACCCATCACTGGAGCAGTCCAACTTTTTCTCTCTCACACACCCATCTGACCCGTCCCTCAGGTACCATGCCTGTGGGTTCTTGGGACTGAACCCCAATGTGCAGTTGCAGACCGGTGAGCCGTTGGTGTCGCAGATCCCGAAAGGGCCGCACTCGCTGAAATCGTCGCACTGGTCTTTCGGGGCATACCAGAACTTGCTCCAGGCCTTGCTGTCCTCGACCCAAGTGAACCTCTGAAGAGTCCCTGTTGAGTTCACGGTCAGTCTCGAGATCAAGTTCGGGCTGTTCACCTCGTAGGAGTAGTACACTTGTTGTTGATTCGAGACGAAAGTGAAGTCGATGTCGCTCGTGGACTTCATCTCTGGGACGCCGCTGAACCGGATCCCATTCCACGGGCCACTCCGGTATAGCTTCGAGTCGTTGTCCAAGAGAAAAGCTTCCGGGTATCCATGGAAATCGAGCTTGAAAGAGTACTCCCCCGAGGACGGGTCTGTTGGGCTCTTCCAAGAATTCAAGAACCTATCGAGGCCCTGGCTCAAGTCCCACCCTAGCTTCATATCAGGCAAGAGGGTGTCTGTGGGAAAATCAAAGCTCTGCCACAAGTAGTCGTTGCTGCTCTCATCCCCCGCTTCTCTGACGACAAGATTGCCATTGTCCAGGATCTGAGCAACTGGGTTTGCCGGGCTTGAATTGGCAGTGGTTTGATTCGATGACCAGAGGACGATCGCGGTTACCTGATCAAGAATGACCATGTTGTTGCCCTTGTCCCCAATCTTGAACACGGATGAAGACGAGTTCTTAAGGGGGGCGTCCCTGTTGGCCACCCAGACATATGTCCTGTCTACGATGTTCTTGTACCATATGCCCACGTAGTGGTTGGTGTCGTCTGGTGTGAAGAACCCGAGCTCGAAGACCTCATTCGCAGAGACAAGGGTCTGGTTGCTGGGGAGCGATTCGTTTGCAGAGATGGTGTCTGAGGAGGTTGTGCTAGTGGCGAAGAAAGCGATGATGATGAGTAAAGTGAAGCAGGAATGGAGAGCTGCGACTCCACTCATTCTCCACTAACTGGGTTCTGGCGTTTTTGATGATCTCTCTCTCTCTGAAGCATCTGCGCTGTTCTGTTTTCCCTTCATGTTTAAGACATTCGGTGGGGTTTCATAGGAAGAGAGAGAGGAAACGACAGATGGTTTGACCGCAACTTCCTTCTTTGTCCCGATCTCGTTTGATTCTTGCTTTTAATAAGCCAAACCCTTCAAAGAAACAACAGTGTCCACGAATTTAAAAAAAAAATGTGTTTCAAAGGTTTGAATCATATAAAACCTTGGGCCTTACTTGGGCTTCTCGAAGATGTTTTCCTAGGTCACATAAGGAAGGTCACCTAACTCCTCTTGTCACAAATATTTTTAGCACACTATGTTTTTTTTTTCCTTCCTCTTACAAAATTATGAAAAGATTCAAATAAGAAAATTACTCTCACACTCGCCCACCTAAAAATAAAAAAGGAAAAAAGAAAGAAAGATGCGTTTTCTACATGGACATGTACATGAACTACCTAGCTTTTGCTGTCGTCCATTACATCACGAATTGTGATCGACTATTTTAAACTTGAATTGCCCGTGTTGACAAAAATCGGGAGTTACCATTATATGTGTTGAAGATATTTAGATATCTTCTAAAGATATTTAGAATATTTCCTTTGATTTTCAATATCTATTTTGATTATGCATATTCAATTTGATTTCCTTAGATAATAATCTATTAAAGCCTATAAATAGGCTCTCCATGTACTCTTTTCAATACATGGAATTATATACAAATCCTCCGATTCTTATCTTCCACATTGATATTCTTCAATTATATGTAAGCGGCCAATGGACCAATTCAAAGTCTCCCCATGCCTAACGGAGCCAAACGTCGATACGAGAAAATACAAAGACATAGGAATATAGCAGGTCGCACTCTCACGTTTGTCTCCTACTTTATCTCTCTATGCAGAAGATTCAACTCTCATAGAGAAATATAGCGAGATGTCAGATAAGTTCTAAGTGTGACATTTTTGACTGCTTGCAAATCGTTGGAGCTTTCTTGCTTAGAATTAAGTTCTCACTCGACATCAAAAAGATTCCTTTGCCGCCACATTTTCTCCGGCGATTCTTGCTTATACAATTTGACAACGGCGACATCGTCATGTAGTAGGGTGCTGACTAGGGTGCTGACTAGTTTACAAGGACTGCATGTGTAAACAGGAGGCCAATCTGATAAGGACTGGGATTACGTAAACCGTCGCTCTGCATGTAACTTTCATGAAAGCTAGGATTTCGTATTTATGAAATTCACTAGCTTATAGCCTTGTATGTTGATGTATAAGTCATTTCGAACAACAGCAACATCCATCGCTCGTCTTGGGTGGTTGTGATGATGGAGTCAATGGGAATAAGCAAGTGTCTGGGTCTACTTCGTGTTCTTCGATAGAAAAGTATGGAGACCCAATCGCGAGGACAAGTTAGGGAGAATTACCTAAATTTATTGCAATTGTGCCAATTTAACCTTTTAATTTGGCTAATTTAGTCCTAAAACTTTTAACAATTTACCGATTTAGTTTATCCAACCAATTTTGGCCAGAAATCACTGACGCGGACAATTTTTATAATTTCTTAGTATTTTTTTATTCTCTTTTTTGTCCTTTTTTTTTCATTGTGGTCAGTGATCCTCATCGTTGCTAGGCAAGGTTGATCTCACCAACAGTTAGGCTGGTGAGGCATGACATTGCCAAATCTGGCAAGTTAGGGCCTCACCCATGGCCGGCGAGGCTCAACCTCGCCAGCAAATGGGCTAGCAACGTGACATCCCGCTGAGGGGGTGTGCACAGCTCTTCGTCCCACATCGGTTAGGGGGGGAGTCCTGGGCTAGTTTAAAAGGTGTTGGGGTGTCTTTAACTTGCAAGACGCGTTTTGAGGGCCGAAGGCCCAGATGAAACAAAACCGTGAGGGTTGCAAAGCCCAAAGCGGACAATATCTTGCAGGTGGGACCCCCGGGCGTTATTTTTGGTATCAGAGCTTAGGTTATGATTTTTGGGTATAGATTTTATGGGACGTTGTGAGATTGTGTGATAGTCTTAGTCCGTTAGTTGTTTAGATACTATGA
>BCNH02000004.1:5458587-5484800 GCA_001662345.2 Metrosideros polymorpha var. glaberrima | reverse complement strand
TTGCTGGATTTGGTGTGGATTGTTCCTTGCCGGCCACATTGAAAAGCAAAACATGAAAAAGGCAAAAAAAAAGAAAGAATAATAATAAGAAATTTATAAAATTTTAAAGATTATAAAAATTATCCACGTCAGCGTAGGTAGCGCCACGTAGGATTGTCGGCGACCATGTTAGCAATTTCCGATCAAAATTGGCCGGATTGACTAATAAATTTTTAAAAGGTTTATCAAATTATAAGGTTTAGAATTGAATTGGTATAATTGCAACATGTTTAGGACTTTTTGGTAATTTCCCCAAACAAATTACAAGCACAATTCTATTCTAATACCATAGAAGAATGTTGAACGAAAAAGTCACGGACGGACGCCACTAATAGAATCATCAAGAATAGAAAAGTACCCACTATTCTTGAAAAGTTCTAAGTGCGACATTATTGTATGCTTGCAAATCGTTGGAGCTTTCTTGCTTAGAATTACGTTCTCACTCGACATGAAAAGATTCCTTTGCCGCGACAATTTCTCCTGCGATTCTTGCATATACAATCTGACAACGGCGACATCGGCAAGCAATAGTTTGCTGACTAGGTCACAAGGACTGCATGTGTAAATAGGAGGCCAATCTAATAAGGACTGGGATTATGTAAACCGTCGCTCTGCATGTAACTTTCATGAAAGCTAGGGTTTCGTAGTTATGAAATTGGCACGAGCTTCACTAGCTTATGGCCTTATATGCTGATGTATAAGTCATTTCGAACAACAACAATATCCATCGCTCGTCTTGGGTGGTTGTGATGACCGAGTCAATGTGGAATAAGCAAGCGTCTGGGCCTACTTCTTGTTCGTGACTCACGAATCATTGTTCTTCGATAGAAAAGTATCGCTGAGACCCAATCACAAGGACGAGTTAGGGGGAATTACCAATTTTTTTTTTGAATTTATTACAATTGTGTCAATTCAGTCATAAACCTTTTTAATTTGGCTAATTAAGTCATATATTTTTTGACAATTTACCAATTCAGTCCATCCGACTAATTTTGACCGGAAATCACTGACGCTGGCAATTTTTATAATTTCTTAGTCTTTTTTATTTTCTCTTTTTTTTCCTTATATTTTTGTTTTTTCATTATGGCCGGTGACCCTCACCGTTGCTAGGCGAGGTCAACCTTGCCAATGGCTGGGCTGATGAGGGTCAGGCCTCACTCATGGCTAGCAAGGGCTCAAGCCTTGCCGAGGGCTGGGCGAGGCACAACATTGTCGGATCTGGTAAGTTTGAGCCTTGCCCATGGCCAGCGAGGCACGATCCTTGCCAGATCTAGGAAGGGCGAGCTTCAAAAGCCTAGCCGCTAGCGAGGTCGAGCCTTGTCGGCCACATTGACAAAACAAAACATAAAAAGGAAAAAATAAAAAATAATAAGAATAATACAAAAAATTCATAAAATGTTGAAGAATTATAAAAATTGTCCATGTCAGCGCTAGTGGTACCACATAGGACTACCGGCACCTTCGAATTACCGGCGTCTTCGTTAGCAATTTCTTATCAAAATTGGCCAGATTGACTGAATTGACAAATTGTCAAAATATTTAGGACTAAATTGGCCAAATTATAAGGTTTATGATTAAATTGACATAATTGCAATAGGTTTAAGATTTTTTTTTTTTGTAATTTTCCTGAACGAATTACAAGCACCGATCTATTCTAATACCATAGAAGAATGTTGAACGAAAAAGTCATGGATGGACGCCACCAGCAGGATCATCAAGAACAGAAAAGTACCCACTATTTTGACAATACTTATATCAAGTCATTCGCTAAATCATATTGTTCATCCATATTAAAGGAATTTGTACTGGTCAACATCGTCACTGTAACATCCCAAGTTCGACATCAATGGGAGATGTCCTATTGAATGACATACAAGCAAATAGACAATCCCGCTATAGTTTAATTTTGTGTGCCTAATCAACAGCCATCGGCTTGTTTCTTACTGTTGTTGCCTTCCACGTGGTTTCTTTAATGACTCATTTTAAATAATTTTCTTTCTTAGTCAATCAACTGACCTGATTGTGCCCTTAATTTAATATAAATATAAGTTATAATAAACCATCCATCTCGGTTGAATTCTTAGTGTATGTGCCACACCTTGGTGATATCATTCCAACCATGTACAATCCTTTTTGGAAGTTGCTGACAATGTCATGCTTCTTTATCATTATCTGCCGGACCAAATTGACGGCAATTCCACGTTGAGAGACTACCAAGATTTGGGGGGTGAGTCATAAATGAGTTAATTAAAAATTTAGTGGGTCCTAAATAGGTCATAAATGGGTTAAACATGCTAACTCATTTAAGTGAGTCGATCTGGCGAGACTCGAGCTCGCTGGCATTGGGCAAGCTTGACCTCACCTCAAAATAAAAAATAATAAAATAAAAAAATCGATTTATTAAAGAATAAATTTATAAAAATAGTCCATTAGATTTGTATTGCATGGAATTGTTTTAGCAATATAATTTTTTAAAAAAAATCATAAGAAACAAGTTTTCCTAGATTTTTAATTAAATATAGAAGTTCGACAAACAAAAAATTAAAAATAGAAGTGTTTTAGCAATATGGATTGGGTCGGGTATGGGTTGAATTGGGTATGGGTCAAGGAATTTACATTACTGATAAGTGGGTTATAAATGGGTTATAAACGGGTTAATGGATCATTTTGGGTCAAATCATTTATGATCCGACCCAAACCCGACTCGACCCACCTATTTGACAGGTCTAGGGTGGGGTGTGTGTTAAAGAATGCAAGATGAGTTGCTCCCAACTTTGCTTTCATATTCTTGGGGACTGTCATGACAAATGTGAAAATTACAACGTAATTAAATTGAGAAGAATAAAAGAGCACAAAGATTTACATGGAAAACCGTTACGAGAAAAATCATGGGGAGAGAAGAAATAAAATCTACTATGGAAATTCAAGGATTACAAAAGGTAACTAAAAAACTTAAAGGGCTTTTTCTGTCTTAACTTCTAAACATAATAACTTGAGAAAAACAATATTTATACTGTTCCCAAGCCTTAACGTCGACCCTAGCTCATAGAGAATTCAAAATACACTTAACAAATCTCCACATTGGCTTGAATTCCTTAAATAGACATGAACAACAAGCAATCTTCTCCTCCCACTGGAGTAAAACTCAGCTACAACAAACATTAACCAAATCCAAGCAATGCTTGAATTTGGCAATTGGCAAGGGCTTTGTCAACATATCAGTTGGATTGTTTTTTATACCAATCTTCAAGACCTTATTGTAACTATCAGCAAGAATGTCTCGTATAAATTGATACCGCACATCAATATTCTTTGTCCTCTCATGATACATCTTATCTTTAGTAAGATCTATAGCACTCTATCCATCACAATTGACAACAGTCATACCATGATCTACACCGAGCTCTCCAAATAAGCCTTTTAACCATATGGCCTATTTAACTGCCTTGTAATAACCATATACTCTGCCTTTGTAGTAGACAAAGCAACCGTGTGCTGTAAAGTAGCTTTCCAATTGAGTGCACAATCTCAAATAGTAAAGATATATCCAATCAAAACCTCATCTTATCTAGGTTACCAGCATAATCAGAATCAACATATCCAGTAAGAGTGTCACCCAGTTTTCCCAAACTCTAAACCAAAATTAGAAGCACCCTCAAATATTTCAAAATCCACTTCACAACTTGCTAATGAACTTTGCCTGGGCATGATAAATATCTACTTATCACGCTGACAACATGTGAAATGTTGGGTCAAGTAAAAACCATGGCATACATAAAGCTACCAACTGCACTAGAGTATAGAACATATGTCATATATTTTATCTCCTTATCTGTTTGTGGACATAAACTAGCCGATAATCTAAAACGAGTAGCAAGAGGAGTATTTACTAGTTTGGCATCTTTCATACCAAAATGATATAACACATTTTCAATGTTGCTTTTTTGGGGAAGATACAATTTCTCTCTCTTGGCGATCTCCCTAGGCAAAAGGTATCCAGCTTATTTTGCACACTCCTAACAAATAGTATCAAAATTGATGGTCGATAAAGTTGGGCATGATTTCCAGACAGTGGGCGTTGTAGTGTAATTATGCAAGCGCAATGGCAGACCTCATATCTTGATGATGGATACCTGGATAAAGGAGAACGGACCTAACACTAAGCTCACACGTGAGAGTTGGGATGCACGTGTGAGTTGTGTTAGAGAAATCGCACATCGGAGAATTAGTGAAGTGTTAAGCAATTAATACATCCAAGTCTTAAATATTGTTTTTCTCAAGTGATTAGGTTAAGAAGTTGATGTAAAAAGAGTCAAAAATTTTTAGCCACCTTTTATAATTCTTGAATTTTATAGTGGGTTTTGCGTCTTCTCTCCATGGTTTTTGTAGCAAAGGTTTTTCATGTCATTCTTTGTGTTCTTTTATTCTTCTTAATTTTAAATTCGTTGTAGTTTCCGAATTTGTCAAAACAGATATATATGTTGAGAACGCAATTATAGAACGAAGAAACTTTTCTAGGATGAAAAGTGAACTTACCTTGGTTTGGATAGGTAAAGTTACGAACGAGTGAAAAAAAAATCATGAGAAATTATGAAAGTTGTCGCCCCAATTCAAATTTGGTCATCACGCCTAATCTCGTGACAGATTTGATCTCCAAACTGATATTCGGTCACAACTCAAGACAAATTTTTTTATAACTTTATATCAGTCCAAATATCGGTGGATGGTGGGGTGGTATCTAAGAGTTGGAGATAAACACGTGGCGCTGGCTAAGGCGCTTGACCACTCAATCGTCGGTTTATTAATAGCACTTGTCGCAAAATAGCATCCTTCTTTTCAAGGCTAATGGAATATTGTGTTGTTGGGCAAGTCGTCGATTGAGTCCTCACGCAAGTGACCAATTTGTGATCCCAGTGTCGATTGAGTCTTCACGTGGTGCTTGTGATCGACCGGTAACATCAGGCGCTTTGTTTGGCTCCCTCTTATTGTGCCGAAGTAAGCCGATCGCGTGGCAAGGAATGGGGGATGCAAACCTCGTTAGAAAACAACGCAAGTTCGTACACTGTTTCCAGGTGTCGTGATTGAATTTGTTCACCGTAATGATTGACGATGAGATGGGTAATATGGAAAATCTCCTAATCTAGATGCTTTATCTGCTTTAGTTCACAAGCCTTTAATGAAATATTAGCATGGAAGCATATCTTTTCATGCTTAATATGTTTGTCAAGAATCAATTAGCCACTTCACACCCATTTGCCTATTGAACCTCTCTCGCTTCTGGCCGACATTTCTCGAACCAAGATCCAAAGAAAAGCAAGAAAGCCTCAAGTTTAGGTACTATCGAGCAGGATATGTTGTAATCATAATGTAGTTGTCAATATGTAGCAACTCCTGCGCTAGGGTTCAAGAATGTACCTACGCAAGCCGTCTCGCATTGTCTACCTTCAGTAGCGGTAAGAGTGACATTGTTGGTGGGAAACAAAACGTTCATGATATTAGTCATCTTCTCTTAAAGAAAATGATGTACATATTGTTTAAGCAATTGGTTGTGTCCGATCAGGGTGAAGATAATGAAGATGTTCATGGAGGATGAAGAAACGAAAGTTGTTTGCGACGAAGTTTCCATGGACACATGATATTTGATGGGTTGATGCATCAATTGACGAAGAATGCATTATGCATTATGCCTTATGCAATCATATCTCTTTTTTAAGAGAATAGATGCTTTTGGGTTACAAATCAAATTTCGCGTCATGTTTTCTAGGCTTCATCTTTTTATGCTCTTTTTATGTTATTACCCTGTATACTGGCGCAAAACCACCCTGTCCAAGCGTATTGGAGGTACTGAAGTTGCTTGTTGCTTGTTGCTGTGGCCATTTCTTCATATCTCGTTAGAGCACTAGCTCCTGGAATAAAACAATAGATGGAGAGCTTGCCGAATTAGTAGACATATCCACAAACCAAGAAAAAAACACCACAAGCTAGAACAACGCCACCGAGAGCACTAGAGGGTGAGATTCAAAGAAACTTTTTCTTTTCAGACTTACTACTAGTCGACTACTTGAAACCTAGTCGACTAGTTGAGAAGCACAATGACAAAAAATACCACGAGCATACACAAATCTCACGCAAACCACAACTTTGTGATCTAGTTATTACATCACCACAAACAACTCAACACCAGTCAAAACATACATTGAAGAAACAAACTCAAGGGAATGGAGGCGGACGTCAAAGAAATAGCTAGAAACTTGCCCGCTGGACTGAGGCACTACTGGCGTGAGTGTTAGGGTTGATCTATGATGGCAGAAAAGTGGATAACGCTGCAGGAGGTTGTCTAGAATTCGCCAATAGTCACTTGGAGGCTGTGGGTGTAGCTGCAAGAGTAGCAGCGTTGGGGACTCTTGGGAGTTGGAGATGTGAGACAGAATCTCGACCGAGCCAAATACTCTCTTCTTACTTGCCAGCAATCGCAGCAAGGGCAGGAACCCTAGCAACGATGGTGTGGTCGTGTGTCTTCTCTCACGTAGGAATGTTTTGCTATGATATCATATTGTTGGTAAAAGAAAGAATTATTATTAGTATTATTGAGATCAAAAGAAGTATTTGTAAGCTTAGGGTTAAGCTTTGTACAATTTCATTTGCTAATTACATAAATAACCCCAACGTGCTAGCATTGTCAAATTAAACCTGAACTAATCAGCATAGTAAGATCTAAGAGCTATAAAACTTGTTACCTCCTTGGTTTTTTACCTTCTTCCATGTATGATCAACTCTGCAATCAGTTGTTAGAATCAATATTCAAATTGTTCATTTGAAAAGATGGAAACCATCTAGGCAGGCAGCTTCATTAGGAGAAGTCCAAACTGCAAAGTCCGGCACTGTCACTTTCTTCAGCTTAAAAAATCCATCCTCTTTGCCTGCTTAACTGCTATTATTTGTACTACAAGTGCATTGCAATAATGTTTTCTGGACACATTCACTGAACCAATTCCCTCTGTTCCATTCCTCATTATGTTTAGGCTCAAAGCCTCTCAAGCAGCTGCAAATTGGTGATTTTTTGGGATTGTAGGGTCCGAAAGGCCCGCACTTGCCATAAACATCACAATTGGTCACTCGAGATGACCAAATAATCTCCTAGATACTCCCATTACGATTCCAACATGGCTGTGCTATATCACCACTTAATTTTAGTAAAAGGTAAGAGGACAAGCCTCTGAGCAAAACGGTAGCTGAGACCGACAGTTCCTTCCTTCATCAACATGGTTAAATCCATCAAGATAGACCAATTCCATGCCCTGCACTCCAATCAAAATATTATCATTCCATGGATCACTCCACCAATTTGGTTTGGTGTTATTCCAAGTCAAAACTTGAGGAATGTTCATTGAATCTAGACTAACCAAGAAGGTTCCAATTGATTGATTAGAAGGGCTTTTCCAAGATGTGATCACCTGCTTCGCATTTGTTCTTACATTTGAACTGAGCTTCATCTTGCCATAAAAAAGTGTTGGTCATTTGGTCAAAACTTTGCCAAAGTATCTGTGAGTTATTCACACTGGAATTCATACTTTGTTTCAGCAAGATAAGACTACCAGAGTCTAATAGTTGGGCTATTGCATTATCGACAAACCCTGAAACATTTGATGACTACTGTATTTCCTTCTTCCCTTTCAGGACCACGAGATTACCATCATCGGAGATTCTCAAGACACCTGAAGAATCTGAAATCGGTTTCTGCCAGTTGGCCACCATAAGACACTATATGTGGGAATGCTATTATACCAGACACCAAGGTGGTGAATTGCAGAACCACTAGGGCTAAAGAATCCCAATTTGTAGAGACCTCCACCGGATGTTATACTTCTAGGGTCTTGAATGTATTCAATTGCTGCAACGACATTTCCACCAATGCAAAAGTTGAACGCGTAACTAGAAATTAAAAGGAGAGCAAATAATTCTGCATTTCCTGGAAGTAGTATAACTAATTGAATCTGTATCCCCAACAGCAGCCAAGAAGATGCAGCATCCTTGACTTTTCTAGAGAAAGGACTAGCAACACCACAAGCCCCCAGCTGGAGTTTATGTCACAGAACGAAAATCATACCTCCAGAGATGAAACATTAGTGCTTAATGTCCCCTAATGGTGGTATTCCAATGATACGGTCTAAGCTTAACTTCCCAGAGTATCTAGCTAAAGGGCTTGAGTAGCTCTAACCATAGGTTATCATAGCAGAATCTGTTGAGGATCAGCCATTCATGTATTCAAGCAGAAGACTTTCATCTTCAACTACTGCTATCATGCCTAGATTTTCTACCTAATGGTCAAACTAGTTCCAGTGAAGTTTCTAGATGATGGTTTTTAGTGCAGTAGTGTTGTATCGTGGATCTATCATCTTCACTCAGACCACTTTCCTCATTGGCTCTTAATATAAAATATCTTTCTCACGATGAGATTCTTAGAAGTCAACTCTCTCTTGTGGCTCAAGAACACTGACCTAATCTGCTTGAATGGCTTTAGCTTCTACATCAGGAATGACCAATTGGCATGGGTAGTGTCTCAAAATGTGAACTGAGTGATTTGACATGCAAGTTGGCAGGAATAAGCACTTAGAGTCTTTTAGACTAGTGTCACAAGTCGATCAATCCCGCGTTCCCACACTCATGCGGCCTTAGAAATTTCTCCCAAGTCAGCCAACTCACTCACGCTCACACACTTACAAGGGTCGTATGAGAGCTCAATGTAGGGAAATCTGAGGGTATATTGCTTATCAAGTGAGTACAAATGAGGGGCAATGACCACCTATATATACACAAGTGGGAGACTCTTGGTCTTCCCTTCTTTGTCCATTCTATTTTGTCTTTTCCTACTTGTCTTTCATTAGACTCTTCCCTTCCCCTTTTCAAAACTCATCATTATTATTATGGGTGTCCCTTGGACTTCCATAGAAGACTTTCCCGTCCATGCCATGCTTTGAATATGTTCAGCCATCATGGGTCACCGGTGGGCCAAAGCCCTGGTTCACGATCCATCCTGTACTGGTTCACGACCCATATTGGACTAGTTCACGGCCCATCCTTGCACGCGGATTTCTTTGGGCTGTGATACTAGCATGTCAGAGAAAGCATGCCATGGAAGCTTGGACGGTTGTATTTCTTCAACATTGTGGTCCCCAGTTGCCTTTCTTGAATTGAATTATGCTGTAGATTTTCACCCCTTCATTGATGGTGAGATTATTGTTCAGACCCAAAGGATTTATTTTCCAAGGTCCATTATCCGTTTCTTGAAATTGCTGTTATGTTGCAGATTAAAGTATGAATCCCCCCTTCATTCATATTAGTTCACTTTCTCTATGGATAGTTACTGGACAGGCCCGGCAAGAATTACTAGAGAGTTAAAGAAGTTTTGCAGCCATGAATGATAGCTCGGCTATTTTGGCGAACCCCCCTATTTCTTGTCAAACCAATACAAGTACTAGATAGACGAAGATGTTAAAATCAAGGGAATAAATAAATAAATAAAAGGCATGAACAAACGGATTAGAGATTCGCCTGTCATTGTAAGGAGCGTTACAGGATTCCCACCAAATATTGGTTGGAAATCGAAAAAACAGAAACAGCAAACAACGCATTTATTTTATGTGGTTCGATTAACGTGAACTATGCCTGCTTGGAATAATAGATGCAGAAAGACTACATACCAAGTTTTGTGAAAAGACTTGAAGTCTTTAATGGTGAACCATGGTTGTGAGGTCCTAGATGACCTCCATTTGAGGCTTGGCCAGTTCTCAGGTGGAGGCTCTATCTGGAGTAACTTCTACTTTTGACTTTTTATAAGTTTTGCGAGGTCACAAATAATGATTAGCTAAATTAAACATTATTATCAAGTATTCCAAGCTGCTTACCACTTTATTTATATAACAGATTCACTCTTTTTCAATTCACCCGATGGAGACTAAAACAGTGACATTACTTTCTATACTTCTATCCCACCTGCCAACTGCGAAAAGTACTCATTTCCCACATTCTTGCCATATTTGCATCTTTAATGCATTTATAGAAAGTAAGTTAAACCTTTGGTTATATACATATATGGTAGATGGCGGTATCAATTCCTCTAGGCTACAGCATAACCTTTCCATTGGCCATCGACTAAGTGAATCCTATGTATTCCTAGCCATTTGCTATTGTCCCCTAAATGATGTTCTGGTATTGGGAATTCGGCAAGAACAGGAGGGCATTGTTGAGAGCAAGCTGTTTTTCGTCGTTTTGTCTTCTTGGATTGATTTATGTAGTTCAGGATTTACTTTTCAGGTTGTTGCTCATAAATCATCCAATGTCATAGTTTCAAACCATAGCGTGTGGGGCATCTTTGGAGTCATATGGATCTCTGGTTGCTGGTTTTTTACTCGGTCAGAGTAGGAAGATCTCCTACTCCTGTAACAATATCATTACACAAGAATGTATGTCCTGTAACAGTATCAGAACACAAGAATGCACTAAGTTTCAGGAAAAATTTCATCTTGTAGAAGAAAAAGAAGTTATCATAAGACTCTTCATCACTGTCTATTCTTGACTCATCTCCATGGGACATTCGTGCCTATTTTTCCTTTTCTGTTTTAATGACTTGGTGTTAACTCTCCCTTTTCTCTTTCACGGCAAGCCCTGTAGGCCGAATTAACTTTGTTTTCAGCTTATTTTAAAGGGTGATTCTCTGGATAAATACCAAGTATCTATCGACTAATCCTCCAAAATAATTTCTAAACATTGTTATTCTTTGTCAGTTCTTCGAAACTTTGATTGGCATTTTTACAATGCCAACAGACATTCTCGTCAAAAACGTTTTCTGTAGTGAGTTGAAGTTAGCAGATTCTTCATTGTCTTAAGAACCAAAAACAATATAGTAGTTCGTCTGATATTTTTCACAGTGCCTGATGCTTTAGTTACTAATATGATCTCAGACAGTTGGAAATCTGAAACAAAAGGAGCAGAATTCAACAAGACCACACACACAAACAAGGAAGAAAAAGTTTTCACCAGAGTTCTAGTTTCATACCATATGATTGACATTACCGCTTGCTTAATAGCATTCGCTTTCTTGTTTCAAACTAGCCTACTTGATTGAACAGAGCTTCTTGCTAAAGAGCAATTGCTGTACCAACACAGAAATTGCCAAATATTTGCCCCCCAATTTTGGAATGACACATACAAGCAAGGCCTAACTGCCACACAACGTAAAGTAATTTGCTATTTCACTATTATATGTTCATACATTTCTAGCAAGATTGAACATGATTATGGGAAAAAAAAAAAGGAAAAACAAAGACTCTGCTTCAAAAACAGTATACATAAATAGGATCATGCTAGTACTCATTATTCACTCCATGTCCAAGACATGAGCTGGCTATAGTTTGCATCTCTGAGCTGAACTTTCGAACGTATTGGTTCAGGAATCCTCATTTTATCTGCCTTCAAGAGCGGTAACAGTGAGATGGTTGACAGAATGTTTCTTCTGGCTTTGTCCGGAGGAACCTGTGTCAGTGGTTGTTTGCCTCTCGGTGAATGCAGGTTTGTTCGGACTAGGAAGACCAACAATTTCATTGTTAATCATTGAAATAACAATTGAAATTGTAGGCCTATCTTTTGCAAGTTCTTGTGTACAAAGCAGCCCCACGTTTATGCACCTTATGATCTCAGCCTCAAAGCAACTAACAGAAATTTTAGGGTCCACTAGTGCTAGTACATTATCTTCCTCCCAATATTTCCATGCCTGCCAAAAACAGAATTCAAGTTCGATTATTTTTGGAATTTGAGTTGATGGAAATAGGGTGATCTCTCTGCTTGAGACAGCTTACCAATCCTAACAGGCTCAAGGATTGATCTTCCTCATTGAAGCTATTGTTCTGTCTTCCACTTACAATCTCCAGCAATAATACCCCGAAGCTAAAGACATCTGATTTTTCTGAAAACCGACCTTCCATTGCATATTCTGGAGCCATGTAACCACTGCATTCCATGAAACACTTTCATATTCCTTGTGCTAGGTAGAAAGATAAAATCATTATGAGACTCATAATATAAGAAATACTTACTAGGTTCCCACAACTCTTAGTGTATCTGCTTGGTCTTCTTTTACCCCAAATATCCTAGCCGTTCCAAAGTCTGAAATTTTTGGATTTAGCTCTTCATCCAACAGGATATTACTTGTCTTAAGATCTCTATGAATTATCCGTAGTCTGGAGTCACGGTGAAGGTACAGCAGGCCTCGACAAATTCCATCAATAATGTTGAACCGTCTTCTCCAATCCATTTGCTCTCGTTTGAGCGGATCTGAAATAGACAACAGAAGGGAAATTCATAAATAATGTGTTAGTTTTGTGACTGAAGAAGAGTGAAATGAACAGAAAGAGGTTCCCATGTAAACCGAAAATGTGAAGTATGTGCAATAGGTACAGCCAGATGCTGTTTAAACAGCTAAAATTAAAAATTAGACTTCCGTATAAACTGGTATTCGATGATAGATCGAGGGAATGCTGCAAGAAATGGAATATTACCAAAAAGAAATGCATCTAGACCCTTGTTTGGCATGAACTCATAGATTAATAGTTTCTCATCTCCTTCGGCACAGCATCCAAGGAGTCGAACTAGATTTCGATGTTGGACCTTGGAAATCACGACCATTTCGTTGATAAATTCGTGCAATCCTTGTCCTGAGGCCCTTGATAGTCTTTTGACTGCTATTTCTTTTCCATTTAGCAATCTCCCCTGTACAAAAGGACTTAAATGAGCTGCTGAAATAAATAAAAAATAAAAAAAAAACGGAGCTGCTGTCCTCTACAAGACAAAGTATTACCCTATATACTGCCCCAAAACCACCCTCTCCAAGCTTGTTCGCGTCACTAAAGTTGCTTGTTGCTGCGGCCAGCTCTTCCAATTTATATAGCTCAAGCTCCTGGAGATTAACTTTGCTCAAGCTCCCTCCAAGCACGTTCTCACTAGAAGCCTCTGATAATTGTTCTCCATCTTTACCTCCTCGTTTTTTCGACTTCTTCCAGGCGAAGAAAGTACCAATACTGAAAATAACTGTTGCCACAACAACTGCAGCCGCTACAATTGCTCTCAGATCTCTTTTTCCTTCTGCGGATCAAAATACGGACATACAATGACGTCTGAGATTGAAGCAGATATTAAAAAAAATAAAGGTACTGTTTAGGTACCTTTTATCACAACTCCACCTGGCATATCACACAGATTGAAATTCCCTAACCATCTAGCAGTAAGTCGCATGACCAGATTGATCAGAAATTAAATTTAAAAAGGAACTTACCAAGTTCTGTATGGGCCAGTCGAATGTAAAGAGTTGTTCCTGCATAGGAAAACTGCCGTACATCGATTAGGTCTCCGCTCCAGTACATGCAACCAACGCCCGCATCATAAGCATATGCTGCACACGAACAATTACTGAGGCACTGCTCTCGGCACTTGTCTTCCAAAGGAGATGACCAGATTGCATAATTCGGCGCTTTCACATTCTTTAGCTTTACAAATCCATCCATTTTTCCCGCTTTAGTACTACCATTTTTTATCCTGTCACATTGCAGCAATGACCTCTGGATGCATCCGCTGGACCAATTCCCTCTGCTCCATTCTTCAACTTTTTTAGGCTCGAAGCCTCTCAAACAGCTGCAAATTGGTGATTTCTTGGCATCACAGAATCCAAACGGCCCACACTTGCCATAAACATCACATTCGGACTCCCGGGTTGACCAATCGATCCGCCAATGCTTATATTTTTCATCCCAGAATGGCTGCAACAACTCCCCAGTTGACCTCACAAGAAAGAAGGACAAATAAGACACCTCTGCAAAATTGTAAGTCAGATAGATAGTTCCTTCTTTATCATCCACCAAGCTAAATCCATCAAGATAGACTGATTCCATCTGGGGAATTCCTATGAAAACCTTACCATTCCATGGACCACTCCGCCAATGTAGAGTAGTGCCATTCCAAAGGAAAACTTCAGGAATATTTAGCGGTTCAAGACTAATTGAGAAACTTCCAATCGATGGATCAGAAGGGCTTTTCCAAGATGTGAGTACCTGCTTCTCATTTGTCCTCACGTTGGTGCTCATCTTCATTTTCGCCATGAATGTATCAGACATTGTGTGGAAACTTTCCCATACCGTTGCTGTATCGTTTGTGCTCGTATTAGAACTTTGTTTGAGCAAGATAATATTTCCAGTATCTAACAATTGAGCTTTTGCATTAGCTCCAGAGGTGGAAACGTTTGATGACCAAAGTACTTCCTTCTTTCCATTCATTATCACAAGATTACCGTCATTGGATATGGTCATGACACCAGAAGAATCTGAAACAGGCTTCTCCCTGTTCGCAACCCAAAAGACGTTAAATGCAGGAATCTTGTCATGCCAAATTCCGACATACCGATTGGTAGAACCACTGGGGCTAAAGAATCCCAGTCTGTAGAGACCTCCACTTGATATGATACTTCCAGGGTCTTGAATGTACTCAGATGCCGTAATGACATCTCCTCCAATGCAAAATTTCACAGCATAACGAGACAAAATAAATAGAGAGAATATTCCTACTTTTCCTAGTAGTATCATGACTACCTGAATCTTTCAACTCAGCAACAACTGATTTTACTAGCTTTAGAACATCAGAAGACACAACAAGAAATTTAGGACAGAAAGTAGAAATCACAATTGTAGAGAGAAAACCTTGTGGTTGAAGATAAAGGTGAATTTCCCACTGCAAATGATGAGTTAAGCATCTCCACGAAGAAATTTATATTGCTCTAATGGCAAGATTTTCCTCGTCTACTATTGCTATCAATGTCCTGATTTTTCCTGGCTAGTGGCTTAAACTGGCCTTTCAAAAGTTTTCCACACGGTGTTGGTGGTCTTTGCTGTTGACTCGCAAGTGGGACATAACATCTCCAATCAGACCACTTCCCTCTTTGGCTCTTGTCGACATTGTTATTTTTTCTCATAGTGAGATTCTTTAAGTGTCACTTCACCTTGACTTATGAGTAGCCCTGCCAAATGAGTGAGTCGGGTCAGATCGGGTTTGAGTCGGGTCATAAATTATCCGACCCAAATTGATTCATTAACTCATTTATTCGCAATGCAAATTTCTTGATCTGTACCCAACCCTATATCGCTAAAACACTTCCAAATTTAACCCAATCTTATGGTTTTTTTTTTTAAAATTATATTGCTAAAACACTTCCATGCAATAAAAATCTACTGGACAATTTTTATATTTAAAAAAAATCGATTTTTAACTTTTAATTTTTAAAAAAATCGATTTTTAAATTTTTTTTCTCTCTTCTTTCCTTCTTCTTCTTCGGGAGACCGGCCACAAGCGACTCTTTTCTTTCCTTCTTCTTCTTCTTCTTCAGGAGACTGGCCACAAGCGAGGTCGAGCCTCACTAGCCTCAGGGGAGGCTCCGCTCGAGGCCGACGTGGCCTCGGCCTCACTAGATCAGCGAACTCGAGCTCGAGCTTCACCAAGCTCCAACGAGCGCGTCCTTCGTCTGTGGCCGATTGCCAGCCATCACTGTGGCCGATTGCCAGCCATCACTGTGGCCGACTAGCAACCGAGGAAAAAGAAAAAGAAAGAAAACAAAAAAAAAAAGAGAAAATAAAAAAATTATGTTAATTTGTTGGGTCTCTTAAATGAGTTAAGTCCACAAGGTAGAGGCCTCTTAAATGGGGTGTCTTAAGTAAGCCGTAAATTCTGACAAAAAAAAATAGTGGCTTGTAAATGGATTCACAATGGACCCATTTAAAACCTACTTATTTTGGCATCTTTATTTTGTGTACTCATTATGCTGACCTGCTAAGTTTGTTATGACCTATTTGTGAACCATTTAGATGCTTGTGGGTTGTTAAATGGGTTTTAGACCCATTTTGATAGGTCTACTTATGTGTCAAGAATATTGATCTATCTAGCCAATGTGAGAGCATTAACTAAGTGCTTGAGTTTCTTCATCAGGAATTTCGCCCCATTGACGAGGGCAACCGTAGAAAAATCATTCTGAGTCGTGGAGGATTACCAGTCAGAGAGAGCATGCCATGGCAATTTTAGATGGTTGCCTTCATTCAACACTGTGGCCCCAATTGCTGTCCTTGTATTTTGTGTGAATTCATGAACATTTCAATGGACTAAGTCTCCAGTTGCTTACAACTAGTCGTACTGATTGCAATCCTTGAAGAGCCACTTCACCTTGACTTACGAGTCAAGTATATCGATCTAGCGCGCCAACGTGAGAGCATTAGCTAAGTGGTGGACTTTCTCCGCCAGGATTTTTGCCCCATTGACGAGGTCAGCTGTAGAAAAACCATACTAGTCTTTGAAAGTGACCAGTAAGAGAGAGTATGCCATGGAAATTTCGGATTCTTGCCTTCATTCGAAATGGTGACCGCAATTGCTTTCCGTGAATTGCGACTTTCTTTGACGATTCATGTACATTTCCACGCACTTAGTCTCCACAACTAGTTGTACTGATTGGAATCGTACAATCAATCGACAAAGACTGCAGTGATGAGTAACATCAACTGTATCTTTCTCACATCAACTGAATTAGTGGAATTTCTTGAGCTAGCCATTTCATCGAATTTATGATGCGAGATGAACATTAGTGAGCACTTGAGGCTATTGCAAATTTGAGGGTATTTCTAGGCTTGCTAAGATTTGGATTCTAATTCGGAACAAATAGAAACGTCAAGGAGTAGTCGCAAACATTTGAAGGAGGGGGGGCTAATTGCAATTCTCCCCATAGTGGAGGGGGGCTGTTTGCAATTTTTCCAGGATTTAGCTAAACCACTGCCTCCTGAGATGAGAAGTAGAAGCATTATTCCCAACAGAAGGTACCAAATATCTGAACCCCAACTTTTGATGACACAAATATGTGTAGTAAAGAACTGTAAAGTGGAAAAAATAGTTCATGTTTTGCGTTTCTAACATTTCCAAGCAAGATTGTGTAAAAATAAACTAGTCAAACTCAAAACGGTAGTGAGAATCGCGCAAAAATTTTCAGATCATGTCATCTGCCGTGAAGAGCGGTAAGCGTAACGTCGTTGGCCGAACATGTCTTTTGGCTTTGTCCAGAGGAATCCGTGTCTTGGGTTATTTTCCTCACCGTGAATGCAGGTTGCTTTGGACGAGGAAGATCCACAATTTCACTGTTGATCATTGAGATAACAGTTGATATGGCTGGCCTGTCTTTTGCCCTTTCTTGTGTACAAAGAAGCCCCACGTTTATGCACCTTAAAAGCTCAACCTCGAAGCATGCAACAGGTATGTTTGGGTCCACTAGTGCTAAAGCATTGTCTTCATTCCATAACTTCCATGCCTGAAAATCAATCAAGCCAATTTACTATTGGAGTTCCAGTTTATGACAGTAGCATGCAGTTCCAACTTCTATACAAATGAGAGCTTACCAGTCCTAGAAGGCTCAAGCATTGATCTTCCTCATGAAAGCTAGTGTTCCGTCTTCCACTTATGATCTCCAGTAATAATATGCCGAAGCTAAAGACATCTGATTTTTCTGAAAATCGCCCTTCCATTGCATATTCAGGAGCCATGTAACCACTGCATTCCATCAAACAGGCTCAGATTCCTTATTCTTAGTGGAGAATAAAATCACTAGGAATGTCAAAATCAAAGAGGTACTAACTAGGTTCCCACAACTCGTCGTGTATTAGCTTGGTTTTCGTCTCCCCCAAATATCCGAGCCATTCCAAAGTCTGAAATTTTTGGATTGAGCTCTTCATCCAGCAGGATATTGCCTGCCTTCAAATCTCTGTGAATAATCCTTAGTCTAGAGTCTCTATGAAGATAAAGTAGACCTCGACAAATTCCATCAACTATGTTGAACCGTGTTCTCCAATCCAAATGTACTCGTTTAAGTGGATCTGAATAGACATAGAAGTTTAATGCAAAAAATTCATTTTTTCGACTGAAAAAGAGTGAATTGCACAGAAATTCGAAGCCAAACAGAAAACTTATAGCATCTGCAGCAAGAACAGTCCAATCCTGTTCAAATGGCTAACTATTCAAATGAGGCTTTCCAGATATATGATATAAATGAGAGTTTGAGGCAGCATTGAAATAAACGAAGTATTACCAAAAAGAAATGTGTCTAGACTCTTGTTTGGCATGAATTCATAGATTAACATTTTCTCATCGCCTTCAACGCAGCATCCGAGAAGTCTAACAAGATTTCGATGTTGGACCTTACAAATGACCACCATTTCGTTCATAAATTCTTGCTGCCCTTGTCCTGAGGCTCTCGATAGCCTCTTGATTGCTATTTCCTGACCATTTGGTAGTCTCCCCTGTACACAGGGACTAAATGAGCTACTAAAATGAACACACGCACACACACCTACATTTATAATACTTAACTCTGCATGTATACTTATACCTTATATACTGGCCCGAAACCACCCCGTCCAAGCATATTGGCCTCACCAAAGTTTCCTGTTGCTGCAGCCAATTCTTCAATTTTATATTTCACAAATTCCTGGAATTCAACTCTGCTCAAGTTCCCTCCAAGCATTTTTTCATTAGAAACCACTAAAGGGGCTTCTCCACTGGACAAATGTTTTTCCTTGCTTTCCTTTACTGCTGATCCAGCAAACAATTTTTGTTATTTAATCCATGCAAACTCAGAAATTATTGGCAATTCCAAGATTCAACAGCTGCATTACTCGTTACCTCGTTTTTTCACCTTTCTCCTGGCAAACCATATTGTGATGATGACAATGAGTGTTCCTAGGATGACTGTAGTTGCTATGATTTCCCTCAGATGTCTCTTTTCATCTGGAGATCAGAATGCAGACATAAACTGATGCCTCAGACTATGTGGATGCTGCTAGTAAGCAACTACCATTTGGGAACACTTGTTTTGTAGCTTATAATTAGACTTGGCCATAGTCAAGAAGATATGCAAAATCTGTTCCTTTATCAGGGCTCCATATTAGACCCTGCTCGGGCCTTTATTTTGGCGTGCACGGGTGCCCGCGTGTTGGTTTGTTAATGAAAACTGCCAAGTCTTGAAGAATGAGTAAAGCCAAAGGTATTGATCTATCTAAACATAAGCTGCAGTACCAAATTGATAAGAACAATCATCTAAGAGTAAAGTTAATTTACCAAGTTCTGAGTGGGCCAGCCGAACATAAAGAGTCGTTCCTCCATTGGAGAACTTCTGTAGGTCAATCAGGTCTCCTCTCCAGAACATGCAGCCGACACCAGAGTCATATGCATATGCTACACATGAACAATTAATTGAGCAATTTCCTGAGCAAACATCTTCGAGAGTAGAAAAAAAAATTCCAGAATTTGGCACTTTCATCATTTCCAGCTTTAAAAATCCATCCTTTTTGCCCACTGTACTGCTGTTATTTGTAGTTCCATTGCACTGCAACAATGACTTCCGAATGCATCCACTGGACCAATTTCCTCTGCTCCATTCCTCAAAGTTTTTAGGCTCAAAGCCTCTCAAGCAGCTACAAATTGGTGATCTCTTGGCATTGCAGATTCCAAATGGTCCGCACTGGCCATAGACATCACAATCGCTCCCTCGAGATTTCCAAACAATCCCCCAGGAATTTTTATTCTGATCCCAATATGGTTGCACCAAATCCCCATTTGATTTCAATGACAAATATGACAAATAAGACGCCTCAGCAAAACTGTAAGTCAGAGAGACTGCTCCTTCGTGATCGTCCAGCAGGGTGTACCCATTAATATAGACCGATTTCATCTCAGGTACTCCAATGAAAATATTACCATTCCATGGACCACTCCGCCAATACAGAGAACTGCCATTCCTAATGAAAAGTTCAGGAATGTTTCCTGGATCAAGACTCGCCGAGAAGCTTCCAATTGATGGATCAGAAGGGCTTTTCCAAGATGTTAGCGCCTGCTTCTCATTTGTTCTTGAGTTGGTGCTGAGCTTCATTGTCGCTAAGAATGAATCGGTCATGTGCTCGAAACTATCCCAGAGAGTCTCTGTATCATTTGTGCTAGAGTTAGACCTCTGTTTGAGCAAGACAAGTTTCCCAGTATCTGACAACTGAGCTTTCGCATCCGTTACAGAGTCGGAAACATTTGATGACCAAACTAATTCCCTCTTTCCATTAATGACCACAAGATTACCATCCTCGGAAATTGTCACAACACCAGAAGAGTCTAAAATCGGTTTCTCTCTGTTCGCTACCCAGAGAACATTATATGTAGGAACGTTATTATACCAAATCCCCACATAGCGATTCGCAGAACCGTTAGGACTAAAGAATCCCATTCTGTAGACACCTCCACTCGATGTTATACTTCCAGGGTCCTGTATATGCTCGGTTGCGTTGATGACATCTCCTCCAATGCAAAATTTCACAACATAACGAGACATCAGAAAGAGAGAGAACAATCTTGCTTTTCCCAGAAGTATCATGATGACAACTTGAATCTTTCCTCCTCGGCAACAACCTATAACACGGCAACGCTGCCGCAGCACTACCGGCTATGGCAGAGAAAGCGCCAAGAACACCACGAGCCGCAAGTGAATTTTGAGGACAGAAGGTGAAAATCAGAATTCTGCGGAGGAAGGCAAGGCCTAGTGGTTGAAGGTGATGGCGGTTTCCCACTACAAGAGATACCCACATGGCCTAGCTATCATTTGCATAGTACCTGGCTAATGGACCTCCGGAGCTCCCATGAAGAAAGCGGTATTGCAGAATCTGATCTTTCTAGCTGATGGCCCCACAGCTTTTCGCAGAGTTTAAGATTGTGGTCTCCACTATTCAGCATGGGCGTTGCATATTGGATCTCTATCATTGAACCACTCGTTCTTCAAATTAACAATTTTCTTGCTCTTGGTCATGAGTTTCTTAGGATATCTTCAGTTAGACTTTCTTTTTATGCTTAGCGTCTTAAATTTCATTTGAAGTATTGAACATCTCCAATTTCATATATTATATGGATATTAGCATTTGAACTCAGGTCAAATCATATGATTTTTCACAAATTATTTATATTTTAAAAAAACCATTCAAGGGAGAAAAACATCATTTCAAATAAGCCCTTAAGCATTTTCCATTAACCCATGACTTAATAAAATTGAGGCCCGTAAGAATTCGCCCTCGACTTATTTTTGTTTTTTCAAAATATTTGAAACTTTCACGATGCGCCAATTACATGCAGCATCCCAATTTAACGCATTGAGACGTTGAGCACCAAAATTTAATACTCTATATCAATGTCAACTTTCTTTAATCGGACGTCGGCAATCTCAGTTAACTACGTCATAGGCTGATTGTTCCTATTAAGCATTATTAAGTAATGTCAATCGAAAAGGCAAAATAAATTATTTATCATATATTAGATTCAAATAAAAAAGAAAATTATATTGCTCGCATTTCACCCAGCTACCATTTTGAAAGTACCAATTTGGCCATCTGATGGCTGAACTGCATCAGCCCAAATTACTCCCTCTTCTTCAAGAAACGCAAAAAAGATTTCTGATTTGCCCCTAGAACCGCAAGTACTGAAACCCTAATCTTTCTCCACCTATTCGAGTTACGGACGTCAATCCCACGCCAGCTTCCAGTCACCACTTCACCTGTCAAGCTACGCGCGAGTGGAGGAGGACGAGGAGGAGGACGACGACGACGACCGGACGTCACATCTTCGGCGACTCGTTACAGCATGTGGGTCTGTGTGAGATGGGTTCGAGGTACGAAGACCGAACTGTGTGGGTCAAGCCGTCTGCACAGAGATCACGTCGTCACCCGTCCCCGACTCTCTCCGTCCGTTCGCACGAGGCGACAACAACGGAGGGGACGGTGGGGAAGGAGCGGAAAGGACGTGTCGGAGGGGACCCCGCCTTTTGGCTGCTTCCCGAATCCAGTCGTCACTGTAGTTTCGGCGTGCAAGAAGAGAGACAACTTGCGAACCGAACCAAGTCTATGTATAGTTACGAAAAGCATTTCTATTTTAAAAATAAAAATTTTATGCAGTTATCAAATACATTTTTAATTCTCTAAAACTTGTTTAGAAATCAAAATCGAAAAAAATCACTTCTGAATAGGAATATTTTTTTAGATCAGAATCATTACCAATAAGACTCTAAGTGAATTGATTCTACTTTAGATACCTTTTATTTCGCGAAAAATGAAACATTTCTAGACAATAATTTAATATCTTTCTAATGTTTGCTTGAATCTAAAAATAAATTAAAAATATTTTCTATTGTTTGGTTATAAAAATATGAAATTATTTTTTTTATATAGACATACATTATTCTGACACTAAGGTCATGGGTCCTACCTCAATGGATCCTAACCCAAATGCTAGCAATCCAGTGCATGAGCACCGAAGTCTTGGGCCCGAGCTCTCTAAACTTGAGCTAGGGCGCTGGGGAGCCGAGTAAGGGTATTGGCGTCACTCTATGGGCCCAAGCCTGAGCCTTGAGGTTGTGGGCACGAGCGCTGGTGTCCCAAGCCTAACCTCTATGTGGACTTGAGCTCGAGCCCGAGCATCGGGGTTCCTAGCTTGGTCTCTTTCAATCTAGACTTGGCCTCGATGGACCTTAACGGACCCCACCTCGGCCTTTAGACTTAGGTCAATAGCTAAGGGCTCAGGAACAAGCGTTGGGATTCTCGTGCCCAAATGGTCCAAGCACCGATATCTAATAATATTTTAAAAAATGATTTTCAATTTTTTAGAGAGGAAATTATTTTCTTGAATTTAAATTTAAATTTTCCATTGATTAGGAAAACTTTTTCGATTGACTCATTTTCCTAAATGATACAAATGCCGAAAAATGAAAAAATATGTTTCGCAAAACAAACGTAGCTTTAGTATCCAAAAATTCTCATCCATGATCCCTCGTAACGAAAAGGTTACTGTATTTTATGTTTTGCTCAATTAATCGGAACTATGTGTTTATATCTTTTTCACAATCCCATAAAAAATTAAAGATTTTTCACATGAAGAAAGTAAGCATATACCTATCTGTCTATAGTCATCAGTAGTTCGTTTATGTTAACTAGTGAATTTCAGTAACAAAACATTGTTCTACATATATGAAGTAACTATTTCGTAATTTTTTGACATGATTAGTAAGTTTTTATAACAATTTCCGGGTGAGCAACAATTTTTGTAGATGATTAATATCTTTTATGTGAAAAAGTTGTCAGTTTTATAAAGTTTTTGGACTACGTAGGTTGAATAACTTTTCATGTGAATTGTGTATATTTTGATTAACTAGGAACTTTTTTGAGTGATTGATAATTTTTTAAAAGGAAAACAACTTTCCACCTAATAGCGATTTAACGCATTAGTTGTGACTTTTCAAATGGAAAATAAATTTCAATATATTAGTAATCAAACTGAGTAAGTCTTATATTAGGTTCGGTGATTTTTCATAAGAGAATGTTATTTTTACATCTATTTAGCTATTACAAACCAGTGGAAAATTACTTTTCGATCTGTTGAATAAGTAGGATTAATTCAAATCAAACTTATCTATGTTAACACCATACACTTTGTTCATTTTTTGTCTCAATCTGACCCAAAATTCCCTCTCCGGTTTCAGATGTACTAGATTTGATGGGTGCTGCCAGGTGGACTTTCCATCCACTAGGCAGGGCAAAATACTCAACTCACATTGTCCTTTTCCTCCAATTTCACATCAAGAAAATCACAGGCTCATTTTCATTTTCACTCTGCCATTGTCAACCTAACACTTCACCTACCCTCACTTTCCCGTGGCACTAAAAGTGTCGGAAAATTAATAAAAAAACTCTAAATCTACTATACTTTTATTTAAATTTTTTCAGTTTGCCAATTAAATCATAAATATTTTACGTCAATTCAACTACAAATCTTTTAAATTTGCTAATTCAATTCTAAACTTGACCAACCGACGCTGATGTGGACGACGAACGCTGACATGTCAATTTTTAATAATTTTTAATTTTTTTTTCCTCTTCCTTTTCTATTTTTCCTTTCCCTTCTCTTCTTCTTCTTCCAATCGGTCACTGAGGTCCGACTACTAGCCAGAGGCAAAGGTCGACAAGTACGACCTCACCAGCCTTAGGTAAAGCTCGCCCTCGACAGGCTGGAGGAAGAAGAAGGGAAGGGAAGGGAAAGGAAAAAAAGAAAAAGAGAAAAAAAGGAAAATTTAAAATTTTAAAAAAAATTAAAAATTAAAAATTGACATGTCCGCATCACTAATGCCAGCCGACGTCCACGTCAGCGCTAGCCAACCAAAATTGGCCGAGTGGATTGAATTAGCACAATGCAAAATGTTTAAGACTTAATTGGCAAACTTAAAATGTTTAGGATTGAATTGACACAAATGTAATAATTTGAGGACTCAATTGACAAACTTAAAAGGTTTAGGACTCAATTGGCAAAAGTGTAATAGATTTAGGACTTTTTTTTTTACAATTTTTCCTAAAAATGTCTTAGAAGGAAAGTTCAAGGTACTGTCCCGTTCAATGAAGGAGAATATGGATACGACTCTCATCTTTACCCCAATGTTTCTAATTTGGGGGTGATTCAAATGGGCAAGTGACTTGTGCATGCCACAGAGAAAAGAGAGAGTTGGCTAACTATTTTCACCAAAAATGAGCGTTTTTGCGTATTCATACTTCGCCTTGCAGTTAGATCGATGACTATCATGGTAAGGACGTCGTTGCACCTTGACATTACAAGATACGTATACAAAATTTCATATCTTCACCACTTGAACGCCCTTAACCCGCACCACCACCACTTTGGACACGACCAACATCTAAGTGCCGGGCGGGCACCCATGAATTTGATGATGTTGTTGTAGCTATCAATTTTCCATGGCAACCGGGACCTAGTCCACCTTTGCAACTGAAGATCTTTACCAAGTGGATCATGTTGTGATGCATGCTGCAACTTGCAAGTGATTCTAATTTGGTGGTCTTGCTGCTCCACTCGAGTGACTTTCATTGACACATTCTGGATGTTGTTCGCATTAACTGAATGCAGCTCAGCATTGCACTGCTCCAACCGGCACTTCTTGCTTGACATGCTTAGTAAGCACCAACCGTCACCAAATTGCAAAAGTTGGCCTGTTCAATTTTCCTGGTTTTATCTCTAATACATTTGGCAGAAAGATTATTGAAAAACATAAGAACCAATGAACAGTAAACATTCTACTTTTGAATAAAAACGACAACAGATTGCAAAATGTGATAAAACGTTCAGCTTTGATCTAAGTATTCAAGAATGTCCATCTTGAGAACACTCTTCATCGGCCTACAATAGTGGTGAGTAACATGGTCGACAGAAACTCCATCCGGGCTTGGTTCTAAGGAATCTGTATCTCGGGTTGTTTGCCTCTCAGTGAACGCAGGTCGGTTCGGAGCTATCTGTGTCCCGGATTAGTTGTCTCTCGGTGAACGCAGGCTGGTTCGGACTAGGAAGATCCGCAATTTTGCTGTGGAGCATCGCAACGACAGTCGAAATGGTGGGCTTTTTTTTTTTTGCCCAAGTCCTTGCGTGCAAAGAAGACCACCCACATTTATGCTCCTTAGAACCTCTTTTTACAAAGCAGCCAACATATATATTTGGGTCCACTAGTGCTAGAGCATTGTCTTCCTTCCAGGACTTCCCGCCTGCACAAAGCTTAAGTCAATTTACTACTGTAATGTCAGTGTTTGGAAACAAATCACAGTTCTACATCAATAACGGGTTAAAAATCCTAGAAGGCTCGAGGATTGATCTTTGTCGTTAAAGCTAGTGTTCTCTCTTACACTGTGATCTCTGGTAATAATATGCCAAAGCTAAAGTCGACTGATTTTTCCGAAAAACGCCTTCCATTGCATATTCAGGTGCCGTATTAACCACTGCATTCCATCATCAACGTTTACATTCCATGTCACACCCCAAATCCACAAGAAAAGGGGCACAACACGGCCGTCCTTCCACACGAAGGACGCAGCCACAAACATAACCAACAAACCTGTTAACAACATATATACGTCCAAACTGTAGATATATATAATGAGCCAGCAGGTGGTCACAACATCAGAGTTTCTATCATCATCAAAAGAATATAAACAACTTAGAACTCAGCTAACCCAACACGTATCACTTTCAAAAAA
>BCNH02000004.1:5405028-5457270 GCA_001662345.2 Metrosideros polymorpha var. glaberrima | reverse complement strand
TTTTTTTTTTTTTTTTCTGAAGTCCACATTTTACATTCCACATGTTGAGTAGAAAACAAAACTGGTAGGAAATTCAAAATGTAAAAAGCGGTACTATAACTAGGTCCCCACGACTCTTCGCGTATTTGCCGATCTACGTCGCCTCTAAAGATCCATACCATTCCAAAGTCCGAATTTTTGGATTGAGCTCTTCATCTAACAAGAAATCACTTGCCTTTAGATCTCTATGGAACTATCCTTAGTCTATAGTCCCCGTGAAGGTACAGTAGGGCTCGACATATTCCATCAATTATGTCGAACCATCTTCTCCAATCAAGATGCTGGTGCTTGAATGGATTTCCAGAAAATTTGTATCATTTTCGTGACTGGGTTAGAGTGCAATGCGCAGAAAGAAGCTCAAATGTAATATAACTAATTTCAGCTTGTTGCCTACATTTAAGATTGTGGCCCCAATTGCTTTCCTTCAATTGCCATTTTGTTTGCAGTATCATGAACATTTCTATGCACTTGGTTTCCAGTTGCTTCCAACTAATTATACTGATTGACATCGGACAATCAACTAACAAGGACTGCTGCATCGAGTAAAATCAGCTATATCTTTCCAACATCAACTGGATGAGTGGAATGTTTTGAGCTAGCCATGTCATTACGTTTATGATGCGAGATGCAAATGGGTGAATACTTGAGGATATTTCTAGCGTTTCTAAGATCTGGATTCCAGTTTGGGACAAATAGAGAAACGTCAAGGGGTAGTTGCCAACGTGAGAGCGTTAGCTAAGTGCTTGAGTTTCTATATCAGGAATTTTTGCCCCATTGACGAGGGCAACCGTAGAAAAAGCATTTTAGTCTTGGAGAATTACCAGTCAGAGAGAGCATGCCATGGAAATTTTGGATCGTTGCCTTCATTCAACGTTGTGGCCCCAATTGCTTTCCTTGAATGGCCACTTATTTTGTAACTTCATGACCATTTCCACGCACTTAGTTTCCAGTTGGTTGCAACTAGTTATACTGATTGAATTCGTACAATCAATCGACAAGGACTGCAGTGTTGAGTAAAATCAACTATATCTAGCCATGCCAAGATTTTGATTCTAGTTTGGAACAAATAGAAACGTCAAGGGGTAGTTGCAAACATTTGAAAGTGGGGTTTAATTGCAATTCGCCCCATAGTGGACGGGGGCTGTTCACAATTTTTTTAGAACTTTATCTAAAACACTGCCTGCTGAGATGAGAAGTAAAAAGCATTATTCCGAACAGAAGGTACCAAATATTTGATGGGACAAATATGTGTAGTAAAGAACTGTAATGTGGAAAAAATAGTTCATGTTTTGCGTTTCTATACATTTCCAAGCAAGATTGCGTAAGAAAAAGACTAGTCGAACTCGAAACAGTAAGAACAGGACACGTGGTGAGAATCGCGCATAAATTCAGATCATGTCATCTGCCTTGAAGAACGGTAAGAGTAACATCGTTGGTAGAACATGTCTTTTGGCTTTGTCCGAAGGAATCCGTGTCTTGGGTTATTTTCCTCACGGTGAATGCAGGTTGCTTTGGACGGGGAAGATCCATAATTTCACCATGGATCATTGAGATAGCAGTTGATATGGCAGGCCTATCTTCTGCCCTTTCTTGTGTACAAAGAAGCCCCACATTTAGGCACCTCAAAAGCTCAACGTCAAAGCATATAACAGGTATGTTTGGGTCCACTAGTGCCAAAACATTGTCTTCATTCCATAACTTCCATGCCTGCAAATCAATCAAGTCAATTTACTATTGGAGTTCCAGTTTATGAGAATACAATGCAGTTCCAACTTCTGTCTCCATGAGAGCTTACCAGTCCAAAAAGGCACGAGCATGGATCTTCCTCATGAAAACTAGTGTTCCGTCTTCCACTTATGATCTCCAGTAACAAAATGCCAAAGCTAAAGACATCTGATTTTTCTGAAAAATGCCCTTCCATTGCGTATTCAGGAGCCATGTAACCACTGCATTATCCATCAAACCAGTTCACATTCCTTACTCTGAGTAGAGAATAAAATCACTAGGAACGTCGAAATTAAAGAGGTACTAACTAGGTTCCCACAACTCTTCGTGTATTAGCTTGGTTTTCATTTCCCCCAAATATCCGAGCCATTCCAAAGTCTGAAATTTTTGGATTGAGCTCTGCATCCAGCAGGATATTGCTTGCCTTCAGATCTCTATGAATAATCCGTAGTCTAGAGTCCCTATGAAGATAGAGTAGACCTCGACAAATTCCATCAATTATGTTGAACCGTGTGCTCCAATCCAATCGTACTCTTTTAAGTGGATCTGAGTAGACAACAGAAGTATGATGCAAAAAATTCATGTTTTGCAATTGGAAAAGAGCTGAAATGCACAGAAAGAAGTTCAAGGCCAAACAGAAAATTTGAAGCATCTTCAGCAGGAACAGTCCAATCCTGTTTAAATGCGGCTCTCCGGATAAAGTGATATAAATGATAGTATGTGGCAAAATTAAAATAAGCGAAATATTACCAAAAAGAAATGTGTCTAGACTCTTGTTTGGCATGAATTCATAGATTAACATTTTCTCATCTCCTTCAACACAGCATCCGAGAAGTCTAACAAGATTTCGATGTTGGACCTTACAAATGACCACCATTTCATTCATAAATTCTTGCTGCCCTTGTCCTGAGGCTCTCGATAGCCTCTTGATTGCGATTTCCTGACCATTTGGTAGTGTCCCCTGTACAAAGGGACTAAATGAGCTACTAAATTAAACACACACACACCCACACCCACACCCAAACCCACACCCCTACATTTATAATACTTAACTCTACATGTATACTTATACCTTATATACTGGCCCAAAACCACCCCGTCCAAGCTTATTGGCGTCACCAAAGTTTCCTGTTGCCGCAGCCAATTTTTCAATTTTGTATTGCACAAATTCCTGGAATTTAACTCTGCTCAAGTTCTCGCCAAGCATTTTTCCACTAGAAACCACTAAAGGTGCTTCTCCATTGGATAAATGCTTTTCCTTGCTTTCCTTTACTGCTGATCCAGAAATAAATCTTTGTTAGTTGAACCACACAAACTCATAACTGATTGTGCACCAAGATCTGAAAGCCGCATTACTCGTTACCTTGTTTTTTCGCCTTCCTCCTGGCAAACCATATTGTGACGATGACAATGAGTGTTCCTATTATGACTGTAGTTGCTATGATTTCTCTCAGATGTCTCTTTTCATCTGCAGATAAGAATGGAGACATAAACTGATGTCTCAGAGGATGTTGATGCTGCTACTAAGCAACTACTAAATGAACAATTTTGGAACACTTGCTTCATAGCTAATAATGAGACCTAGTCATAGACTCATAGTCAAGAAGATATGTGAAATCTGTTCCTTTTCCAGGACTCCACATTAGACCCTGCTCGTGCCTATATTTAAGTGTGCACCGTGTGTGCATGTGTTGGTTTGTCAACGCAATCCATTGAGTCTAGAAGAATGAGTCGAGCCATATCATTCACAATACATGAGCTGCAGTACCAAATTGATGAAAACCATCAGCTAAGAGTAAAGTTAATTTACCAAATTCTGAGTGGGCCAGCCGAACGTAAAGAGTTGTTCCTACAGCGGAGAACTTCTGTAGGTCAATCAGGTCTCCACTCCAGTGCATGCAGCCAACACCAGAGTCATATGCATATGTTACACATGAACAATTACTGAAGCAATTTCCTTGGCAATCATCTTCAGTTGTATAAATCCAAATTCCAAAATTTGGCACTTTCATCAGTTCCAGCTTTAAAAATCCATTTATTTTGCTGGCTTCACTGCTACCATTTGTAGTTCCATTGCATCGTACCAATGACTTCCGATTGCATCCATTGGCCCAATTCCCTCTGCTCCATTCCTCGAATTTTTTAGGCTCAAAGCCTCTCAAGCAGCTGCAAATTGGTGATTTTTTGGCATTGCAGATTCCAAACGGCCCGCACTGGCCATAGACATCACAATGGCTCACCCGAGATGCCCAAACAATTCCCCAGGAACTACTATTCTGATCCAAATATGGTTGCACCAAATCCCCATTTGATTTCAATAACAGGTATGACAAATAATACGCCTCAGAAAAAACTGTAAGTCAGATAGACTGTTCCTTCGTGATTATCCACTAAGTTAAACCCATCAATATGGACTGATTGCATCTCAGGTACTCCAATGAAAATATCACCATTCCATGGACCACTCCGCCAATACAGAGTAGTGCCATTCCAAATGAAAAGTTCAGGAATATTTCGTGGATCAAGGCTGGCCGAGAAGCTTCCGAATGATGGATCAGAAGGGCTTTTCCAAGATGTTAGTATTTGCTTCTCATTTGTTCTTGTGTTAGTACTGAGCTTCATTTTCGCCAAGAATGAATCGGTCATGTGCTGGAAATTTTCCCAGAGGGTGTCTGCATCATTTGCACTAGAGTTAGAGCTCTGTTTGAGCAAGACAAGGTTCCCAGAATCTGACAACTGAGCTTTTGCATCTGTTACAGAGTTGGAAACATTTGATGACCAAACTAATTCCCTCTTACCATTCATAACCACAAGATTACCATCATCGGATATCATCACAACACCAGAAGAGTCTAAAATCGGATTCTCCCTGTTCGCTACCCAGAGAACATTATATGTAGGAACGTTATTATACCAAATCCCCACGTAGCGATTCGCAGAACCATTAGGACTAAAGAATCCCATTTTGTAGAGACCTCCACTTGATGTTATGCTTCCAGGGTCTTGGATATACTCGGTTGCTGTGATGACATCTCCTCCAATGCAAAATTCAACAACGTAATGAGACATTAGAAAGAGCGAGAACAATCTTGCTTTTCCCAGAAGTATCATGATGATAACATGAATCTTTCCTTGTCAACCACACCCTACAAAACCGTGCGCTGCTGCAGCAATACTGGCTGGTAGACAAAGTAGCAAGAACACCACAAGCGACAAAGTGAATTTGAGAACAGAAGATGAAAATCAGAATTCTGCAGGGGAAGGCCTCGTGGGTGAAGGTGGTGGCCGTTTCCCGCTACAAGAGATTCCTCCTCGGCCTAATATCATTGCAGCGTCCCTGGCTAAAGGGCTTAAGGAGCTCCATGAAGAAAGCGGTATTGAAGAATCTGAGTTTTTTAGCTAATGGCCCCACAGCTTTTGCAGAGTCTTAGATGGTAGTCTCTAGTATTCAGCATACGAGAGTTGCATATAGGATCTCTATCATCTTCACTAAAACCACTTGTTCTTCACGTCAACAATTTTCTTTTTCTGGGTCATGAGATTCTTAGGTCAAATTCTCTAAAATACCCCAAACTTTAGATTTAGTCTCAATTTTACCCCAAATTTTTTTTGTTTCAGAAAAAACCCCGAACTTTAGATTCAATCCCAAATCTGCCTCGAAGTTTGTTTCTTCTATAAAAAAAAAAAAAACAAACTTTCAATCTATTCTCAAATCTACCCTCGCGATCTAGTTCCAACTTGATGTGGCATTTTTACATCGATAACAAATCCACATTAATAAGAAAACACGAAAAAATATCTCCAAAATGAAACCATTCTAGGATATGAAAATTAGGAACGACTAATGGCGATATTTGGACAAGTGGTTAATGTGGGCAAATTTTGGACTAGAGTAAAAATTGGTGACTTTTCTCTTAAATAAAAAAAAATTGGGGTAGATTTGAGACTGAACCTAAAGTTTGGGATTTTTTCTGAGACAAAAAAAAAGTTCAGGACAAAATTTGGACTAAACCTAAAGTTGGGGTCTATTTATGAATTAGGCCGAGATTCTTAGTATATGTTGAGGTGACTTTAATTTTTTGCTTCTCGTATTAAATTTCATTTTTGAAGTATTGAGCATCTCCAATTGCATATAAATATTATATATGGATATCAGCATTTGAAGTCATTTAAAATTATATGATATGCAAAAGTTATTGAAAAATCATTCAAGGGGAAGATCATAGCTAATAAGCAGAAGTCACTTCAAATAGGCCCTTAACAATTCCCCTTTAACTCGTGACTCAAAAATATTGGGCCTTAAGAATTCCCCTCTACTTTTGGGCTTTTTTTTAAAAAAATTTAAAAGATCTGGAAATTTCTCAAAGTATTAACTTGTGCAGCATCACAATTATAATGCATTTAGACCTTAAGCATTCAAACTTAATACTCTATGTCAAAGTTAATTTCCTTTATTCAGTCATCAAATAGTTTCTCTTAACTCGTTATTATTAGAGAAAATTTTAAATAAGGACCTGAATTAGAGTCTATTTCTAAAAAAGACGACTTAAAGTGGATCTTGTCTTTGAAGTGGGTCGGTGGGCCAAATCTTCGCTGACAGGCTTTTTCCAGTGGTTGAAGCCTTGGCATTTTTTCCCACAATTTTATGATTCTACCCAAATTGAAGCTACGGTCGGATGTGCGGGGAATTTTTGGCGGGTTTGCGATTGCTATCCTAAGAATAGTTTGGGCGAGGCTTCTTCTGTTCTTGGTGTGGGCTTCATAGACCGGGAAGTAATCTTGGAGTAGAAATGGATTCCTCGCTCACTAAGGCCTCAAGAGTCTACCTTGGTGACCAAGCCAAAGGAAATCTTTTCTTGGGGCAAGAAGGAATTTCGTGACGATCACGGAGAATCGAGAGAGCAAGTTGTTCACGGAGAATCGAGGGATTCACATGAAGAACTCTTCAATCGGAATTCAATTTGACAATCTTGATTTTCAGAATTGGGTTAATACCACGAAAAACCCTAAACTGGTACGTCTGTGACAAATTTACCCCAAACTATTTTTTTGGCCACGAAAAACCTTAAATTGATACATTTATGATAAATTTACCCCAAACTGGTACATTTGTGACAAATTTACTCTCCATCAGTTTCTGTCAAATTTTACTGTCAAATTGCTGAGTTTGACGACACGTGATAGTTGACGGGGTGTACTAGTTTTGAGTTTTATCCTCCGTTTGTCTCAGGTTTGGCAATTTGGGATTTTTCGTGGTATTAATCCAATTTAACGGAAGCTAACGGGGGGTAAATTTGTCACATGTGTACCAATTTGTCACAAATATACCAGTTTGAGATTTTTCATAGTAAAAAAATTAGTTTATGATAAATTTGTCATATGCGTACCAGTTTGGGGTTTTTCATGGTATTAACCCTTTAGAATTTTACCTATCGTTTAACCACTCTCGCCTCAGACCCTCGTTTAAGACTAAATTGGGTCATTATGGGTCCTTTATTAGAAATAAGCATCATGGATTAATATTAAATGAAAAGGAAAAAGATATTATTTTATGTATATTAGATTCTGTGGGAAAAAAAATTAAGAAAAATTTTATTTGGCTCGCACTTCACCCAGGCACCCTTTGAAAGTACCCCTTTTGTCATCTGATGGCTGAACCGCGTGATGGAGGACGAGACATTACGCCTTCGGCAGCTCCGATGGAGCATGTGGATTGAGGGACGAAGACTGAGTGGGATCACATCATCGCGGTCCCAACTCTCTCTGTCATTCGCACGAGAGACGACGGTGGAGGTTGGGCGCTTTCCCGAATTGAACCATCGCTGCCATCTTGGCGGTGCAAGAAGGGCAACGACGAGCGAACCAAGTTGTGTGAAAAGGACTCGAGAGGTCGTCGCTGGCATCGCCGACGGTATGGGATCCAGCCGGGTTTCTCGATCGAGCCCATCCGGATTCGCCTTTCATTGTTATAGTAGACCCAACCCAATCATCCATTTCATCGCTCATACTTTTCACATTGAGAATCTAAGCAGAAGCATCTTCCTATCTAATATGTACATAATAGGGAAAATGACCCAGGAGCACCATAATTTTTTTTTTCAATTATTAGAGTATCATAACTTATTTACAGCGCTCACTTGAATATCATAATTTTTATTCTGATCACTTGAATGCCATATAACTAGTGTCATAATTATTTAAAAACGTTTACCAAAAGTGCTATGTCGTGTCGGATTTTTGGCACTCAAGTGATTTGATCAATTGAAGGTTATGGCACTCAAGTGAACATTTTTTAGAATTAATGTCACTTAAGTGATCGAAAAAAAGTTATAGCATTCAAATAAACACCGTACGAAAGTTATGACACTTGTGATGTCATAATAACATGTTCTTCAACATATTAGGCGTTTCTATTTAGTAATTCTTTTTTACATGATTAGAAAGTTTTCATAATGAAAATCTAATAGGTAAGTGACTAATTTATGTAGATGATTATCACTTTTTTGTAGAAAAATATCAGTCCTATTAAGTTTTTATATTATGTAGGGTAAGTGACTTTTCATGTAATTCTAGTAAATTTTTTCTTGGTTGATAAGATTTTGAGGAAAATTTGCTTTCAATCTGTCAAAATTCCCAATTTTGGCATATGGTTAGTGACTTTTCAAAGGGAAAAAAATTTCAATATATTAGTATTAGCACTAAGTAAGTTTTACCTTGATTTCAATAAGCCTTCATAAAAAATTAACGTGCATCCTATAGAATAAGTTGGGCTAATTTAAATTTTCCCTACATAGTTTCATGAGTATGTCACTTGTAGATGGATTCGAGAGTAGTGAGGTTTATCTTGGCTGCTCAAACTAAAACCCTAGCTATGTTATCCCTTGATTAACTCACTCGAGTTATTTCTCGTACCGAGCCTCATGGTTTTATCCCTTAACGTACAGGTAGGCACTTTGGCAGGAGGTCACCTGTCTCGACACTGCTCTAGTCGGAGCTCACTTAACTTTAGAGTTCCAAAGTAAAGCTGATCATTACGTCAAAAGGTGCCTCCATGAGTTAATTCAACCTTTAACACATATATCCTAGGCACGCTCTCTCTCTCTCTCTCTCTCTCTCTCTCTCTCTCTCTCTCTCTCTGTCTCTCTCTCTCTGTTCAGTGTGCAATTTGGTTCATTCTTACCCACTTCGCCATCCTAGAAGCTTGTTAGGATCTGCTCCTTGTCTGAGCCCTTTAGTCCCGGCGACCACTCTGCACCCTCGTTGGACCAGGTCTTTACAAGCCTACTAGCTTCCGTGTTGTTCGTCCTTGAAACACAAACCTACTGAAGGGGGTACCACTTTGAACCATAATGTGATATCCCTAGATTAACTCACTTGAGGTATTGTCTGTTTTGGCGCGTTCCATGTTGAGCCTCAAGATTTTTTCCTTAGATGTACAGACACACTTTCTCAAGAGGTCACCCATCCTAATAGTGCTAGTCTGAACATGCTTAATTTTAAAGTTCCAAAACAAAACTTGCCGTTATGTCAAAAGGCGCTACTGTGAGTTAATTTCAGTTTTCACATATATATCCTAAACACGCTCTCTCCCTGTTTGGTGTACAATTCAATTTAATCCTACCTCTTTCATCATTCTAGAAGCCTGTTAGAAGCCACTTTTTGTTCGAGCCCTCTGGCCCCAGCAATCACTCTTCGCCCTTTGCGGGTCGGGTCGTTACAGTGGAATGTTTGGAAACACTTAGGGCACAGACTGAATTAAAGCACCTTCCGCAATCTGATAGCTTGATTCTCATAAGCTCTCTCACCGATCTTGATAACCCCCAAAATGCAAAGCTCTATTGGCCTATTTTCAATATATCTAGTTTTTCAATTGCCTTAGAGAGTCTAATAAATTAGCAAATTAAGTCGTAAATTCATAATTGGGTTTCTAATCCTCCTTAAATTTCATGGGACCTTTTATGCTCCGAGGCCCATTTACCTTGGGCTCATGTTATCATATGAAGAAATGAAAGCGGAATATTTCAAACAAAAAAATAAAAGCATGGTAATTAATTTTGTCTATGTTAAATCAAGATAGTCAACTCAGTTTGTCCTTTTCCTCCAACACTTCACTCACCCTTATTTTTTGTGGCCCTAAAATGTTTTAGAAGGGGAAATCCACAATAGTGTTCCATTCAATGAAGAAGATTATGCTTACAACACTCTTCCTTAACCCTAATTTTTTTATTTCTAATTTCGGGATGATTAAAATGGGCAAGTGACTTGTGCATGCCAAAGAGAAGACAGAGTTGGCCTTCTATTTTGTCCTTAATATATGGACGAAAGTTTGAGCATTAATGTCACATGACGGACTGGGTATGGCTAGAAACAGAGATGGAATTTTGGGTCAGAATGAGACAAAACCCAAAATATAGGGTGTTGACTGAACAAAAGAAATTAAGAGGGGAGATTGAGAAATTCATGAAACTATAGGGGCCAACTTGGAATTATTCCGAATAAGTTGCATGTCTCTGCGTGCTTATCCAATTCACTTGGCATTACTAGATCCATACACAAAACCTCTTATCTTCGCCACTCCGACGACATTAACTGAATCTAGCTCAACATAGCTTCTTCTACGACAGCACTGCTCCAACGGGCACTTCATGCTTAACATACAGAAGTTGGCCTGCTCAGTTTTCCTGGTTTTGTTTTTGGTACATTTGCCAGCAAGACTAGTTGAAAAACATAAGAACCGACGGACCGTGAACACGGCACTTTTGAATCGAAACAAGAACTGACTAGGATAATGCGATAAAGCGTCCAGCTTTGAGCTTAAGTATTCGAGAATGTCCACTTTCATCAGCCGACAATAGTGGTAAGAGTGACATGGTTGATAGAACCTCCATCCGGGCTTGGTTCCGGGGGATCTGTATCTCGGGTTGTTCGCCTTTCACTGAATGCAGGTTGGTTCGGACTAGGAAGATCCACAATTTCGCTGTGGAGCATCGAAATAACCGTTGAAACAGCTGGCCTATCTTTTGCAAGTTCTTGTGTGCAAAGAAGACCCACTTTTATACACCTTATAACCTCAATTTCAAAGCATATGACAGATATTTTTGGGTCCACCAGTGCTAGAACATTGTCTTCCTTCCACAACTTCCACGCCTGCAAGAAGCTCGAGTCAATTTGCTATAGTTATGTCAGTTTAGGGAATTAAGTCAGAGTTCTATGTGAGTAAACCGCTTACGAATCCTAGAAGGCTCAAGGATCGATCCTCCTCGTTAACGTCAGTGTTCTGTCTCCCACTTAAGATCTCCAACAATAACACGCCAAAGCTGAAGACATCTGATTTTTCCGAAAATCGTCCATCCATTGCATATTCAGGAGCCATGTAACCACTGCATTTCATCAAACATGTTCAGATTCCTCACGCTGAGTAGAAAATACAATCGTTAGGAACTTCAAAATGTGAAGAGGTACTAACTAGGTTCCCACAACTCTTCTCGTATCTGCTTGATCTTTGTTGCCTCCAAATATCCTAGCTATTCCAAAGTCTGAAATTTTTGGATTGAGCTCTTCATCCAACAGGATGTTACTCGCTTTCAGGTCTCTGTGAATTATCTTGAGTCTAGAATCCCGGTGAAGATACAGTAGGCCTCGACAAATTCCATCAATAATGTTGAATCGTCTCTTCCAATCCAGATGTTCCCGTTTGAGAGGATCTGGATAGACAATATGAGTAAAGTGCAGGATACTTCCATCATTTTTTAGACCGGAGTAGAGTGAATTGCACAGAAAGTTCAAATTCTGCTGAAGATAACAATCATGTGCAGCAGGTACAGTCAAATGCATGGCTAATATTAAGAATGAGACTCATCATTTTCTTTGCTTAGCAAAAAAGAAAGTGGGACTAGATTTCGACAATCTTAAAAGAAGTGAATCTTACCGAAAATAAAAGCGTCTAGACTTTTGTTTGGCATGAACTTGTAGATTATCATATTCTCATCTCCTTCGACACAACATCCAGGGACTCTAACAAGATTTCGATGTTGGACCTTAGAAATGACCTCCATTTCATTCATAAACTCCTGGAACCCTTGCCCTGAGGCTTTTGATAGTCTTTTGACTGCTATTTCTTTCCCATTTAACAGTCTCCCCTGCAGAAAAGGACTAAATCAGTTGCAGAAACATGAAACAACATTACCGTCTTTTACACAACAATTATTACCCTATACACTGGCCCAAAACCACCCTGCGCTAGCTTGTTGCTGTCACTAAAGTTGCTTGTCGCTGCTGCCAGTTCTTCTGATTTATATAGCACTAGCTCCTGGACATTAACTTTCCCCAAATTCTCTCCAAGCATGTTTCTACCAGAAACCACTGATGATGCTTCTCCATCGGAAAACCGCATTTCTGTGCTTTTTCTTACTGCAGATTCCACAAACAAAGTGAGTAATTCAGTCCATGCACAGAACAATTTGCAGGATACCAAGACCGAATGACCACATTAACTAATTACCTTGTCTTTTCTTCGACCTTCTCCAGCAAAAGCATATTGAAATAATGAAAATGATTGCGCCCACAATCACGGCAGTTGCTATGATCACTATCAGATCTCTCTTTTGACTAAAGGCATATACTGATGGCTCTGGTGGCTCCATATAAACAGCTACTGGGCAAAAAGCATTTTAGAACCCTCATTCAACAGCCAACAGTTAATAGCCCCCCAAAAGAAAAAAACATAGCTAAAAATTAGACTTGGCAGATAAAAGCCAAAACGCACTTGAAATCCACATCCTTTTTTCTTTTCTTTTTAAAGATTTTTCGGATTGTTGAGTACAAAAGAAGTATACTCATTAATGCTTAACCATCTAGGAATCGGTTGTGAAGGTCAGTTCTGTGTGGGCTAGTCGGATGTAAAGGTCAGTTCCGGAGAAGAACTTCTGTGTGTCAATCAGGTCTCCGCTCCAGTACATGCAACCAATGCCAGCATCATATGCATACGCTAAACACGAACAATTACTTAAGCACAGCTTCTGGCAGTGGTCTTCCAAAGGGGAATACCAAATTGCATAATTCGGCACTTTTGCATTCACTATTTTCATAAATCCATTCTTTTTTCCCGCTTTAGTGCTACCATTATTTATCTTTTCACATTGTAGCAACGACCTCCGGACGCATCCCGAGGACCAATTCCCTCTGTTCCACTCTTCAATGTTTTTAGGATCAAAGCCTCCCAAGCAGTTGCAAATAGGTGATGCCTTGGCATTGCAAATTCCAAACGGCCCGCACTTTCCATAAACATCAGTCACTCTCCCAGGATGACCAATAAATCGCCCAATAATTCTCCTTTTCATGCCAGGCTGGCTGCACTAGATTTCCATTTGGGTTCACTATGTAGTACGACACATATGACAGCTCATCAAAATTGTAAGTAAGATAGATAGCTCCATCCTTATTATCTACTAAGTTCAACCCATTAAGATAGACTGAGTGCATGTGGGGTACTCCAATGAAATAGTTACCATTCCATGGACCACTCGGCCAATACCGGATGCTGCCATTCCAAAGGACAACTTCGGGAATGTTCAGCGGTTCCAGAGTAACCATGAAGCTTCCAGCTGACGGATCAGAAGGGCTTTTCCAAGATGAGAAGAACCTCTTCTCATTTGTTCTTAAGTTGGTGCTGAGCTTCATTTTTGCCAGGTATGAGTCGGACATGTGGTCAAAACTTTGCCAGAGTATGTCCGAATCATTTGCACCAGAGCTTGAACCTTGTTTGAGCAGGACAAGGTTTCCAGAATCTAATAATTGAGCTGTTCTATTCATTGCAGACGTCGAAACATTCGATGACCAAACTACTTCCTTCTTTCCATTCATGATCACAAGATTACCATCATCAGATATCATCACAACACCAGAAGAGTCTAAAATCGATGTCTCCCTGTTCGCCACCCATAAGACATTATATGCAGGAATCTTGTTCTTCCAAATTCCAACATATCGATTCGCAGAACCATTAGGGCTAAAGAATCCCAATTTGTAGAGACCTCCACTCGATGTTATACTTCCAGGATCTCGGATGTGCCCAGATGCTGTAATGACATCTCCTCCAATGCAAAGTTTCCCAGCATAACTACACATTAGGAAGAGAGAAAACAATCTTGCTCTTCCCGGAAGTATCATGACTACTTGAATCTTTCTACTCGACAACGACCAAGAAACAGGCTTTGCTACGACGCTACTGGCTTCTGATAGAGAGAGGACCAAGGACATCAGAAGCCACAACCTGAAGGTTGGAACACGGGTGGAATCAAAATTCTAGAGGGAAAACCTTGTGGTTGAAGATAATTCCCGAGTGTCCTGGAAATTATCCTTCCTGATGGGTTTGAGAAGCTCCATGAAGATATTTGTAGTGGAAAATCTGAAAACGGCCTCATCACTCTAACCAGAAGATTTCCCACGTCGGCTGTTGCCGTCAATGCCATGATTTTCCTAGCTAGAGGCCAAACTGGTTTGTGCACTAGTCTTCTAGGTAGTGGTCTCGTGATTCTCAAGAATGTTGGTCTAGCCTGCACCTTAAAGATGCTGATGCATTAAACATGAGTTTTGAGTTCCTACGTTAGAGTTTTATATGATGAAAAATGAACATCGGCGGTTGAGTTGAGGTGGCCACTGCGAAAAAATGTCGGGGTAATTCGATAATTTCTTGATTCAGAAGCTAATTTGCGATTATGAGTCCAGAATTAGAATTTTGCCTAAATTAATCACCCTTTTCACATCCAACGCTTCCTTCTAAAATCCTCGTTTTGCATCTTATGGGCCAAACTTGATAACACGAGTTCACTCCTTTTTCATATAAACACCACGGATATCTAATTTTCAAATCACCACAAATCGCCTTTGGCTGGCCCAAAGATCATTGACAAGACGTCGGTCAAAGTTGTCTCCACTAAAAACCACAGCGACGGTGGCCCACTCTCTCGATGATTCAAGAACGCTGACGGAGGAAAATGGGTGTGAAGGCAATGACAGGACATGCTTTTGAAAGGGATCTGAGTTTGAACGCTATCTTTACCGCTGTCCCGTTGCCGTGCGCCAAAAGAAAGGGATAGTAACCACCAAGTTGTGGGCACAAGACTTCTGAGTCGTCCACGGCATCAACCGTCGTGGTGCCCAGCTGACGTAGAACTGTGGTGCGCCCCGTCCCCAGTCTCCATAGCCATAACTGGGGTCCTCATTAGCCCGGATCCAAGACCCGGTGCTCAAACTCGGGTCCTGGTATCCTTGACCAGGGTCCCCAAGCCCATATCAAGATTCCCGAGGCCCAGGGCACCCTGCTTGGCAAATTGGCTGTGCCTGGTACAGCCCGCTGTGGTGGTGTCCTTGGGCGAGGCTTACCAAACCTGGATCCTTGGGATAGTCCTCGACTTAGAATAAAAAATACTACATAAACTTAATCTACGTGAACCAATATCATCATACATTAATGTGTAGGCTCATGGTGAGACTCACATGATCAATGACTATGACAGTGTTGGTCTTTGTGTAATAACTTCTAGACTTGTAGGAATATGGTTCGATATAGATTTTTCCAAAGTATGCCGTTAAAGCTCCCAAGAACTCAGGTTTAGCAAGAGATGGAGATCTCCAATTTTCAACGATAATCAAGGTTCTACGTACGTATGGAATGAGGTTATCCCGCACTTTGCATTCCTTGACAGAGAGGGGAATGTGGTGGGGAGGCTTCCAAGGCAATGCCTGCATGAGAATGTTGGATGCCCTTGCCCACGGTGAAGAATCCTCATCTCATTCTCACTCGCAATGGAGAGGGCAGTCAAACACGGAAAGACGAACATTCCAAGAACACTCGTCATCGGCCTTCAATAGTCGTAAGAGTGACATGGCTGACAGAACCTCTATTCTGGCTTTGTTCGGAGCTATCTGTGTCTCGGATTAGTTGCCTCTCCGTGTATGCAGGCTGGTTCGGACTAGGAAGATCCACAATATCGCTGTGGAGCATTGAAATGACAGTCAAAATGGTGGGCCTATCCTTTGCCAAGTTGTTGTGTGCAAAGAAGACCAACATTTATGCACATTAAAACACCTGTTTCAAAGCATCTAAAGGATAATTATGGGTCTGCTAGCGCTAGAACATTGTCTTCTTTCCACAACTTCCATGGGAGCACAAAACTTGAGTCAGCTTACTCCTGAGATGTAAGTTTACGAATCACAGTTCTACATCAGTAACTGCTTACAAATCCTAGAAGACTGAAGGATTAGTCTTCTTCGTTAAAGCTAGCGTTCTGACTTCCGCTTATGATCTCTAGCAATAATAAGCCAAAGCTAAAGACATCTGATTTTTTCCGAAAAACGCCCTTCCATTGCATATTCAGGCGCCATGTAACTACTGTTTCCCATCATGAACATTTGGGTTCCTGATGCAGAGTAGAAAATAAAACTGGTAGGAAATTCAAAGACAGAGAGGTACCAACTAGGTCCCCACAACTCTTCGCGTATTTGCTCGATCTTCGTTGCCTCAAAATATCCTGGCCATCCCAAAGTGTGAAACTTTTGGATTGAGCTTTTCATCCAACAGGATATTACTTAGCCTTAGATCTCTATGAATTATCCTTAGTCTAGAGTCCCGGTGAAGGTACAGTAGGGCTCGACAGATTCCATCGATAATGTTGACCCTTCTTCTCCAATCAAGATGTTCGCGCTTGAGTGCTTCTGAATAGACAACATAAGCAAAATGCATTGTATCATTTTTGTGACAGGGATACAGTGAAATAGACAGAAAGAAGTTTAAATGCAAGCTGAAAATAACGGGATAATTACAAAAAAAGTTCTCAATTTATTGCAATTATGTCAATTCAGTCATAAACTTTTTTTTTGCTAGTTCAGTCCTAAACTTTTTGCAATAATTACAGTTTAGTCCATTCGGCAAATTTTGACCAACCAGTGAAAGAATTTTTTTGATTTTTTTCCCTCCCCTCCCCTTCTTCTTCCTCTCGCATCGACCTCGCTCGGAATTGAGACTCTGAAGCTTCGGAGGGAGCTCAGAAGCTTGCTGCTATGTGATGATGGCTCCATCTTTGCTATTCGTGGCTTGCTTCCTAGCATTCGGAGTCGCTAAAAGCTTCGAGATGAGATTTGGGAAAGAGGAATGAATCGCAGTTGTAGAGAGGGCCAGAGGAAGAAGAAGGGGAGGGGAGGGAAAAAAATAAAAGAGAAAAAGAAAAGAAGGAAAAAATATAAATATAAAATACGAAAAATATTATAAAAAATTATTTAAAAAATTATGTCACCGGCCGGCTGGCATCCACATCAACATCGGCCGGCCAAAATTCGCCGAATGGAATAAATTGGAATAATTACAAAAGATTTAGGACTGAACTGGCAAAAAAAATAAATTAGGACTGAACTGACATAATTGCAATAGGTTTAGAATTTTTTTGGTAATTTTCCCGAAAATAACAATTATGTGCAGCACGGTAGAGTCCAATGCATGGCTGACATTAAGAATGCTAAAGTGGGATTAGTCTACACACGTTAAAAGAAGAGATATCTTACCAAAACGAAAAGCGTCGAGACTTTTGTATGGAATGAACTCATAGATTAATATATTCTCATCTCCTTCGACACAACATCCGAGGATTTTAACAACATTTCGATGTTGGACCTTCGAAATGACCTCCATTTCATTCATGAATTCCTGGAACCCTTGTCCTGAAGCTTCCGATAGTCATTTGACTGCTATTTCTTTGCCATTCGACAGTCTCCCCTGCAGGCAAGGACTTGTGAGTCGAGGAAATAAAGAAAGGAAAAAAGATGTTACTGCCCTTTGCAATATAAATTGTTACCTTGTATGCTGGCCCAAAACCACCCTGCGCTAGCTTATTGGTGTTGCTGAAGTTACTTGTTGCTGCGGCCAATTCTTCCAATTTAATTAGCACTAGCTCCTAGACATTAGCTTTGTCCAATTTCTCTCCAAGCATGTTTTCACCGGAAACTACTAATGAGGCTTCTCCATTGGAGAACCGCATTTCCGTGCTTCTTACTGCTGATTCCACAAACATAGTCAGCTAGTTACTCCATGTGGAAAAACAATCAAATTGCATGCATATCAAGATCTAGAAGCTCATTGTAATGATCCAGTCCAACAAGGGCAGAGAGTGATTGCCAGGGCCAGAAGGCTTAGACAAGGAGCGGCTGCTCCTGACAGGCTTCTAGAATGGCGAATGGGATAGGAGTGAACTGAATAATGCACTCAACAAAGGAAGAGCGATTTTAATATATATATATATATATAAACTGGAATTAACTCACGAATGTGCCTTTTGACGTAATGACAATGTTTAGTTTTGAAACTCTATAGTTAAGCGTGCTCAAATGAGAGCACTCTCAAGATGGGTGACCTCCTAGGAAGGTGTCCACCTGTATGCCTAATAACAAAATCGTTAAGCTTGATATGAGACTGGCCAAAGTGGATAATATCTCGAGTCATCCAGGATGTTGCACTCATTGTTTCTTCAACTTTCTCCAGAAAAAGCACATTAAAATAATGAAAACAATTGTTCCCACAATTACGGCAGTTGCTATGATTGTTCTGAGGTCTCTCTTTTCATCTGCATATCAGATTGATGACATAAGCAGCTACTGAACAAAGGCATTCTATCAACCCTCATTTAACATCTAATGTTGAGTGGACCAAAAGAAAAACAGCTGGCAGTTAGACTTGGAAGATCACAGCCAACAAGCATGTGATATCGTATCTTTCGAGTAAAATTTCAATGTAATCCTTCTCACCAACTTTCGTCAAAAATTACTAATGTGACATGAGACAGAGGATGGCCAACGATGATTGGACCGCTACGTCAGCAATTTCCGTACAATAGGTATAGGATTGATTGAGTACTTTTCCCTTAGCAGATAAAACCAAAAGAAATTATAAAAATAAAATAAAAATCATGCAAAGTCCATGAGTATTTCTGATGATCGAAAAGAAAGTGAAGTTGTCCCGTGGACTTGTATGTTAATAATCATTTGGTTGACGGTTCCCTAGCGGCAAATCCAAACGGCTCAAACACGGTGGCGGAACCAACCGATTGGAATTTGGAACTAGTCAAGAAGGTGCGCCAAAAGTAAGTTGGGGAGAAAGAAAGAGGAGACCCTAGTCATAAAGATATTCCTGTTAGCTTAGAGAACCTTCATCAAATTAATAAATTCAAAAATTTTCCAAGATACTCGTTTTTCGTTGATTACCTAGAATCATATTCCAAGTCAATTAGGCTAGTCGGACCCCTATATTACAAGGTTGTATCTAAAATGTTTTGGGTTGGACATTTGTGACGTAGAATAGAAAATAGTAGGATTGCAATTGGTCGCTAAGATAAAACGCCATACAGATCTAGAAAGACGGGATAGGAAATCCTTCGGATTGCTTATATCCTATTTTGTGTTTGCGAAAATATCACGTATAATGAGAGATATGGTCATGTTCAACCCTATTGAGTGTTAGGTAAATCTAGGAAAGTTAATAAAAGAAAAAAGAAAACCTAAATCTAGAAAATACCCGTGACCGCTATTGACGAGGGCAACCGTGATTATAATGGTGGTCCTTCACACTAACCACTGTGGTGGCGTGTGCCGAGAGAGAGAAAGAGAGATTAGCAACGACGGTGGCCACCGCGGGTGGTTTTTTGCTTGAGTTGTGTGGTCAATGTGATTAGCAGTCACTTAGGGATTGCAACCATCGCAGGGGGAGGGGGAGTAATAATCAGGCGGCCACCATGTGGGGATCAATTGAGCTACCAAGCAACTTTAGTGGTGGCGGTGGGACATGGACTTATCCGTTCATTTTGTTTTCCTTTTTTAAAAGAGTTTTTTTCTCTTCTTTTTTTTTTTTATAAATATTATCAAGGGTTAGACAACACTTTCCAAACTTTATGTCTAATATCAATTCTGCCCCGAACTTTATTTTTGTCTTAAGAAAAAACCACATACTTTAGATCCAATTCCAAATTTGCCCCAAATTTTTTTTTATATAAAAACTCCAAACTTTAGGTTTAACCTCAAATCTGTCCTCAATTTTGTTTTGTCTATTTTCAATCTATTATCAAATCTACCCCTATGGTCTAGTCTCTGTTTGACATGGCATTTCCACATCGATAATAAATTCACATCAGCAAGATGTAAAATTATCTCCAAAATGAAACCGTTCTAAAATATAAAAATTAAGAGAGGTAACGAGGGCAGATTTGGGACAAAAGTAAAAATTGCTAATTTTTTTTTAAACAAAAAATGTTCAAGATAGATTTGAGATTAGATTTAAAGTTAGGTTTTTTTTCAGACAAAAAAAAAAGTTTGGACCAGATTTGAAGCTAGACCTAAAATGACAAAAAAAAGTTGAGGACAGATTTGAAATCCCAATGTAAAAGTAAGGGTTTTTACGGGGAATGAGGCCCTGCATTTTAAACCTGAACAATTTTATCAAGCTTTCTATTCGAACTTACACGTCACAGACAGCTACGTAGGATACCAGAACCGTAAGGTAATCCTCCCAACACGTTTGAGTAAATAGACGGGCTACGACCAAAGCAAATGTTGCGTTGTTAAGATATTGACCAGATCCCTCCCTCCCTCCCTCTCTCTCTCTTCTGGTTTTTACTTTAAATGGCGGTTATCGTGAATTGCCGTCCAACCCAACCACCTACAAAAAGAAAGAAAGGAACTTCTGCTCTGCCATGGATACCCGAAACGCACTTTCCCATGCAACTTCGACGAAGCTTGGGCTCTCTCTCTCTCTTACCAAGAGAAGAAACACCCCATGAAACTCTTTATGAGCATCTGATGACGGCAACCATCTTTCACATGATGATCCCTGTCTCTTATCTGTACCTTCGTTGTCATCTGATACGTTCGTCCCCACCTTCCTTCCTTCCTCCTTCCTCCTTCCCTCAGCTCCCTCTCTCTAAGACCTTTTGTTATGGCCACACGCGCAACCTGCGTTCCTATATATAATAAGCATTTCCGGGTCTCAACCCAAATCACACCAAGTGCACACACGCATCGGCTTTTCTGAAAGTACCGCGCGCTGTCGGTTTTCCTTCGATATTAACAGAAGAGCGATGGCGACACGAGATGGGGCCGTGGGGTTCGAGGACTTCTTCCCGGTGATGGTGGACAGGCTGGGGGCGCGGGGGTTCATGGAGGAGCTGAGCAAAGGGTTCCGCCTCCTGATGGATAAGGAGGAGGGGGTGATCACGGTGGAGAGCTTGAAGAGGAACGCGTGCCTGCTGGGGCTGAGGGGCATGAGCGACGAGGACGTGAGGTCGATGGTGAGGGAAGGCGATCTGGACGGGGACGGGACACTGAACGAGAGGGAGTTCTGCGTGCTCATGTTCAGACTGAGCCCTGGCTTGATGAAGGAATCCAAGGAGGTGTTGGAGGAAGCCATTGATTCTTGACTTCTTTAGTCTCTGCTTTTGATTGCCTTTTGTCACTACTAATCTACCCTTTCCTCCTTTGTATACAATTTGGGGATAGCATGTCCCCATGCCCGCTTTATTCTCCTTTTCCTTACTAGCGACTCGTATCTCCTAAAATCACGACACTATCACTTACAAAACGTATCTCGATCGCGGACCCTCCGGCTAATTTTCAAGACGATGCGTCGTAAACTGATCAGAAAGATGACCCGAGTTTATATATATATATATATATTGAGCAAGCCAACGAAAGTGACTCGTTTTTGTAAGCTTCCTGCAAGGCTTTATCCAAGTAGAAGCATTTTCTAATTAATTTATTTTATTATCTTCAGAACATAATAGAAAAGTTTAGTTTTGATGAGGTATGTAAACTTGCCCCGCGATAAGAATAGGGCAACGATGGAGCACCTCCAGCAACTATTACAGCCTTTGTTAATTTTGATGACTAGTACATTTTCAATATGGTTAGCAATTTTTTCGGCCCAAAAAAAATATGGTTAGCAATTTTAGATAAGAGTAGTAAACAATTTTATGTAGGCGGTAACTTCTTATATTTTGACCAAAAAAAAATTTCTTATATGATTAGTATATTTCTGAATAAGAATATATCAGCTTATAATTTAAGCATTATGCAAAAATGACTAGTGCATTTTTTTTTCCGCACGGGGAGACTTTCATTATATGCTTGTGATTTCTTTTGAAGGAGAGTATAAATTTCCTGGCTATTATTAGCAAAGAGTAGTTTTATATATACAAAAATAAATTGATAATCAAACAAATGAGCTATATTCAACACTCAATACCACATCATCTAGCAAATCAATTCCTGTAGACTAATACTAATTAGTAAATTGATCCAACGTAAAATTCCACCTTCGATCCTTTAATGTGAATACATTTTCCAGTCGAATTCTTGAACTTTTAATTTGTCTAATCTAGTTTGTGGACTTACATAATTTCTCCAATCAAATTCCTTCAACATCAAATCTAGTTAATAAGAGTAGGCATACCCGTCAGAATTGGCAAGAGTTTGATGTAGGAAAAATTACAAAAAAGTCTTAAGCCCATTGTAATTATAACACTTTAGTTTTAAACATTTTCTTTGACCAATTGTGTCCTAAACCTTTTGTATTTGTATCAATTCAATTAATTATGGTGGATATCGCTGACATAGATGGCAGCCATCCTTTGTGGCACGATCGGCCACTAGCATGGACAAATTTTGATAATATTTTAATATTTTTCAAATTTTTATTTGATTTGATTTTTCCTTTTCTTTTCTTTTTCCTTCCCTTCTTCCTTTAGTCAATCATCGGGCCTTAGCGATGGTCGACAATTGGTCAAAGGCGAGGGCCGGCGAGTTGACCTCGAGTGAGGCTCAACCTTGCCATCACTGGGCGAGGTTGACCTTGCCAGCCTGACAATGGCCAGCCTCACTTGCCCTTAGTGAGGACGGCTAACGTCTATGTTAGCGATTTATGGCCAAAATTGGCCGAATTGACTGAATTTGCACAAATGCAAAGGTTTATGATTAAATTAGCAAAAAAAAAAAAAATTTAGAATTGAATTGACACAATTACAATAAGTTAATGACTTTTTTGGTAATTTTCCTATTTGAAGTATGAAACGTTTTGCCACGGTATACCATTAGCTAAAGCACAAGACTAAATTATTAAAGATGAAGACTCTTATCAGAATCGAAATGATATTTTTCAATAGATAGTGAAGTTTTTTAGTTTTTACATTGAAACTCTTGTCGGTTCCAACAGACATGTGAACTCCAATTATATAAAGTTGGAGTTGGAGGAATTGCTTTATATTTTCAGTCAGGCTTTTCCCCATGCCTTTCTTCCATCACTTTTGAGAGTTCGAGCACTTTATTAAATAATTTAAAAATTCAAAGGGTTTTTTTTGGTCGAATTAAAAATTCCAAGAGTTGATTGAAAATAATCTGCAAAGATCCAAAGTGAAATTTTACCTCGATCCAAAAATTCAAATACATTTAATACATTGCTACGTTTGTCAAATTTGATTTTTTTAACCAAAAAGGAAATGTGTTTTTTTTTTTACATTTTATAAATTTGTTAATACATTTTTTTACATTTTCTTCTTTTCATTTTTTTTTTGTCTAACTTCTTTTCATTGAAATTGTAAAGATTGTGGTTCTTTTTTTTTCTTCCAAATTTTAAAAAAAATTATAAAAGTTAAAATCATAAATCGGTCATATGAAATACTAAAAGCTTTTGAAATACAGTTTTTTTTCCAAATGGCAATTATATCAAAATTACTTCCCAATATACATTTTCAAATATAGTATACTAAACTCAATTGCTTTCACTTGATACGCCTTTTACTCAAAAATTACTATCTCTAATCGAGCTGTCGTAACGTTATATGAAAAACAATTTTAGAATTTCCCTTAAATGAAAATCTTCATGGAAAGCGGGGGCAAAATAGGAAAACCACTTTATAAAAGACGGTTCGGGAATCAATTCTAGGGCACCGATTAACCCTTTCATCCCCAAATTTCACTCTGCAACCTTCTTCATCAATTCGTCTCTCTCTCTCTCTCTCTCTCTCTCTCTCTCTGATTCGATCTACTTGGGAAGCAACGATGCCTCAGAGGCACTCGAAGAACAACAACGACCTCGCGTTCTTCACCTACGACGAGAAGCGGAAGCTCGGGTACGGCACCCAGAAGGAGAGGCTCGGCAGGGACTCGATCAAGCCCTTCGACGCCTGCTCCCTCTGCCTCAAGCCCTTCATAGACCCCCTGTGTTGCCAGAAGGGCCACGTGTTCTGCAAGGAGTGCATCCTCGAGTGCCTCTTGTCCCAGAAGAAGGACATCCAAAGGTGCGGCTCTGGTTTTGGTCCGCGTGTCATTTGTTGATGTGATTCGAGGTGGTTTCTGATGTGCTGAGCTGATTAATTTCGCTTGTGTTATGGCGTTTGTGTGAATTAGTCCGAGTTCGTTGTCGGCATGTGCTTGGTTTTCGTCAAATTAGGGATTGAAGCGGAGTGATAGTTGGATTTTGGGCATTTAGTGTCCTTAAAGGGTATTCAGATGTCCGAAATTGAAATTCAGCTCGTTCGATTCCGGCTTGGCTCAGAGTTTGTCGGTGGCATGTGCTTGATTTTTGTCAAATTAGGGTTTGAAGTGGAATGGTTTCTGGATTTTGGGCATTTAGTTTCCTTTAAGGGTAGTCAGATCTCCAAAATTGAAATTCAGCTTGGTCGATTCCTGCTTGGCGTTTTGACGGTTTAATACCAAGCTTATACTGCTGATGCACCGGGATAGTTGAATTCTTGAATCCAACTGTTTGTGCAGTAGGAATCTTTTCTTGGCATAGATTGTATTTGAACGGTTTGGGCATGTGACTTCAAGCCTGGTTGATGACTTCAAGCAAGTCAATTTGAGATAATGAACCATATCACAGTCCAGTTGAAATTTCTAGCAATGGAGGCTGTTTTGTCTCTCTTTAACTTGGTCAGAAATAGTTATGTCAATGCTCACGATGAGCATGCTACTTTATTTTTTTTCCTTTTCAATCTAATGGGTCGGTGCTACTACTTGGACAACTTGACTATGCTGATTGGGACCAACAGCTCCATGTTTAAATATGTAACTTTCTGGAAGATAACCTGAAAAGACAGAGAGCAACGAAGGCTGCTCTTTTTCTAGGCTGTGTTTGAGAGTATTGGATTACTGAAAGCGTAGCTAGAGGTTATCGGTCACCATGATAGGTCTTCCTCAGGTAGGAGCTAAATTGTTTGAGCAATTAGAATTCTGAATTGCTGGTTATCTGAGCCTTTGGGCATGGGCATTTCTTGGCTTGTGGAAGGTTGTTGAGTTGGGCATGTCATAATTTTGAAAGAGCATATCCCTCGTCCATCTTTGTGCATCTGTGTTACTGTGTATGCATGGGCTTGCATGTGGGAAAGAAGTTTGCAGTGTGGAGGGAGGGGGATTGTGCTGGCTCTCCTGGGATATAGGTTATCGGTCCACATGATAGGTCTTCCTCAGGTAGGAGCTAAATTGTTCTAGCAATCAGAATTCTGAACTGCTGGTTATCTGAGCCTTTGGGCATGGGTATTTCTTGGCTTGTGGAAGGTTGTTGAGTTGGGCATGTCATAATTTTGAAAGAGCATATCCCTCGTCCATCTTTGTGCATCTGTGTTACTGTGTATGCATGGGCTTGCATGTGGGAAAGAAGTTTGCAGTGTGGAGGGAGGGGGATTGTGCTGGCTCTCCTGGGATATAGGTTATCGGTCCACATGATAGGTCTTCCTCAGGTAGGAGCTAAATTGTTCTAACAATCAGAATTCTGAACTGCTGGTTATCTGAGCCTTTGGGCATGGGCATTTCTTGGCTTGTGGAAGGTTGTTGAGTTGGGCATGTCATAATTTTGAAAGAGCATATCCCTCGTCCATCTTTGTGCATCTGTGTTACTGTGTATGCATGGGCTTGCATGTGGGAAAGAAGTTTGCAGTGTGGAGGGAGGGGGATTGTGCTTGCTCTCCTGGGATATAGGTTCTTCTATTGACCCAGAAGTAATTTAAAATTCTTTTTGCTGGTTCAGAGAGCAAAATGAATTATGTTTCCGGCCACGTGGTTGATGGTAGGGGTTGACACTTTCATGTATGCTGACATCTGAGCTGTCCCCTCGTCAAAAGAGAATTCAGTAACATATGAATATGAAAAGAAAATTTATGCTTTCTGTGGTATGTAATTCCTGTCTGAATCACTAGAAGTCTAGAATTCTTCCGATCATTGTTTGATCAGGTAGGAGGTTTAAGTGCTGTTGCCTCGATTGAGACTCAAAATGGAAAGTGCGAATTTTCTATAGCCATTCATACTATTTGGATTTAAAACTATCTCAGTGATCTGATCTTACCAAAAGTGGGAAAAAATCTGTTGAGAACATTTGATGTCCAACATTTTCTCGTTACCTTTTCCTCCCTATTGCTGGTGCCGTGCTAAAAGTCTTCATGAATTGGCAGAAAACTAGCTGCTCACGAAGCTCAGCAGAAGCATGAGAAAGAAGAGGAAGAAGAGAGGCTAATGCTGCAGAAAGCTAGGGAACTTGATGCATTCGACCAACAAAACCATGGTGCGGTACCTCAATACACTGATAAAAATCACAGTCAAGACAAGAATGGCTTCCATGGTGCGAACAGTGTCAAGGTTACCTCTTATGAGGAGGAAGCACTTCGAACCATGAAGGCATTTTGGCTGCCCTCAGCTACCCCAGAAGCTCCTCTAAAGGTGGAGGCACCATCCATCAGCACAGTCTGCCCAGAAGGCAATGAGAAACTAAAGCTGAAGACCCTTTTTCCTATTAACTTCTTCGAAGACACCAGTGAGAAGAAGAAACCCAACTCCCTGGACAAGACATATATATGCCCTAGCTGCAAGGTCACATTGACCAACACTGTGTCACTAGCTGCGCTCAACTCCTGCGGGCACGTGTTCTGCAAGAAATGTGCAGAGAAATTTATTGTCGTTGACAAGGTTTGTCTTGTCTGCGACAAGCCATGTAAAGAGCGGAATTTGGTGAAGTTGGAAAAGGGAGGGACAGGTTTCGCTGGGCATGGGAATCATCTCGAAGCGACTGAATTCAAACATTTGGGGAGTGGTTCAGGTTTAGGGCTGGTGAGACCTGCAATGAAGACCTGAATCTTGAATTTTTAGTTTTGTCTCATCCTACATGTTTATTTCCTTAGAGGAAAATGGGAGTGGCTAATTACGAATTTCGCTTAATTAAGGTATCAATTTGTGCTCTGCATCCTTTTGTGCAAGATGGCTATGTAAATGTACCCATCAAATGAAATTTTTTGTCCGAATCACAACTTGTCATTGTGAGATTTAGTCAAATTGAAAATCGTTGCCGTCGGTAGATTTCAGATGCCGGAAATTTTATGTTGAGTCCGACATGGAAGTTTTTGAAATCCGAGGGCTCGCCAACATGGCAAATGACCCGCCACTTTCATGTCCCTTTCCTCTCTAAAAATTCCAAATCAAATTCAAAAGCTCCACTCCACTCCACACTCCCAAACCCTAAACGAAACCACAGCTAGTCGTGGTTTTGTCTTTGCCAATTGGCCATAGGAGTTAACATCAAAGATGAACCTAAGAAATTTCAATTGTTCAAAGGGAAAAACTAATGCTCAACCTCACGTGTTTCTCTTTTTTCTCTGTGTGGACGCCCCGTCATTTTCTCATCAGGTCAACTGCCTCTGCACTCCTCGACATCCAAAGCAAGTCCTTTTTATCCGCAATGTTCTAAGCATGCTTGCTTTGCAAAAGATCCAGTGATTATATTCACATAAATGTCATCCTAACCCAACTGCGTTTCGGCTTTCCTCTTCCCTCTTCCTGGGCCGGTATTGTGTCACTAGCCCACCCTCATAGTCTCCTGGTCGTCTTTTGAAAGTCAATGTTAGTCATTTGGCCTTTCATCGAAGATTGGAAAAAATAATAAAGAAAGAAAAGCACATGCACAACGTTGTATCTATGACCTCACTATAGCCCTCTTGCCTGTCGTCAACCATGTTTTTCCTTTCAAGAAAGTCAAACAATTCAACCCCAAACTTGAATTATACTAGAAGGCAAAGCTCACCAAAGAGTCACCTCGAAATATATGGGCAAGTTGTGTTTATCTATTGCATTTCAACCCGTTAGATCAATCAATCTGTTCGGATACCTTTGAAGAAACCCCCTCTTATGTTAACTTGATGGACGAGGAGATTCATTGACTCCTTCTCTAAAGGTTGTATGGTCTTTACTGTGAAATCTTCTTGGTGTGCGAAAGGCTACTGGGGACCAGAATTCTGAGTTTATTTGGGCCATGGAATTATTGAAAGGCAATTCCCTTTATAAAAGAATTCTGAAGTTGGGTTATAATTGGGGTCATTTACTGCATTTGGAAGGAAAGAAACTCTGTATTGCATGCTGGTCCTTCGACTAAGTTGATCATAGAGTTGCTTATATCGAGGAGATGAGGTTGAGTTTATCTATTGTTGAGAAGGAATGATGTGCGAAATGGAGAATCTGGTTTAGGCAGGACTGATTGTTGTTGCGATAAATGAGTTTGCTGCTTCTGCTGGACTAATTATCTTGTTCCTACTGCAATTTTTTACTTGGTATTTGGAGTGAGCAGCATAGGCAAGTGGGTGTACAGACGTAGATGTGAAATTGTACAGTCATAGCTGAGATTAAACCTGTAGTGGAAGTAGTCTTCCACATATTTTTTTGGTTTGGAGCAATAAAGCAAAAAATTTACCTTTCACAAAGAAAAAAATAAAATATGGAATTTCACTAACTTGATCTGCCGCTCTATCAAGACCAACACGCTGCACATGCTAATCAGTCTTCACATCATGAGGATTCATGTTCTGACACCATTTGCAATGACCCCGCTTGAAACATAGGGGCCAAGTCCCCGTTGTTCTTTATCATTCAACACCAGTCAGTGATTTGGTGTGCAATAACACTAGAGGTCGAAATGTTTCACCAAATTCTGCATACGAAGTGTTTATGGCAAGGTCAGATTAGGTGTTTAAGTAACCTGTGTGCATGTGCCCAACATTGAAATTTTGGATGCATCGCTTGGTGGACAACTGGCAGTTTTCACTGAACATATTTATGTTGAAGTTCATATGCAGGAAATAAGTAGCCTGGTAAAGCTTAGATAAGGCAGAGCACTTCAGAATAAAGGAGCAACATTTCTCATTGAAAGCAAAATATTTCAGGATCCAACTCCACTGTGGATCACCACAACACAATCTGTGAATCAGAATTATCAGAAACATCACAATAACAACACAATCCTACAAAATGAAAAGAACAGGGATTCCAACTATATAGATTGAAAACAAGGATACAGATGAATGTCACAAACTGGTACAATCTAACCACCGACACTAAGCTTTGCTCTAGCATGGCCTTCATTGATTTGGAACTGCTCTCCAATGCCTAAATGAGCCATCAAGAGCCAAACGAAAGTCACAAGCTCCCCGCCTTTACTAAGTACTTGGGCATGTGTCTCTGCTCTGCAATGACTTGCTGCGTAGGACAACTCCACCCATACTCTACACATGATCTTCCACTTTTCTTCCCTTTGCTTTCCCAACTCTTTGGCCAAGATGCATCCGTCAAACAAGACCGATTTGCTCCGATCTCCCTTCACATGGATCGGCTTGGCGTCCTTGACACTCGTCTCCACATCCATGATTTTGTGGTAGGCGTCCTTCAGTTTCTTTTCCTTCTCTGTTCCCCTCCTCTTGAAGAACTTCTTTGCCTCAGCGCATGTGTCCCGGAAACTTATCTCGCCGTTGCCGGCCACATTGGACATCATCGTAGGTTGCTTGATTAGAAGATACAACATGTAATCTGACAGGATCTTGCTGAACTCCTCGTACAAATTGGGATTGTTCTGGCTATTGTCCGTGTTGTAGCAGAGTTCAGTAGCAATGTGCCATAATAGAAGGATCCAATCGTGCTCAACATCTCCGAAATGTTTCAATATCGCCTTGCAATCGCTTTTCCACTTGCTATCCTGGAGAACCCAGTTGCCTCTAGCCTCGTATATCTTCCTTGCCTCTTTCGTGTCTTCTGTGAACATTGATTTAACTTGGAGCTCATCAAATATGAACTCCCACAACTTCGTAGGAAAGGGGTCCCTTGACACATATTTCAGCAAATCGAGAGCATCTTCAAGAGCAAAAAATTCTTCAGCTGAAGTAAGGGAGTGTGAACACGACACTATTCGGTAAAAATTATCCGACCAAAAGCCAAAGGTTTTTCCAAAAATAGCGCCGCAGTAACCCTTTGGCTTCTGGATATTTGTTGGACGCACTTCCAGACAAACAGATAGAAAGTTGTAAGAGTAGATGGTTTCAGACCACCGACGAGACAATATAGGTGCTCAAAATTGTCCTCGGGCTTCATCTGACGGGTATTAAACACCTCCTTATTGTCATCGGGCTTTATCAGACAGGTACTTGGTTTGTTCATGCGACTGACGAAGGAAACGTATTTCTTACCAAAGAGCTTATTAAAGATGCCATTGTTTTTTATAGCAGCAACACTCCAATCAGAGAATACGAGCATGAACAGAGCTATTGCATCAAGGGCAATGGCTCCATATAGCAAACAATAGGTCACCCAAACATCAAATCTGTGGAATCCATGCTTCTTTAAGCGGGTGAACAGAACAAGAGCTACTATGACAATACCTGAGGCTAAGACGCGGAAGAAATAGCCCAACTTAGAATGTATTACCACCACCTTTGTGTAGAGGACCTCATAAATGAAGTTAAGTTCGACTTGTATCACCTTGAATGCATCCTCAGCGGCCCTTTTGTGGAAAAATTCCCGGCACATTCGTCCCTCGTGGAAGGTGAAGATGAGGTCAACGATTAGACCCCTGAAGATGTCGAAGAAGTGGTAACCATGCTTCACCACGCTAGCCTCATCAAGTTTTCCATCTTCCGCCTCGTAAATTGCCATTTTTGATTCTTTGTTGGGTTCCGGAATGATCTCTATTTTAGCTGGAAGCATGGCTTCCTTCAAGGAAGAATATTCATCCATGAGCTTTGCGTAGTTCGGACCCGGGTCGGGCTTTTGGAGCATGGACTTCTTGAAACGTTTCAAGCTGGCAAGATGTAGCGCTCGTGTCCTCTCTCCATACTTCACCACTCCAGCAACAAACATCAGAATCGTCGGGATCAGTAGCTTGTTGTTGGGAAATGTTTGATAGAAGACGTAATATTTGCTTCCTGAATAGGTCCAAAGGTGGTGGGACTCACCTTTAAATAAAAAAAACAGTTGACCAAGTCAACAAAAAGAGAAAAGCAAAAGCAGAACAGTGGCTTCATCGGTTCATTTAGAGAACCAAGAGCTCGCAGAACAGGGGAAAAGAGAGGGAGAAAAGGAGAGGAAAAGAAGAATAAGAAGAAGAGGGGAAAAAAAAAGAAGACTCGCGTGCCGTGGTGACCTTGCCAAGTCGACTCCATTACGTATCGTAGTGCTTGGTAAGTGCTCGCAACCCTCGTTCGTCTAATTAGAGTAGTTTTTGAATTTAGGTTACAAATTCGAAATTATGCGAAATTTGAGCCGTGAAATTGGATTTTGGAGCCGTTTAGTTGCGTTTTTATACTAGAATGAAAGTTTAGGGTGTTGTGAAGCCATGCGAGTTGACAGAACTCAGTTTGGACTTATGGTTTGTCCGAAACGGAATTTTGAAGTTTGACGCGCGCAGTGAACAGTGCGCGATCAGAACATGTTGTGTCCGTTTTTGTCGATTTCTGGACAGATTCTGGAGGAGTCATGTCAAGAGTTTTGAAATACATTAAAAGAGCTTTCTTTGGATTGCAAGCTCGCTTTAATCGGAGCTCGGAGGAGAGAGTTATGGTGCGTTTAAGTTTGTCGCACAAGCTATGTATAGTGGATAGCATGCGTGTCCGCTATAAACAAGCTTTTCATTAGCGTGTAGGTGTCGTTTTAGCGATAAATAGGCAATACCCAATAAATTCGTGCGTTAAAGTAACGTATTACTTAGTTTTATATATTGTTTTTCATATATTTGATAGAAAAACTTGTGCGTCGGCTTGAGTAATCACCGTAGGTTGATTTTTGAATTTTTCAGGTGAGTGATACTATTTCTTCTTTGATTTTTATAAAACTCATATTGTGAAGAGATGAATTGAAGAAGAATCGCGTTTTTGGAAATTTTTGAAGAGGAATAGATTTTATAGCATTTTTTATACATAACTTCGGATCGAGCATTTACTACCCTATTTGTTATTCGAAATGATTTATAATGAGTTTGTAAAATGTATTATGGTGAATAAGTTAAATTAGGACACTTGGTTTCGTAAATGATTTGTGATATTGATTAATGGAATTGCGAAAGCTTTTGTGATTCAGTTTGTGAAACCAATTTGAGAAATGGTTTTCTGATATTGATTGTGAATATTTGAGGATTTGATTGTAGTAGTATTCAATATCGCCGTGAACCCGGAGGAGGGTTTGTGAGTATGCGTATACTAGTTTAGGATATCCTCGTGGGCCGAACCATCGGCATTGTGAGTGGAGACCTTGTCAAGGGGGAAATCTTGATTGCCTATGTCACGGAACGTTATGCGTGACCATGTTTTGATATTTGAGTGCGAGATTGATCTATAGATGGATCATTGACGTGTGTTTTGACGAGATTCGCCAATGAATGGACCATTGACTTATATTTTGATGAGATTGATATTTGTTTTGATGTTTTGATTAAAAAATTGTATTTCTACTACTTATACATTATGTTGGAAGTTGAATATAACTCATTTTGATATTGAAAGTTTATGATTTTTTTGTTTTGAAGAAAATGAGTTATGTTATGTGTTTGAAATGTGTATAGTAATTGTTCGATCTGCTTAGAATAAATGTATTCCTTATTGAGCTGTGGTAGCTCATTTTTTTCATTTCACTGACTTTTCAGGTTCTTTAGCGAGTCGTAAGTAGGACGTAAGCGTCGCGTTAGCAGAAGTTTTTTTTTATAGAAGGGGTTTTGGTATGAGCGGTATACAGTTATAAAGTACTTAGTTTGACATTTTGATGGATATGTACATATGCCTTTTTGTGGTTTGTAGAAAAACTCTGATTATGTAATCATGTGACCAGTTACATATAAGTTTGGATATATATATTTTAATATCAAGTTAAGCTTTAATTACCGTTGAGATTGCGTCCTTTGGGTGAAAAAGACGGACGTGTCATTGCCCTTGTTTTGATCGAATTGGGACGTGTGACAGAAGACATAAATCGCAGCGGAAACTTGGAAGATGAGGTTAAGCATGTGCCGAAGCCAGAGGGCACTATCTTCCAAAGCGAAAGCAGTGATTGTGTCGGGTCCTTCGAGATGTACCAGGAGAAATGGAGCCCAAAATGCTATGAGATTTTCATTTGCAGCTCCACCAGACTCGTCATCGCTTTGCCAGTTGGAAATATGTCCGACAACAAATGCAGCTGCCCAATCGGCGACCAAATAAGCCGACCAGACGAGGAAAATGAGAGCCTCGCGCGGGACTCGCCAATCACATCTCAGATGACTCGATCCAGCGCAAACCAAATAAAGGCAAGAATTTCACCTGGGTTCACTCTACGGACTGGAGTCAACGCCTGGCTTTTGGGTTGCCGAAAGTGTAACGCCCGGGGGTCCCACCTGCATGATATTGTCTGCTTTGGGCTTTGCAATCTCACGGTTTTGTTCTCCCAGGGGCTGCTCATACAATCCCCTCAAACCGCGTCATGCAAGTTAAAGACACCCCAACACCTTATAAACTGGCCCAAGACTCCCCGCCTAAGCGATATGGGACGAAGAGCTGCGCACACCCTCTCAGCGGGATGTCACATACTCCCCCCTAAGCGGCACAGCGTCCCCGCTGTGCCCTTAGCCACACCAGCGAGCGTCCGCTGCGACCCCACACGCCGTCGGGAGTCGGCTCTGATATCATTTCTAACGCCCGGGGGTCCCACCTGCACGATATTGTTCGCTTTGGGCTTTGCAACTCTCACGGTTTTGTTCTCCCAGGGGGAGCCCATACAACTCCCTCAAAACGCGTCGTGCAAGTTAAAGACACCCCAACACCTTATAAACTGGCCCAAGACTCCCCCCTAAGCGATGTGGGATGAAGAGCTGCGCACACCCTCTCAGCGGGATGTCACATAACATTTGTAACGCCTAGGGGTCCCACCTACACGATATTGTCCGCTTTGGACTTTGCAACCTTCACGGTTTTGTTCTCCCAAGGGGAGCCCATACAACCCCCTCAAAACGCGTCGTGCAAGTTAAAGACACCCCAACACCTTATAAACTGGCCCAAGACTCCCCCCTAAGCGATGTGGGACGAAGAGCTGCGCACACCCTCTCAGCGGGATGTCACATACTCCCCTCCTAAGCGGCACAACGTCCCTGCTGTGCCCTCAGCGGCACTAGCGAGCGCCCACTGCGGCCCACACGCCGTCGGGAGTCGGCTCTGATAGCATTTCTAACGCCCGGGGGTCCCACCTGCACGATATTGTCCGCTTTGGGCTTTGCAACCCTCACAGTTTTGTTCTCCCAAGGGCTGCCCATACAACCCCCTCAAAACGCGTCGTGCAAGTTAAAGACACCCCAACACCTTATAAACTGGCCCAAGACTCCCCCCTACGCGATGTGGGACGAAGAGCTGTGCACACTCTCTCAGCGGGATGTCACAGAAAGGATATGGAGGAGCTGTGATCGTTAATGGCAGGAGCGACATATTGGTGGAGATGATGGTTGGTAAGGAAAATCTGCACCATCTTCTTCCTCTGACGGATGAAGATTGCTGGGCCATATTCACAAAAGCATCTGGTGTTGACCTTCAAATCGGTCCTCAGGTAGGAAGAAGAGCACAACTCTTTGCAGAACCTGTTTGCTTTCATGAAGTAGTTTTAGCTTTCTTTACCAAAAAGTGATCCTTTTTTGTGAAAACATGTCGTGCAATTGAACACGAAAACATATTTTCAGTAATGAAAATAGAAAATAAGACAATGGCAACTGCATCAAAATCACTGAAGAGACTTCTTTTTATATCTCAAAACTTGTCCGTCTTCATCTGGAACAAACACAAATGATATAATCTGCGAGTCAACTTTACTTTATAATATATGTCCCTCGGAAGCTAATGTTGCCAAGCATGTCTTCTTTGTATGGTCCTCACTACTTCATTGTTGTCTGATCGATGATCGAGATTGGTTCTCGAGGACTTAAAGCATCCAAACCTGGAGGAGCTAGTATCTGTTAGAGAATGTGTCTTGTGTTAGGTTGCGCTCACTATTAAGGGAGAAATTTTTCTAAATTCAAATACAAATTGTCAGTAATCTTCATTTGACATGCGAAAGTGATTTAAAGAGTGGCATCACTTTGCAATAATTATGTGAATTGGTTTATCTGTTTGTAGTACCTTTATCTGAATGCGTTTGACATGTTATATCAATATAATCGCGGTATGGAATACTTTCTGGTTCTTTAGGTAGAAGATCTTCGGAGAATTGTTGCGCAGGGAGGTCGTGGGCACCCATTTATGGCAAAACTTATGGGCCAGGTTTACAAACAGGTCAAACACACTGCACAATCGGCGGCTGATAATTGCAATGTTTCCGCCGGCGAAGAATCTCCGATCCGGCAAGCTAACAGTAGCAATGGTTCTTCCACAGCCCATGTAACTAAGCCAGAATCAGCCCAGATGGAAGAATCTATTGGGCCATACAGGGACGAAGTTATTGCACTGCAGCAAGTAAATAGCAGTGGTGTAAGAAAAAACCAGCTGAACCGAACCAAAAGTTTGGGGTCTTCACGGGTCAAGCTTCCGTTTGGCTTGAGTAGAAGTAAAACAATGGGCTTCTGACGGTTTCAGCATTTGCTTTTGCTACGCCGCCAGTGCTCGCCTTTGGCTTTTCTGCCATGCATGCTTCCACCCTATCTTTTAGACCATAAGAGATTAGACAACCAAACGGTCGCAGACGTAATGAATGTTTGGATTGTTGATCTTTTACTGGCAGTTAAGTTGGTGGGCATAGAATTCAATTTAGTTTGGTATACATGTAATTAATTTTTTGGCCCAACAGTGCTCAACTATTTCGCATAAAACCATGTGACAGAGATTATATAATGTCTTATATACGTAAAATCCAACTATGTTATATGCATTGATTTTACGAAGAGTGTCTCAGAATATGCTAGTTTTGCTTGTGGGGCTAACCACAAGCAAAAATGCCATCGCTAAGTATTGATCGAGTCAAGATGTCCAAAACAAATAACCAAGCCAACCTATTTATTCCTTTAAAATTTCAAGAAAGGATCAAGAACTGTGTCGAAGTTAAGATTAACAAATAAATATCCTTTTAGGTCCCGAAAATCATGATACATTACTCTCTAAAGTAGATGAATGAGTGGGGAGATACATGTACATATAGGTAAAATGTTGACGTTGGGCGATCTGCCTTTTTTTTTTTTAGAGTAGCGTATACCGTTCTTTTCGGAAAGTCTTTATACACATGCCAAACAAACTGGGAAAAGTACCAAACAAAAAGTCATAAACTTATTGCATTGGTACCAATTTAGTCATAAATCTATCAATTGGACAAATTCAGTCCATCCGGCCAATGTAAGCCAGAAACTGCTGACGTGAACACCAGTCGTCTATGTGGCACGGTCGACGCTGATGTAAATAATTTTTAATAATTTTTCAATTTTTTATTAAAATTTTCCACTTTTTTCTTTTTTTCCTTTTTTTCCAAGCACGAGCATCGGGGTCTTGGGCCTAACCTCTATGGACCCGGCCCTGGCCTCTAGACCTATGACTACTTCCAAGGGCCCGAGAACGAGCATTTGGGTTTTCATGTCCAAACATAGAGTTTCAAGTCCAAGCGCCAATATCTAGTCATATTTTGGAAAATAACTTTCAATTTTTTGAAGTGGAAATCATTTTTATGAGTTTAAGCATAAATTTTCCGTTAATTAGGAAAAAAATTTCTTTGACTCATTTTCCTAAGCGATCCATACGACGGAAAATGAGAAAAATGTTTTTCTAGAAAATATTTTTTGTGAAACAAATGAGCCTTTCTGGAGATTAGTGATGTGTATAAGACATTTTCGGACTTGCTTTTTTATCTTTCGTCAGGTGCGTGTAAGCCTTTAGGCAAAATAATTGGAATGGAAAAAAAGAGAGAGACGTGACATTTCTGGAAAATATTTTTCGAGAAGTTATTTTTCAAGCAAATAATAATATTTTTCAGTGTTTGGCTAATATCTGAAAATGAATTGGAAAACATCTTTCATTGTTTAGTACGGAAAATCTCATTTGATTTTTCTAAATAAACATACACTATTTGGGGCTATAGTGACTTATGCATGGGTAGCTAAGAGCACCAAGATTGTGGGCACGGCCTTGATGGACCCGAGCCTGGCATGGATAGACAGAGGTGTGGGTGCAATGGATTTGGGCATTCGGACCTTGCCTCAAATGAATCAAACTCAGAAGTCAAGGACCCAACATGGGCGTCGTTGTCTGGGGCTCGAGCTTGATGGACTCATGAATGGGCGCTGAGGACCTAAGCTCGGGCATCACCTCAATGGACTTGGGCACGGCGGCTGAGGTCTTGGGCACGACCTAGATGGACTTAGGTCTGGGTGCCACAGTCCCAAATCCAAACTTGATGAACCTGGGCTTGGGCACGGAGGACTCGACCTGCTGCCAAGGGCCTGAAAACGAGTGTTGGGGTTCCTATGCCCAAGCGTTGGGGTTCCTATGCCTAAGTATAGAGTTTCTGGTTCAAATGTCGATACCTAGTCATATTTGGGGAAATGATTTTCGATTTTTTAAAGAGGAAATCATATTCCCGAAATTAAGACTTGGTAGGAAAATATTTTCCATTAACTAGGAAAACATTTTTCGTTTACTCATTTTCTTAAGCAATCCAAACTTCGAAAAATGTTTTTTCAAAATATATTATCTGCGAAACAAACAGAGGCTTACAAACAAAAACAGCAGAGTATATTTTCTCTTGGAACTCATACTTTGACTTAAGTTTAACCAAAGCACCTTGAACTTGTGAAAATGTTCATATATTGACTCGTAGATTTATGTATAGTATTTTTTCAAATTTTCTGAATTTAGAAAGCATCTTATATTTTAAAATTATGGAGAGAATGTCAAATATAGAAGTCAAAGTAGCAGGAAATTACTTACAAACATGCTCTAAATGATTTGTTCTCTAACCACCCAAACAAAGCCATATATGGAGCGAAAAGAAGTAGTGAAAACCTAATTGAACATACAATGAGTGAGAGACAATGTGTTGGCAGGGTTTTGAATTTGGAGAAGCGGTCATAAAGGTGTAAAAAAATGATTTTTGAGGCCAAAAACCCCATACAGAAATTTTGCAATAGGCCCAATGACATCGAGCTCCAACCTTTTCTGATTGGACTTACCTGCCTAGTAACTCTATATGGATCAATATTTATGCTTTATTGAGGCCGAGCAAACGGAATTAGTGTACTTGGATGAATCTTGTAGGTTTAAGGTTGTATTATGTAAATTTGGTTTTGGATGGTTGTGTGAATTAGATGTATAATACATGTTAACTGATTTTTCCTTTTTGTTATTGGTGGGTGTTTGAACCAATCCGGGTCAAACCAAATTTAGCATAGTCCAAGCCCATTCTTGGATACGAATCGGGCCTCTACAAATTGCCTCGAGGCTTGGCCCGTGCTCACCCCAACCGGAGATGTCTAAGGAAAGGTGAATGTCCGCTCCATCAACTCCAAAGTTACTATTATTCTCTCGAATTTGGAATTTGGCTTTAACTTAGCAAAGTAATTAAGGCGTAATCTTGATTTTATTTCAATTTGATGGTCAAAACCCCAACTATCTCCGATAGAACTACTTTAAATCTTTTTAGCAAGGAGATATAAAAAATGCTACGTATTAAAAAAAAGGTACTACATTTTCTTGACAAAATGATGTGGCGTGTGATTGTTTATGAATTAAATAATACACGATTGTTGTATTAGATCCCTGCATCCTTTTAAGTAATGACCTATATGTAAAATTTAGGTGGAACGATTATGTCAAAAGTACTAAAACTTGTCATGATGATGTGCTTGAATTTTAAAACTTTCATTTCATGCATGTAAGCCGTAAACTTGTCACGGTCATCCACTTTAATTCTTTCATTAGCTCGTTAGGTTTTAATCGAGGAAGCATTTACATGACAGTTTTCATTTATTAAAGTTCACATAGAATGGTAAAAACAATAAAGAAAAGCAATGTTTTGTCCACTTAAAAACTGACAGTGACAAAGCTGACGGAAGGACTCAAGCGCAGTAAATAAAACTTCAAGTTGTAAGACTTAAATGGACGAAATGAAATTTTAAGTATTCAAATGCATTCTTACGACAAGCTTTTAGAACTTGTGCTCAAAATTGCTCCAAAATTTAGCACCCCTTGCATTGCTCAAATACACCATGAAACATTTCTCTGCATGCACAATTACTTTTGAGATGATATTATAAATGCTATTTGCCAAATTTACTCTTATTACTCATGTAAGGGATATAATGAGAACAGTCTTTCGCAGGTGGAGAGAAAAAAGTGTTAAAAAGGAAATTACCCAGAAAATAGATGACTATAAAAAAGTATTAAGTTAAATACTTCTCTAATTATAGTAGTGTCCCTAGTATTCCCCTGTTGTGAGGAAGCGTAATATTGACATTTGTGAAAGGTGAGATATAAGGGTATTTTGGCTCAATATTAAACACAGCTAGATAGATCAATGATGAAAGCTATTGCAAATGAAGCAATCTGTGCTATTTTTCTGTCAGTTTACTTATTCGTTTGTTGCCCCTCCTCCTTTCAGCCTTTCTCCGTTAGTAGCAATAGAGCTATTCTCTCTTGACCTAATAACATAGTTAAGTATTATTTATATTACTAGACAACAATATGTATTGAAATTACCTTGCAGTTGAGACATAATTATGAATCCATGAATTATTACAGGCCATCTCATGTTCATGAATTATTTCTGCACCTATTAGTTGATCCAAATTTTAACAAGTTTACTTAGTGTACAATTTTATCATCTATGAGGTGTTAACACAACGATATTATAGTTATGCTAAGACATTTCATACTTCATTTTAATTATAATGTGTATGATAGACCGCGGAAATGACACATTTACCCTAAACGTTTTTTATGACATAAAACCCCCCCAAACTATGCCAACTGTGACACATATATCCTAAACTTTTTCTTGTAACATAAAAAAAAAAATCCAAACTTGTACTTATGCGACACATTTACCCTTTGTAAAAAATTTTGTCAGACGATTTTTCAGCAAAAACAACGTCGCTTTTATTTCACTTAAGTCATGTGGGTGCCATGTTAACACCGTTTGCTTTATAACATCCATGTATGAATATTTTAAACGGTTCTCATTGACGGAACTTTGAAGGAGGGTAGATATGTCACGCATGTACAACTTTGGGATATTTTGTGTCGTAGAAAAAAGTCAAGGATAAATGTGTCACAGTGAGCATGATTTATGATTTTTTTGCTTCATTTGCCCTAAATTCAACAAATAAAGATATTTCTAACATGTTTTGCTCATTTTAACTTCATCATGCTTTTCAATTTAAATTTAACATGATTTCAATGCTTTTAAGTGGAACTAATTTATTATAACTATTTGTGATCTAGATAATATGTACCCTAACAACTTTAAATAGTTATAAATCACCTAGATGTTTTTTTGTGGCAAGTTCAACCTCAATGTTCTTGGGTCACATTTCTTGTTATAATTCGTGAACCCAACTAGTGTTGGGCTTCAACTAAATTTTCTCCAAGTCCTCTATGTGGGCCACGAGCATGGTGGACTTTCGTTGTTCTTCACTCATAAGCACTATAATTTGTTCCAGGTCTTCTCGTCCATCTCCGCATATGCCCTCTCAGTTCAAAAAGTTACCTTTTAACACAGAATTTGTAAAAAAAAAAAGAATAAATCTGAATGAACAAACATTGACTTGTAGTTGAAGAATCAGGATAGCTAATATTGACAGAAGTATACGACATGAAGGACATAATCAATCGAGAAAGATATAGCTTAGATCCCAAATGCCTAATTAACAGAACCAACTGCTCACATGATGTCGCTTTTCCCTTACCTAATACGATTCATCATTTAAATGTGATATTCATTTTTGTATTTGAATAAACTCTTACTGGTTTTGCATAATGTCGCTTTGCAAGTGGATGCCTCGATAAGTTGATGGGTTCGGCCGACAAACAAGAAATTATTTCTCTAAGCTAAGCGAGCTCATCTTCTTTGAAATTAAATGATGTTTGTGTTATTGTTCAAGCTGTTATTGTTGTTATTTCATATAAATAATAATTAGATCAATTTTTTTTTTAAAAAAAATTTCGGAGGTGTTATGCACAGATCGTGACATTTATTTTCTTTTTCCAATATAACCGTTCAAGTGGTATTTGGCCCAATTTTCGGGCTCCATGACTGGTTTACCTTCCCCCGCCACTCTTGAAGGTGCGCCGCCACACATGGGCTACCAATGTTAGGAAAATATTAATTCATATTGTGCCCACCAAACAACAAGAGTAATTCTAATATATGTACGTAGAAATGTATTCCTATGTCTCTATCTCACACTCCCGTTTGTATTTTATAAGTTCAAGTTCTGATTATATTAGAGCAAATGCACCGCATTCCTTGTACCCGATTGATGCTTGCATGCATTACTTGTTCAAGTTGTCATTATCTTATACCATATTAGATTTGACCGACCCTTTTCACGACCACAAGTCTTTTCATTCTCAGTGAAGAAATTTCTCTCTCTCTCTCTCGCGCGCGCGCATGGTTCTGTCATGAACATATTAGAATCCACAATTTTTTTCTTTGTTTCCCTCTCCTGTTTTTGTTTTAAGTTCGAGTTGAGATTATACAAAAGCAAAAGCCACCACCTAATTGATGCCAGGGAACAGACATCTTGACTTATATCGGCAAGCCAAACATGACTCGTACAGGCGACAAATGAAGGGCCAGATCATTTTTGATCAAATCTTTCGATTGTAGATGATATTCAAATACGAGTTATTTCGATTTATAAAATTTCAAATGTGAGGATAAGTCGGACTAGGCGGGTGGTAATACCGCCATTGAAAGGCAAACTAATGGGATCCTGGTTTTCATTCCTCGATTGGAACTTACCTAAACGTAATCTAGTTCATGGAATTTTCGTGAGAAAAGCAGGTTGCACGGTTGCAAAAAGCGATTGAAAAGAAGAAAACTTTCAATGTTGAGGAATTGAAAACAATTGCAAGAGTAAAAGTACGAGGAATCGAAAATTTCGAATGGGATTAAGACAAACTAAAAAGTGGAATTGAAGAAACATGTTTTCACAGACGACGCTAACTTTGGAACTAAATTGAAATCCACACGTGCAATTAATTCTCTCTCTTCAAAGTACAACATACGTAAAGTAGAATACTAAAGTAGTTGTAAGAAAGCCAACATACACACAAACCCAGAGATGGCTTTTGCTCTTTCCATTTCTTTTAGCCATCAGAAGTTCTTTAGCAAGGTCTTGGCCTTGAGCTCACGGTTGCCAGTCTCCCAGATAAGCAAAAGGTAAGACTGAAATAGGGGAAGGCTTTTTCTCTGGCTTGGAGTTTGCTTTTGTCTCCAAATACCATTCTTCTAAATTAGAGATTTCTCGAGGGCCTAAAATAAGGTCATGTTTCTAATGGAGTTTAACACGGCAATGGACTATTAGCGGGTAAAATCCCCAATTAAGGAAGTCTGACCAAAAGAATAACATATTGGTGTGCAAGGACCTGCAAAACTTGTAGTAAGTTGCAGATTTGGATGGATAGTTTCTTGAATGGGTACTAGACAACATGTATGGAATTTTTTTTTGACTACTTGTACGAGAAAATGTTGTCTTCTTACTCTGCGCATATCATTCGATTAGCGACGCTCATGTAAAGAAACAAGTTTCTTCTTTCGAGGCTTTGAATGAGTTCTTGATCAATTAGCTACTGAGGCACACATACAAAAATAAAAGATACAAGTTGCTGTTTACACTATAGTGGGTTTGAGAAACACTCAACTCCATATTTTCGATGTTTACACTAGAGGCCAAATTGCACGATCTCAATTTGGAAAGGCACCAATTTGTGCCTACGAAATTGGCAGACAGCCCTGTTGGGAAAAATCTCTATCGATAAGGTGTCGATAAGGTCGAAGGTGAAAAACCTTGATCAACGATACTTAAGACTTAAGGAGGAGAAGGAGATGAAGAGAATTTTTTTGAATTTTCTTTTGGTACTTCACTCTTATTCACCTTATTGACAAACATTACAAGACACGTCTTAATATAGGCTCAATACATGACTCTTGAACAAACTCTTAAATGACTCATAAATAAAACCAACATTCCAAGAATATAGATTACTAGAAACTCACAAAGCATTAACTAGACATCGAAACTCTAATAGACTTTTAGAAAACAACATTATAATAAAGACTCTTAACTACATCCATCATCTCGGGTAGCTAAATCATCATCGATAACTTCAACCATTGTATCGATAACTTTCTTGAAGTGAATTTGGTTTAATTTCCAACACTCCCCCTTAAACCAAATTCTTTTCCATCGATCATTTCAAGTAGGCTTTTGAACTTTCGAAATGCATCGACCTTGAGAGGTTTCATAAAAATATCGGCTACTTGGTCTCCTATCTTCACATGCAAAACTTCAATCTCTTTCTCTTTCACCTGCTCTCGAATAAAATGATATCGAATATTGATATGCTTGCTTCTTTCATGAAAAATTGGATTTTTCGCCAATGCAATAGCAAAAACATATGAATTTCTTTGAGTAGTCTTCTCAACCATATTGCATGACAAACACATGAGGATGCCACAACATATTCAGCTTCACATGTCGATAGAGTAACACTTGGTTGCTTCTTTGATGACCACGTGAAAGCGGTGTCACACAAGAAAAATACAAAGCCCGTAGTATTTTTTTGATTATCGATATCTCCACCATAATCACTGTCTGAATAAGCTCTAAGCTGGAAAGAATTAGACTAAGTATAGTGTAAACCATGATCAACAGTACCTTTGATGTAGCGAAGTATCCTCTTTGCAGCTTTAAGATGAGACGACTTCGGTTTCTCCATGTATCGATTCACAATTCCAACACTATACATGATGTCCGGTCTTGTACATGTCAAATATCTCAAGCTTCCAATCAAGCTTCTATAGTACGTTGAATCAACATCGACGCCATCATCAAACTTCGAAAGCTTGGCTCCGCACTCCATTGGTGTATTGATCGACGTACAATTCTTCATATTGAATTTTTCAAGGATATTTTCTGCATATCCTTTTTGGGAAATAAAAATCCCATCAGCACTTTGCTTCACTTCTCTGCCAAGGAAATAATTCATGAGACCATTATCGATCATCTCAAATTCCTTCACTATCGATGCCTTAAATGCATCTATCATCGATGGATTATTTCCTGTAAAAACAAGGTCATCGACATATAAACATGCCAATAAAACATCACCTTTTTCTTGCTTCAAATAAAACGCATGCTCATATGGACATTGAGTGGAGCCATTTTCCTTGAAATAGGTATCGATTCTAGAATTTCATGCTATCACCTTTTTCTTACTTCAAATAAAACGCATGCTCATATGGACATTGAGTGAAGCCATTTTCCTTGAAATAGGCATCGATTCTAGAATTTCATGCTCTCGGTGTTTGTTTAAGTCCATAGAGAGCTTTCTTGAACCGCAACACTTTGTCTTCATGACCTTTCATAATAAACCCCTCGGGTTGCTCAACATAAATCTCTTCATTAATGATGCCATTTAAAAATGCTGATTTGACATCCATTTGATAAATTTGCCAATCATTTTGAACGGCAATGGAAATGATCAATCTAATCGTTTCCATGCGGATAATAGGAGCAAAAACTTCATCATAGTCGATGCCTGCCTTTTGCTTGTAGCCTTTCGCGACTAGTCTGGCTTTATACCTTGTCACTTCACCTTTCTCGTTTTTCTTGGCTTTGTACACCCATTTGATACCGATCGATTTCTTGTCTTTCGGAAGTTCAGCAAACTCTCATGTTTGATTCTTCTCAATGGCTTCAATTTCTTCATTCATGGCTTTCCTCCATTTTCCTTCTTTGGTAGCATCATCATAGAGAAGTGGCTCACAATCAGCAAGAAGACATACAAGGTGAAGTTCATCGGTAGCTTCGTAAATCTCGAACAATCTCCTTGTTCTTGGCATCAACGGTTCATCAACACTATTTGAAGAAGTCGATGGTGATGAACTTGAAGCAAATATCGGAGAAGAAGGGGAAGAGTGATCCTTCAACTCCATTTGACTAGAATCACTATTCGCTTCAACTTTTGGATTGTCTTCCCATGTGCATTCTTCATCGAACTTGACATCTCTACTTACATACACTTTCAAAGTGTTAGGATCAAACAATTTATAGGCTTTGGACGATGAGTCATACCCGATAAAAATGAACTTTTTGCTTTTGTCTTCTATCTTTGATCTTTTCTAGTCCGGGATATGAGCATAGGCAGTGCTTCCAAAAATTCTCAAATGAGAAACACTAGGTGTTCTCCCGTTCCATGCTTCTTGTGGAGTTACGCCTTCAAGTCCTTGTGTAGGACATCTATTTTGTAGATAAACCGCACACATAACAGTTTCACCCCAAAGCTCATTAGGCAGATTTTTACTCTTCAACATACTTCAAACCATGTCAAGAATGGTTTTATTTTTCCGTTCAGCCACACCATTTTGTTGAGGAGAATATGGAGCTGTCAAGAATCGCCGAATACCATGATCCTCACAGAATTTGTTGAATATGGTTGAAGTGAATTCTCCTCCACGATCAGTCCTCAAGGACTTGATATAATAGTCACTCTCTTTTTCAGCTAAATTCTTGAATTGTTTGAAAGTGTCAAACACATTCGATTTTTCTTTCAAAAAATACACCCATGTCTTCTGAGTAAAATCATCAATAAAAGTAATAAAGTATCGATGATTACCATATGATTGAGGAGCGATTGGGCTACACAAGTCGGAATGAATCAACTCAAGTGGCTTCTTCGCTCGATAAGTTGCTTCCTTTGGAAAATTGGTTCTGAAATGCTTCCCAATAACACACCCTTCACATATTTGATTGAGATGATCAATATGTGGTAAGCCATACACCATCTTCTTGTGAGAAAGCAAATTGAGTCCGCCGAAGTTAAGATGACCGAACCTCAAATGCCACAACCATGAAGGATCATCTACGGATGCCTTTAAACATCGAGCCATATCACTTTTTATATTGAGAAAGAACATCATGTTCTTTGACATCTTCACATTTGCAATCAGTTTATTATACTAATCTCTTAGCACAAGGCTAAGATCTTTCATGTGGACAGAATAGCCTTTCTCAAGAAGCTGTCCCAAACTCAAGATATTGCTTGACATTCTCGGAACATAATAAACATTAGTAACAAATTGATGTGCACCGTTCTTCAAACGAATCAGAATTGTATCTTTGCCTTCGACAAGAATTTTGGAATTATCACCGAACGAGACTTTCCCTTTGATTGTCTCATCCAATTCAGCAAACATCTCATTTCTTCCACACATGTGGTTGCTTGCACCGGTATCCAAATACGACATATCATTTTGTCCACCTTCATCTTCTTTAAAAGCTAATAAAAGAACTTGCTCCGCATCATTCACTAAGTTCGCCTTTTCGTCTGCTCCGCTACTATCTTTATTCCAACACGCAAAAGCATAATGGCCAAGTTTGTTGCAATGATAACATCGAATTTTAGATTTATCATACCACTATCCTCTTGAGTTCGTTCCTCTTCCATGAATACTTCTTTGACTTTGGTATCGATTTTCATTTCGAGCAGCATCTCCTCTGCTTCGTCCGCGACCTCTTCCTTGAAATCGACCTAGGCCTCGACCTCGATCACGATCTCGATTAGGCCCTCGAGCTTGCACGACATAACTACTTTGGCCCTTCTCATCTCGGATGGACAACCGAGTTTGAAGTACTTCCTCCACCGGCTCTTACTTGTTTCTTCTAAGTCTTTTTTCATGGGCTTGTAATGAACCTAGAAGTTCATCGATCGTCATAATGTCCAAGTCTTTGGACTCTTCAATTGCAACAACAATGTGGTTGTATCTTTTGTCTAAGGACCGGAGAATCTTCTCAACAACACGAACATCTGGAACATCTTCATCATTTCTTTTCATTTGGTTGACAATCGCCAAAACTCTTGTGAAATAATCAACAATCAAGTCAGATTCTTTCATACGAATTACCTCGAATTCACCTCTCAAAGTTTTGAAGACGAATCTTCTTCACTTTTTCTACTCCTTGGTGTGTGTTTTGAAGGATCTTCCATGCCTCCTTAGAAGTAGAAACGTTCAAGACCTTCTCGAACATAGAATCATCCAAGGCTTGATAGATGATCGACAAAGCTAATTGATCTTTTGTTCGAACCTTCTCCAAGGCATTCTTCTGATTTTGATTCAAGGTGGTTTCGTTCTCTGGCTCATCATAGCCAGTGTTAACCATTTCCCATACGCCATGAGCACCAAACAAGGCTTTCATTCTAGAAGCCCAATTACCATAAATTTCTTTGGTGAGACGAGGGTACTGAAGAGGAAGTGGATTGTTTGTGGAGGCCATGACCACAAACCGTAAGCTCTGATACTAATTTGTTGGAAAAATCTCTATCGATAAGGTGTCGATAAGGTCGAAGGTGAAAAACCTTGATAAAAGATACTTAAGACTAAAGGAGGAGAAGGAGATGAAGAGAACTTTTCTGAATTTTCTTTTGGTACTTCACTCTTATTCACCTTATCGACAAACATTACAAGACACGCCTTAATATAGGCTCAATACATGACTCTTGAACAAATTATTAAATGACTCATAAATAAAACCAACATTCCAAGGATATAGATTACTAGGAACTCACAAAGCATTAACTAGACATCGAAACTCTAATAGACTCTTAGAAAGCAACATTATTATAAAGACTCTTAACTACATCCATCATCTCGGATAGCTAAATCATCATCGATAACTTCAACCATTGTATCGATAACTTTCTTGAAGTGAATTTGGTTTAATTTCCAACAAGCCCCAGTTTTGATTACGTCTTGAAACAGCAAAAGCACACACATATGCATCCTTTTCTTTTCGCCCACTTACACATATACAGCTTCACAGTTCCCACTATGTTGCATTGAGGATAACCTGAACTCCATATTGAGGGCGAGAATTGTGAAGTTCGACGGGGGAGTGGACGTAAGCTGGGGAGAGAGTGAAACTGTATCGCTGCAGAATCATAGCGAGAGCAATTTTAGCTTCGACCATCACGAAATTCAGGCCGAGGCAATTCCTGGGTCCAAGGCCGAAGGGAAGGAATATCGCAGGATTGTTGTTTGTAGCCTTAGCAACTCCTTCTGAGAATCTCTCTGGTTTGAAAAGATGTGCATCCTCTCCCCAAATTTGAGGGTCGTGATGAATCTTTAGGCTTGGAATGTGTACAATTGTACCTGCAGGAAGAATGAGATCACCGAGTTTTGCCTGCCTAGTAACTTTTCTAGAGATGCCGACTCCTGGAGGATATAAGCGGAGCGATTCGTTTATGATCATGCCCATCTGCACACACACAAGTTCCAGAGTCATTCATGAGGGGAAGAATAATTGAACATGCTTCGTAAAAACAAGAAGATAAAGAAGCTTGTGTTGCTCTTTGCCGTAGAACAATTTGGGCACATACGCGAAAGTATTCTCATTACAAGCATTACCAGACAGCTTTCGGAGATAGACATTTATTAGCTCTGTTTCAATGGAAGTTCTTCTACAATCACCTTCTCTTACCTTCTTGAGCTTTGTAATTCCATCGAAATCAGGATCTCGATCTCCAAGTACATCAAGGACCTCCTTTCTTGCTTCTTGTTGCCAATCAGTGCGGATTGCAAGGAGGAAGACTGTCCATGCAAGTAATGAGCTTTCGTTATCATATCCAGCAGTATAGAACGTCTTGCACTCTGAAATTACATTATCGAATGTGATTTTCTTGTTCTCATCGACATTGTACATAGCCTTTAAAAGTAACCCTAGGAAATCATTTCCATAGCTCTCCATCTCTCCGGAATTCATCTTCTCTTGTCTTCTTTTGATAATCTTTAACACAGCTTCTCGTAACCCTTTCTCGAGTTTCGCTGCCTCGATCTCATAATGCGGTTTCCAGAGCTTACTGTAACAACAAGAACCCGCATAAACACGTATTACAAAACCCAAGTATTTTGATCATCTGCGAAACAAACTGTGATAGACAAGAACTCTAGGCAGTGTTGTATCTACTGCATCCTATCCTTTGTAAACATCCGAAAGACCAAAAAGCAAACACACATAGAATATTGACTGCATTAGATAGGATGAAAATCATTCGAAGTCCTGTCTGATTGTTTGACTAGCTTCCGTGTCATAAAAATTATTTACCTGATTCCCGGTAATCTTATTCGTGAAGAAGCTTTTGCCAATGTCAATCCCAACTTGACCACGTTCTCGGAAACAGTTTTGCCTTCAACGTAGCTGCTCCCAAATGCAGTTTTCAATATCACATCCGATGTGCACAGTTTAAATTCTTCATAAACATCGATCTCCAGGCATTCTCGATCACTCCATCTCTCGATCATCATATGAGCGCAGTCCACCATTGCCGGAACCATACTCTGTGAATTAAATGGATTGACATTCCATCATAAGCACAATTTGAAAAGCACTCCCATGTCCAATACCTCCCACAAAATTACTTACACTAATTCTAATTCCTTCCATGTTAGTTTTGGAAGCAAGGCTCACATGGCCAGCATACAAATAACGTTTCAAATGTACCTTCAGACTTTCCCCGTGAAAAGCGAAATTCGCCAGCTTTCGGTGCTTTGCCCATTGCTTGCCTTCAGTTGTCAAGATTCCATCCCCTATAAGCTTCTTCATTTGGTCTTGGAGGAACATTTTTGAAAAAGTGTGGTCTTTATCATTAAGTACCTCTTTCACCATGTCCAGATCCGAGATAACTAGGAAAGCTTGAGGGCCATGCCACATCAAGAAATTCCTTCCTGCGACAGTTTTTGAATTTTTATGAGTAACATAGAGTAAAGAGTCTGTTCTCAATAAGAAATACAGATCAAAATCCCACGGCATGTCACATCCTCTCAAGCAAATGGGTGTGCAGAAAGTACTTAGCAGACGATATCTCGTGATCTTAACATTGATAAATTGAGTCAACTACAGGACTATTAATCACCATAAGTTTGAGCCCACTTGTGGAAGTGAGGCTGGACGTAAGGGAAAATATCGTGGGAAAGGCTCATGGGTCTGCTGGTGGCTTCCCTCTTCATCCGAAGCATCTCTTTGGTGCTTCCATGGAAGAACCTGTAAGCTGGACCTTTGATTCCTTGGGCAGCCATTTTTCTTTGCATTTGAATTGGACTCCACCATAGTTTGTGTAGCATTTTGATAATAAGACCTAACAGAAGAGATAGAACCAGACAGCACGATGAGAAAAACACACCATTTCTGAGGAAATCCATGTTTTTTTTGGGAGTGGAGCTGTTTTACAGAGCTATGAACTCAACTACTTATAGTCGTTTGGTTCGGTTCCACAAGATGTTGACACCTAAATTTTGATCCTCATTTAGTTTTTATTTAGAATTTATTAAATTGCATAAAAAAAATAGGAACCGACCCTGACCCTACCAAAAATATTTAATTTGATTACATTTAGTTTTCATTTAGTTTTAATTTAATTTTCAGCATAAACATATTCATGCATTTTGCATTTAAATCGGACCGGCGACGGAATTGGAGCCAATTTGATGCGATTTGACCCATAGGGATCTAATTGAGAAGACAATTAAATTTAGGATCAAATTTGCAAATAACAGAAAGTTGAGGCTCTTGACTTGACTTAATATCGTCTATATAAACACCCTTATGCCTCAAGGTTCAAGGGGGAATTCATTATTCAGAAAAATTTAGAGAGCAAAATACGTGAGAAAGGAGAGTTGGGGTCGAGCGGTGGACGCCCGTGCCTCGTTGCCGTCGCTGCTCCTCGGTCGACCTTATTCAACGAAGTTGCTGCCCAGTCCAAAGAACGCACGAGACACCATTGACAATTCGTGGCTTCGATTGGGGAAAAGTAAAGACAAAGAGGAAAAGACGATGAAACGCTCAGAATAGGAGAGAGAGAGTGGCGTGCAGTTTAGAGAGAGGGGACATTCTTGCCCTAGAAACAGACAAAGGGATCCTCCCAAAGTCAAGTCTCTTGGCTTTGATCCTCACGTCCGCATCTCAGTGGCTATTGTGTGCGTTCGGTGAGTCCAACGTCCACTCATCACATCTCAAGCACGTGGCGAGCCAGAAGTTCCTCACCGTAGATCATCACCGGTGCACCGTCATGCACCATCACCGCGAGCCACTTTGCAGCCGCAACGCATCCCATAGACGCAGCCGTCCGACAAGGCCCGTCCATCCGAGAATCACCACGGGTAGCCACCGCCAGCCACTGTCCTCCGAGCCTCATCCGCAAGCCGCAATCCGCTTGGACACTTTATTTTGGGAGCAAAAACAAGGTAATTTCTCTCTTTTTTTACAAAATATGTCGTGTTTGATCGATCTTGCATATGATTTGTGCTCCCTTTGAGTTAACATGTTTTCGTTATTAAAGGATTGAGATATGAACTTTTTTATGAATTCCAAGTTTTTGATAATCAAGAGAAACGATTTTCACAATATTGATCAAAAGTTCTGATTTTTTTGTCACAATTTTTCGGAAATCAAGATATTTGAATTGATTACATTGACCTATATTAGATACAATTTTTTGAATAAATTAAAACCCTAAAATCCAAATTATGAAAGATTCTTTCCTAATATGCAACGATTTTTTTTTAATTGGGACAATTCTTCTCGTTGTCATTCGGGAACGATTCTCCGATTTAGAAAAATCGGGAAAAATAACCAACCCGATCTATTGCCATTTAGGTCTGGTTTGTTACTTTTCAAAAGTCAATTTTGGATTTAGGGATTATTTTTCCGAAAAATTGAAGAAGCTCTACTCATGATTTGCTTCGATTGATATCTTTTGATTGACTGGAGATTGTGATTATCTTAATCATATTTTATCTTGATGAGTTGTATGCTTTCCCTATTTGAATTGTTCAATTGATTTTTTTCATCTCTATTTATTATCTTTGCATGTTTAAAATTCTAAAAAATTTCATGTAGATTAGTTTGCATCTTTTAGGATAGATTGCTTCCTTAATTAGAATTTTCAG
>BCNH02000004.1:5393526-5404870 GCA_001662345.2 Metrosideros polymorpha var. glaberrima | reverse complement strand
AAAAAAATTCATTTGCATATCATGCATTTTCATGTCATATACCATACTGTTCATGCATGTCATATAGTTTAGTAATACCATGTCATGTCATATAGTCTAGGCTCATCTAGTATCATATTTAGCTGCATTCATGTTAGCCCGTCATTAGATTTGCATTTAGATTAATTTCATGCATTTCATATAGGTTAGTCTTTTTCCTAAAAAAGCGAAAATAAAAAAGAGGGAACTTAATTGTTTGGCATGTGCTCCGTACTATAGATCACTTGATTTGTGGATTTTTATTTCATTAATTGCATACCCGTGTGATAACCTATGCTTAGTGCTTTAGGTTAAAATCCAATCAAGCTGCTTGCCAATGATTTTTCATAAAAATGAAAGGTATCGAAAGGGCGTTAGATAAATGTCTAGCGTAATCAAGTCCACAGACTCATAATCTCTGATTCGTAGAAATAAAGTAATTCTCCCATTACTTTATTTAGGTTTCTAATCAACCTACTAAGAAATGATTAGCGGCGGCTCCAATTTAAATATTTTTGCATGTTTAAGAACATAAACCTAAGTCGCGATTTGGTAGGGTTTGGGAGAACTCGAATTAGGTTAGTTAATTCAATTGATTAACTTAGTAATTCATTAACCTAAGTTTCAGCGAAATTTAGGTCACGACACGAGGGGCAGCTCGAATTAATGTGGGAAGAAAGACTCTCCCCGTATGACAATTTGTTTGACTTTCTACCTTCAAAGTGGAAGTATGAGTATGTCGAACAAGATTGAACACATGTATGGTGGTCCCCTGCCGATAAGTGCAGAAGACTTTAATTTTAGCTACAACTTGCTTCGTCTGCACAATTCATGGATAGAGATATTGTTGGAAGAGCTTTAGCAAAAGCCCGATACATTTACCCTAGGGAATTGTCAAGAGGAAGCTCAAGCCCGAGCCAGTCTACATATCCAGTTGAACCCACCTTTCCTAAAAAAACTTAAGTCAATGAGTTATAAGCCAACTGAGATATATTAATCGCTCAACACCACATCAATTTTCCGATGTGGGACTTCTCCAACATAACTCGCACATACATCTTAACAGATATGATCATTAAGGCTAAGATATAGTCGTCCACGGTGTGAAATGTAACTTACAAGTTGCTTGACTTCTGTCAAATGCTTATAGTTTCTTAACAAAAGGAATTATTGCGAATTTGGCAAACTATAACAAATTTTCCACGAACAAAAGTTTTAACATATGAAGCATTCTAGAAGTTCAATATTTTATGAAAATAAAAATCTGAAATCCTAATAACAAAAATAGAACTTTCTCGCCAATAATTTAAATATTATTCAAATTAAAAAGTGGCGACAATTCATAGGTGAATAATCAAAGCAGCATCTGTATGTTTGGAAAAGTTTAGGCCATTTCGATTTAAAGAAAGGCAGAAGGTTCGAAAGATATAAAAAAAAAAAAGAGTCATTATAATTCAACCGATTGAAAAAGGTTGTCGTGCTTTCATTTGGGGCGACACAATAGTCAAACGTCAAATACACGTGAATTGCGAGTCTATTGGTGAACTTGAGAAATGTGGCGGCCTTGATTTTAGAGCTCTCGAATTGACTAATCAAAGGTTCACGATGAAACTAGCATGGGGCTTATAACGCAGCGCAATAGTCTTTGGGCACAAGTTCTGATCGCAACATGTTGTCCACATTCTAAATAGGACTAATATTCAAGCTAAACCTAGCGACTGGACCTTATGGAAGGCAATTAATGGCCGAAATCAAAGGAAGGAGCTTTTGTGAAGCCTGGAAAATGGCAAACAAGTCAGATTCTGAATAGATAGATGGATTTCAGGTTTGGAGCCACTTTATAACTTTGTTACTACTTAAATGCCTCTCTTCGAGATGGGTTGAATAGTTTGCGATGATGCGCTGAATGGGAATTGGAAATATCAATTACTTCAAGGGCTTTTACCAGAAGATATAATCTTTTAAATTTGAGCTATCAAACCTCCTTGTGATGGAGAATATAATCTTCTTTGGGAGAATGCTGAAAGAGGGACTTTTCTTTGTTAAGTCAGCATGCGCAACTTAATCAATAGGGTAGATATTCAAGACTCTAATAGTATGTAGCCCATTATTTGGAAAAGGCAAGGACCACAACCTATCAGAACGTTTCTTTGGCTAGCCGCTCATAAGCGACTATTGACTAATACACCGAAGACATCTCACAATTCAAGAGGAAACTCTTATTGCTTGAAATGTGAGTCTTATGTGAAAACAACTTTACATGTTCCCGAGATTGTCCAATTGCTGACAACATGTGGCTTGAGATTGTCCTACAATGTTGCTTGGAAGAATTCTCCTCAATGAATTTGTCTCAATGGTTCAAAGTAAATCTTACTGCCAAAGGGCGATCAAACTTTCATCACGACTAAAACATAATTTTTGGAGTGACTGTGTGGCTTTTCTGGCAATGATGGAATAAGTCATTTTTCCTTAGACAATTTTGTCTTTCTTTCAAATCCTGCACATGTCATTCGAGCACACATGAAGGAAATCACCAGCTCTTCTTCTGTAAACAACTTGCTGTTAAGTGGATCCCATCCTTCTTTGATTATGGTCAATTGGGATCCTCCACCCACGTGATGGATTAAACTAAATACAGATGGTACTCCTAAAGGTAACCCTGGATTGGCAGGCGCAACAAGATTATTCAAAAATGGAGGGGGTGATTGGCTTGGAGTTTTGCCTCTTTCCTTAAAATATGTTCATCGTTGCAAGCTGAACTTTAGGCACTGTGGTTGGGACTCAACTTCGCTAAGCAACATGGTTTTCACAAGCTCATCATTGAGATGGACATGAAAGTTATTATTGAATATATGAACAAAGAGACCATAATGGATAACACTAGAGCAATTCTACTTAAAGACATTAGAGTTTTGTTGAGCTCTCATTTCGAGTTTAAAATACAGTATAACTTTCGAGAAAGAAATCGTCATGCTGATTGACTAGCCAATCTTGGAATAAAGAAGCGCTTGAACACTATGTTCTACTCAAAACCTCCTAGAGAGTTAATCCATGATTTGTTAGGTAATAAAGTAGGGATAGTAGATTTTAGCGTTAATTTGTGTTCTGTTTACTTTTATTTACCAAAAGAAAAAGTAATTCCAAACAAATATAAATGCTTGCATGTGTAAATGCACTTAGGTACACTTGTGATCCATGTGTTTCGTGGTCCATTCCAATCGAGTCATATGTATTTTTTAGGGTTAATACCACAAAAAACCCCAAATTGATACATTTGTGACAAATTTATCCCAAACTAATTTTTTGGATAATATCAAGAAAAATCTCAAATTAGTACATCTGTGACAAATTTACCCCCAAACTATTTTTTTTACCACAAAAAACCCCACACTATATTATCTGTGACAAATTTACCCCAAACCAATACATTTGTGATAAATTTATCCTTCATTAGTTTTCCTTAAATTTTACCGTCAAATTGCTAAGTTTAACGATATGTGACAGTTGAAGAGGTGTACCAATTTGGGGTTTTACCCACCATTTGTCTTAGGTGTGCCATTTTGTGATTTTTCGTGATATTAACACAATTTAACGGAAACTAACGAAGGATAAATTTGTTACAAGTGTACCGGTTTGGGGTAAATTTGTCACAGATATATTAGTTTGGGGTTTTTCGGGGTAAAAAAATGAGTTTGGGGTAAATCTGTCACATGACCAATTTAAGATTTTTTGAGTTCAAAAAAATAATTTGAGGTAAATTTGTCACAAGTGTACCAGTTTGAAGTTTTTCGTGGTATTAACCTCTAATTTTTTTTACCACCAAAAATCGCAAACTGGTATACCTGCTACAAATTTACCCTGTGCTAGTTGAGTAAGATGACACGTGGCAGTTGACGGAGTGTGCCAATTTGGGATTTTACTCTTCATTTGTCATAGATGTGCCAATTTGAGATTTTTCGTAGCATTAACCCAATTTAACGGAAACTAATGGAGGGTAAATTTGTGACAGGTTACCAATTTGGGGTTTTAGAGGTCAAAAAATTAGTTTTTGGTAAATATGTCACATGTGTACTAATTTGGAATTTTAATTTAGGGTTAATTTGTTACTAGTGTACCGGTTTGTGATTTTTCGTGGTATTAACCCTATTTTTTATTTATCACTTATGTTCCTTTAATTCGTGTACTTCAATTTTTCAACAGTTTTTAGGATTGATTTTAGGATTTTATTTGGTACTTTAACGGTTTACTTTGTTAGTGGACGTATGTGTCACGGGTCGAAACTTTCCTCCTGGCCGAGGATGGCGCCTAATGAGTTGGTACATCATGTCTACTTTCCCTCATGAAATCGTTCCAAAAAGTAGTATGATAAATCGCATATCATTATCAAACGTACCACGCCTTATTTAGGTTGGGCGTTTGGTCCCTTAATTGAGACATGCAATCATTTTAGCATGATAACTACCGAACCAAGAGAGTGTTTTCGACTCTCAACTAGCTTGAACTTAGATTGCCAACCTCAACCCCGCTTTTGGAGATCCCCTAAGAAGATTATGATCACATCCCTAGACCCCTAGTGCAAACATCTTGATTAGACTCCCATGATCTACTTGTGTCAACTCTTCTGTATCTCTCACACATCATTCCAACATAGCAAAAATGCTCTCCTTGTCATTAATATCTTCGCTCACGGTAGTTGTGGCCTCTTAGGAGAATAGATAATTGCATCTTTGATGCACTTGTTAGTGCTAGTACATCTGAGAAATTTAATTAATTAGTTGTAAATAGCCCCCACCCCGGAAAACCCCACTTTCCATCCCACATGGATAAGGGAGAAAGCGAATAACTCGCTCAATTTCCACAATATTTTGTTTCTTCTTTGCGTTCCTCAACCAGTTTTGCCACTCCCTTAGAATTTATATGGTTCGCAAATGCTCGCTAAATAACTGACCACTTGACTTGATCTACTGCTTCTCCCAATCAGATCTGTTTTTGAATCTTTAGTCATTTGTGCTCTACCTGGCAAGTGTGGTACCCAAAGCCAACTAAGCTCACATGACAACACTTTTTTCCGCCTGCTAGGCTTCTCCCTGTATTGGCAAAACTAATAGAAGTTTTCTTTTTTACTTGGAAAAGTGGCAATGGATCTTATCATGGCATTCACCCATACAGTTTGGAAAACCAGCTCTAATGTCACTTGTCGTGGGCCAAAATTCTCCTAGCTAGTTTTCCCTCGTTAGATCGTTCACACTAACAGGAGGGTGAATAGCATTATCATTACTAGCCAAACCATGCCCCAATTAGCTCGAGTCCCTGGTTTTTCGAGTGAGACAAGCAAATTGTTTCAGCAACAACCAGTTTCACTCTACCACGTATGTCGTCAGGAGAGCGCGATATAAGCTTTGCAACAGTTTCTGCATGGTTGGCCAACCCCACCTTTGAAGATTCCTTAGGAAGAGTACCATCAAGTCCCTAGATCATTAATGCGAACATTCTGGCGTCGCTCCCATGTCTCAAATGTATAAATTGACCCTTCTACATCCCTCACATTTCACCTCTATATCATGAAGTCCCACTTTTCAGCCCACATGGATAAGCTAGACGATGAATGTGTATAGGGGCAGAATCATTGACGAAAATTATGGACCTTCATTGATTACGTGATGTCAATTTTAGCGACCCCATATCCTGCCAGTGCCAGCCTCACAAAGCCTATCAAGCACAAGTCCCAAACTTCATCTCTTTTTGTCCATAAACCAAATATTTCGGGGAACCATATGAATAGAGCATTGGAAAGAAGACAACCTAGTAATTGGAAAAATGAGTACTGCATTAATCGTTTCTAGTAAAATAAATGGATATTATTAACTAACTTAAATAAGAATTAGCAACGAACTCATTGTTAATATCACGGGAGAATATGGTAATCACTCTAATTGAGATTGGTAATTTCATAACAAGAATTAGTATTTAGAAGATCTCTATGTAAAGAAAAAAAAATTGAGAAATAGTAAGAAGCTAATAATTTAAATAAAAGAAAAAAGAAACAAATCTTGTAAGTACCTCAAATGAGAGTTGAAAACCCAAAACTAGTCTATAACTTAATATAGGTCGGTAAATTTCATATGATAGTTGGTGAATTCAAGTTGATAAAAACAATAAATAAAAGTTGATTTTAGATAACAGATCTTTTTTTGTCAGAAATAAAAGAAGTTGGTAACATAAACCAAATGATGTCGGCAATAAACTCAATTAACAGTTGTTAAAGCAAAACGAGATGGTAATTTAATTGGAAAGAAGTTGGTAATTACTCTAACTAATGCTCGTAATTGCTAAAAAGAGTTGATAAGACTAAAGGATATTTAGAATGGCAAAGAAAAGTTGGTAACTCAATAGAAATTTTTCTAAATTAATCAAGCATTAAGAGTCGAAAATAAAAGCTGATAAACAGTAAAGTAAAGTTAGTAGATTGAGAAGAACCATGTAATGAGTTTCCCGAAGTAGGATTGACCCAACAAATTGCTAAGAAAAGATTAATAAACTCAAGAGGCTGAACAAATAATGAATACTTAGACTTTCGAACTATAAACCAATCATAAACTGGGCATAAAATGCAGACATCCTAGTCTCTAATTCTCGTCTCCTTCAGTTAGTTTTGTGAAAGTGTCGGTAAATTACGAACAAGTTAACGGGAAATAAGGTGATCGATAATTTTTTTTAACAAAAACATTTTTGGCATTTATCAACTCTTTTAAAAATTTACCAGAACAGAAAAAAAAAATTCGGCTCTTTTCTAACGGAACGGTAGAATCCTCCACATATTAATTGGCAGAAGTTCAAGAGGGTGTCAATCTCTGTGCCATATATCTTTGTGAGTTGGTGACACATCTAGCCCAGGCACTTCGAGTCCATTTTAGATGAGCTTTTGTACTCTTAATTATCAAGGATGATTTATGCAAAAGGAAACTCATGTCCTCATAAGCAAAATTTGTAAAAGACGATTGGAAACTTTTTACATATGGCATTCAGCTTAATCCCGCGTACATCCTACCGACTAGTTTGTCGTATGACTAACGCATGTAATATGGACTATCAACTATAGGAAAGATCGAACATCAAGATAAGAAGCGAGAGGGGACTAGCTTTTGTTCCTCCTGTTTTTGCCTTTTATAGAATAAGTGTTGACACCTAAAATTTTACGCCTTTCGCATTTTGTAGGAAAGTATGGATCGAATCCATCGAATTTAACCCCTAAACAAATATACCAAAGTTGCATTGCATTCTTATTGTTTACTAAAATTTCTTTGCAATAGGAAATTAGGGATCAACACCCAGCATCAACTTAAGCAAGCTCACAATTTTTTGTGAACTCGCCCGATGTACGACCCGGCCTAAACCATCGTGCACCGAATTCAAACTAAGAAATTTTCTAAGGCCTCCGTACATATTAAGGTGATTCTGAATAGGGCCCTAATGTTCACAGGGAACCTTAGCTCATATTGATTCTGAAGCTCAAAGCCTGCAAGACTCTACAAGCCCGGCCCATCTCCCTCTCTCTCTCTCTCTCTCTCTCTCTCTCTCTCTCTCTCTCTCTCTCCACATTCAACTCCTTGCTTTCCCCTCAACTCTTCGACCGAAATGGCATTCCTAATCCTGAGAAAGACGAAGAGAAAGAGAAAGAAAATCTTGAGAATGCTTGAGGAATTGGCGGCGCTCGTCGTCACTTTGGCGATCCGCTGTCTCTTCTCCAATGGCTTCCTCTTCATCAACCGAGTCCAGATACAGTCCTTGACGTCTCTCTCGAGGTTGTTCCCACCCGCCATCTTCGTATTGAGGTGAGCGACTCGATTCCATTTCTTCATATTGTGAACTACCTCCTGGTGTGAGCTCAGTAACAGTTTCACTAGTCGGTACATTCATCCCTTGAAAATTCTGTGAAACTTATCAGAAGCATCATGTAAACCCCTAGTTGAGTAAAGACTTATGCTTGGTTGTGCCGTTTTCCATCCGTTTTCGTCTGAATAAAATCCTGTTTTGACATCGTCATTAGAAGAAGTAAATAGTTCATAATCACACGTTTGTTTCGTTCGTGACTTCGTATCATCTTGATTCGTACTTCCATCGGCGGCTGGTTTAGGACTGCTCTAGAGTCGAGGCATGTTTCTAGTACTTCTCTGTGCCTGGAAGTGGGTTGAACGCTCACTATTCAGACCGCCCCTTAGTTCGAGTAGTGAGCGTTCAGCCCTCTCTCGGACCCTTCGTGCCTCCCTGGGGCGGACCTTGAAGCCCTCTGTTTTTGCCGTAATGAATTCGCCCGTTTTGGCATCGCGTAGCAAGTCATCACTCCTGCAGGATCCGTTTCCAAATTTTAACATGGAAAATAATACGAGATGTCGAGGATACATACGTCGTCGACCCGTGGCTAGAACTAATTTCGTTCGAGTTGCTTCAACTTTTGAGTCCGTTCGTATGAATTCTCTACAGGTTCTCTTTGAATGATCAACTCTTTGCATCCTTGGACACATTCATATGTCTTTGGGATTGCCCTAACCTCTTTTTGCCCGACAGGTATAAATGGAGATGTGTAAGCGTCGGTTTCGGCAACACCGCCAGTGGAGTTTAGGCAACCTCATTTTCTTATCATTTGTTTTTCCCTTAGATAATGTCATTAAGAAAATTGCAAATAAACAAACATTTAGATGTATTTAGAATCTTCTATCATTTCTGTAAGAATATTGATGGCCCACGTGACATTATTATTAATGGTTTAATAATTATTAAATGCTAAAAACCCATTGATTATGAAAAACTAACGTGCTTTGATGGAAGGCACCTCTTGAAGTTACCTATTGATAGAGTTACAAAATGAATCTAGTCCTCACCCCACCCATAACAAAACGGACATAAGTTTGTATTCTATCATCCATCATATAAATACATAAGAGAAAATTGGGTTAAGTGAGAAAAATCATATTTCACTGCTTATATTATTTCTTGAGCAATCATTTTCTCAAGGTTGTTGCTTTCTCAAGGATAATGTTATGGATAAAGGTATGCCTAATCCCTCTTGTCATGAAAATAATGAAGATCTAAGATTCTAATAGTTTAATGAATTTCCGCATAAAGAATTACGTTAGGAAATGCTTGCATCAAGGTCCATGTTATGCAAACCACAAAAAGTTGGCTTGTCCCTTTTTTTGTATGTGCTAGCCACATAAGATTTGTGACCGGCATGGCATCGTCACCGTCAGACTGTGAGGTTATGCTAGCCCCTCTCAATTACGTTATTGCTTACAATTTCATGATGGGATTAGTTTAAGTCTGTTTTTTTTTTTTTAATTTAATGCTAGTGAGTTGAATGACTTTCCTTATTCACTTTTATGCGTATCTCACGGGATTCTAGATCAGAGTGTTATAACAAGGTCATGTGTTAATTTTTCTCAATACACGGCTCGGGTTACTTTTTTTTCATTTACTTTGCTATTCTTATTATTTTTATTATTGAGTGATTTATCACATTGATTGCACTTTTGTCCACTTAGATTTGCATGTTAAGGAATTAAAATTTAAAAAAAGAATTCATAAGATAAGGTTTTATCTAAAAGAAGAAAGGTACAAATAACGGGGTTAAGTAAAACTAGCGTAACCAAGTTTTCGAGCATAAGATCTTTTGTTAGAAGATGTAAGGCGGGCTTCCATGCTTTACGCGGCTCCTAACTGGTCTAGAATCGGTCAAACATAAGTGTTACATGGTAAATTAGAGAGACTTTTTCTCTTATTGGATAATTTAACGTGACATATGGTAAATCACATAACATATATGTAAATATATATTTTTTATATGATTTTTTCTCCATTAATTGAAAACACAGTTGTACAGTATACACAATGTTTCTTTCTCTCTCTTTCCTTCATTATCCCCCTCCAACGGGCGATTATAGAGCGTTCCATAACTCATATCATCATAATAGCAAATAAATACCACATGCAACCCAATAATCAGATAGAAGGAAAAGCCCCAACAAGAAATAATATCTTATACCCAATTATTTAGGGTCATGATTGCTGGGAGATCCGACCCGGCTTTGCCTCCGCAGCAACTACTTGAATATCTTCTCCGCCCGGAGCCGGAACCACCATGCCAGGCGGATACGTCGGAACCATGCCTCCATTGTTTACCCCATAGTATACCTGGTGGCTCACGCCATCAGCAACCACGGACCTCACCACTCCGCCGTACACCTGACCCTGACTTGGGGCGGGCTGATGGTAGCCGACAGGTATTTGACCTGCCGAACCCGGGTACTGTTGGTGCTGGACGTAAGGTCCTCGGGCCATAATAGGTGGGACCGACATGTTACTGGGAGGCATGGGACTCGGGATGTAATAGACGGGCATGGGCTGCATCGGAGGCCCGGAATAGTGAGAGCTCGGACAGTAGTAACTCGCGGGATTGCTCGCATACCCGCCCGGCTGCACGACTATGGTTTCGCCCGTTTCTGCCGTGAAACTCTCGCTCTCCTTAGGGTCGGATTTGGGAACCGGATTCTCGGGCTTCGTCTTCACAGGAGGAAGGTCCGGCATGGATGGCACGCACGCCGAGGAGGTCGAGCAATACGGCGAATTAGCAACTGGGGCGGGCGAACCTGGGTCAGAAATCGAGAGAGTCTCGAGCAATACGCTCCGGGCCCTTGGTTTGGGCTCGCGGGGCTGATTCTCCTCCGAAGTTTCCAGCCCGAACAAGTAGTCCGGGACTTCCGAGAGGATCGAGGAGGCCTCGGAGCGGAGGCGCTCGAGGCCCAGGCCGGGAGGCGGGCCGCCACCGTTGAGGGCGTCCAAGAACCACTGGTCGCGGTTGGACGAGCTGTCGAGGAGCGAGCCGATGCTGCTGGTCCGAGATTCGTGGCCTTTGTTGAAGAGGAAGAGACGGAGCCGAGCCGACCGCGGGTTCAGATTGTGCGCGACGCGGTCGTACTCTTCCATCATGTTCTCGACATCCTCGTCCGTCGTCACCGAAATCAAGGCGTCCAGATCTTCATTGGGAAGCTGGTACTTCACTGTAATGTTCGTCGTACCTACGCATTATATTCCAACGAATATTTCGTTAATAAAAATGAGAGAGACAACAAAAGAGCCAGCAAAGCAGACAAAGCACACTTATTTTTTCCCACCAAAAAATAATTTCTTTTTCTCATGAAACGCAATATAAACTATTATGAACAAATCAAATAGTCATCAAAAGTTCCGAATTCGTCTATCGTACTGATTCAATCAATCCAAGATCTTTCCCATACCAACCAGATCTCTACCAAATGCATAAATTGAAAAA
>BCNH02000004.1:5349298-5393504 GCA_001662345.2 Metrosideros polymorpha var. glaberrima | reverse complement strand
AAAAACTAAGAAGCGCATTAAGAGAAATTGGGGAAAGCCCTAAATAACATCACCACCGGAAAATTCAACATGATTTTCGCCGATAAATCTGTTGGATTTGAGCATACAACCATTCTGGATAGTCCATATGACAAGAATTTCAATAATATATGTTTTGTTAAGCAAATGAATATATATGCCTAGTGCCTGAGAGCTTAGAGAGCTTGTTGAGGAGAGCGTTGAAGGTGGTGGCGCGCTGGATGGCGACGATCCGGGTGTCACCGCCAACGTAACGGAGCAGATTATCATGTGGGCGGGGGAGGATCTTGCCGCTGAAGCTGCACATGAAGCGGACGCGCGGGTGGAGGTCGTGGGGGTGGTGGTCAGATCGCGGGGAGGAGGCGACCGAGTCGTTGGTGGCGGCATCGAGGTCCGGCTGGTGGTGGGCGGTCATCTTTCTTCTTGGGCAGGAGTAAGAGTGGTATAAAGCTGGAAAAAGGTGGGGTTATATAGATTCCAAACGACTAGAGAGATGGAGATAACGTGTTAGTGTCCGACCACAAAGGGAAGATTCTCATAAAGATGCTCCGGAGAGAGTTATAGAAAGGACAGCTACGAAATTACTTTCCTTTTCATGGCAAGGGACATTGCACATAGATTGTTTCTTTTTGTGGACTAAAATTATCGCATCAACCTAATACATGTACTAATAAATACAATTCAAATCGTTAAAAACGGTGGGTCTCGTATGGATCCCCTTCGATCCAATGATTTAAATTCAATTTAATACATTTTTCCGGTTCATGGAATATTTGGTCAGACCGACTAGCTTTTCCCCAAAAAATAAGGTGAATTGTAAATGGGTAGATTTGTTTCGCAAGAAATAGAACTTTGCATCCACCCGATACGTATATTTGAACCATCGAATTCAGTAGGGCGACGGTAAATCTTAGACGTCGGGATCATATTAAAATTAGTCTCATAGACGTAATCGATATGATTCTATGACTTAAAAACACATTAGTAAATATCAGATCATATTACAACTTATTGTGTCATCATAGAGATTTTACAAATAGTCTACGATGATTGGCAGATATTTGATTTGGTGATTAGTTGGACAAAAACAGAAAGAAGATGACAGCTCGTTTTGTTAATGTCGTTGGGCCATGGCACTCGATTTCAATGGCCGACCTTTTGATTTTATTACAGGGGAAAGCGACGAGAGAGCGACCCTATACATCAACGTGCGTGCCTATTTCTAATTTTTCATTTTAAGAAAAACATGACCAGTGAATAAATTTTTTGCCAATTTTCATCAAATTAATGGAAGGTTAGCACCGTATTGATTTGATCGATATGATACCGACGTTTGCCGCTCGTGTTGGGGTGTGGTTCATACTGCCCATCGACAGGAAAACACTGGGGTCCCGCTCCCAGGTGAGCGGGTGGGGGTCCAGGAGGCTGCCCCAGCGGGGATTGAAGGGGGCAGCGCCCCCTGAAAGCCAGATGGCTTTTATGTTTTAAGCCCATATTTTCTATTAGTAGTTTGGACTTGAGCCCATGAATAGCTACTACTTATATATACTCTCTTTCTCTTGTAATTGAGCGATGTAACGAAAGAGGCGATGTGCTAAATTATAGTGGAATCCTCTGCTGGACGTAGCCCTAGTTTAAGGGTGAACCATGATAAAATCTTGCGTCTCGATTTCTCTCTCTCGACTTTTTACTCTTTTTCGTGTGATTGTGCGTCGATACCTAACAGCTCGGACCTTTTATTTGTAGCGCCGTGTCTCATTTTGTTCTCATAATATTAATTGGATGTTCTTTGGTTTTGGTATATACATTGATGTGGACTTAGAAGCAGTCAATTTTGTGGAGCTAAATTGCCATTTCCTTTTTACAGTTTACAAATTAAGTTTTCTAAGCTGTTATTCTTAATCATTATCTATTTTTCTTAATGACGCATTAAATTACCAACTCCTATATGAATTTATCAATATTTATGTGAGTGACTTACTAACTTGTTTTCAAAATAAATTATCAACTAGGTTTGGATCTCCAACTCTCACTTAAATTACTTACCAATATTTATTTGATTTTTCTTACCACATTAACTATTGTTATTGTTTATCAACTTTTATTTATTTCTCTTTACAAATAATTATATGAAATTACCAATCTTTACTTACAAAAACATTTCCGATTGCATTACCAATTAGACTCTCATTTGAGTTGCTGCTCACCAATATCAATATGTTTTTTCTTACATTCATTAATTATTATTTTTTAGTTGCCATCTTTAACTACCTTGCTTGCAAGATTTTCATATCAACCGACTCTTTGTTTAAACTTCCACCCTCACTGAGAATTATTACTAACTTTTCTCCGATCAAGTTAGCAACTAGTTTTGTCGTACTAACTCTTATTTGTGTAGTTGCCAACATACTTTTTTTGTTTTTGTTTTATTATTAAATTACCAGCTACTTTTATCTCTGATAAAAAAAAAACATACTCTTCGATTTTATCAATTTTTATTTACTTTTCTTAGTAATGCCTTAAAATTTACTAACTGTTATGTCAACTTACCAATATTTTTGGTTGGTCTTACCAACTTTTCTACGACCGACTAGTTTTGATTTAACAATTCTCATTTGAGTTGCTTAACAACGTTCATAAGTTTTTGTGTTAGTTTAAGAATTTTTCTTTTGGGTTACTACTTGTATTTTCCTTATTTACAAACCATTTTCTACAATTAAATTTTATCAACTAATGTTGCATTAATAATTCTTATTTGAATTAGTTACTAACATTTATATGGGTTTTTCTAAATAACCAAATTCTCTATCCCTAACAAAGAGACAATTATATTACTACTTGTCAAGTTTAATTTAAATTTCTGGCTAAAACCTAAAATTTACTTACTATCATATGAAATTACCAACCTTTATTTAGTGACTTACCAAATTTATTGCCAATTTACAAACCAAATAGAAAAGTTGGTATATTAAAAAAGTCAAGTAAATATTGATAATTAACTCAAGTGAGAGTTGGTAATCCAACACTAGTTTATTAAGTAATTGGGACTATTCACTTAAATTAAGTTTAGTAATTTTATATAAGAGTTAGTAAATTCAAGGCTTAAGTTTAGTAAGTTTATATAAGAGTTAGTAAATTGAAGGCTTAAGTTTAGTAAGTTTATATAAGAGTTAGTAAATTGAAGGCTTAATTAAGAAAGGTGAATAAAAATTGGTAAAAAAATAAGAAATTTTGGTAAGTTAAAACAAAAAAACTTGATAAGTAATTCAAATGAAAGTTGGTAACCCAAAACTAATTGATAACTTAATTAGAGAAAATTCATAAGGTTGCTCTAATTAAGATTGATACTTTCTTAAAAAGGATTACAAATGATAATATTTGAATAAATATAGGTAAATAACTCCTTCTAGAGTTGGTAACTCAATATATATGGCAATTTAATAGAAAAAAGTTGGTAAGTCACACTAATTTGGGTTGGTAATCTTCAAAAAGAGTTAATAAATGTAAGAGATTGCTATTTAAGGCAAATAAAGATTAATAACTCAATAGAAAGTTTGTAAATACAAAAAGTAATTAAACGTGGATAAGTAACTCAAACTTAAGTTGGTAACCCAAAACTTGTTGGTAATCACTTTAATTTAGATCTATGATTTCATAAAAGAGATAATAATTTCAAAGCGTACAAATAAAAGTTAGTAAACTATTACAAAAATTGTTAATTTGCAATCTATAAAAAAAAAATTGTAATTCGACAAAATATATGTAAGTCACTAATAAGTTATCAAGACAGCAGTCACTGGTCCTTTTGCTTACTAACAGGTTTCTTTGATACTTAGTACTTACCAATAGTTATTGAAATTTACAAGCTCGAGAAAAAAAAAATAGTACTTTTGGGCATAGGACAATCGAGTTTTGCAGTGGCAAGATTTGAACTTTTATTGTTGTCTCTATCAAGATATTTTTTTTTTCACAAGTGGTATTAGGATATTGATATCTACGTAGGCAGTTTAGTAATGAAATACTAAAGTCCCGATTCCATCTATACAAGTTGCAATATTCTTAACATTGTTTTGTGGGAAATTGTATTCTTATCACTGTCGGCAAAATAAAACTGAAAAAGTTGATCTGGTGATACACTTGGAGGTCTTGTTAATTAGTGCCCTCGTTAACCATACTTGATAAAAAAAAATATTTTAATTTCCAGTGTATTGATTGTGCATAATACGAGGAAAATAGTGTTTTTTTTTTGTCAAAGGAAAACAGTGCTTTGAAAAATGAAAAATTTTCTTTAGTTAGATGTTTAACAAGTTCTCCCGAAATACTCTTAACAAAATCCTCTAATTTATTCACATGTATATTTCCACAACGACTAGAATCAGTGCATGGGGCTTTTGGCTATTATGTGTATTTAAATATGGAAATTCAGATTTTTGTACAGTAATCTGAAATAAATACCGACAAGTTTAAAAAAAATATTAAGTACAATGATTGAGAGTTGAGAAAATGTAAAGATGAGTGTAAGAGATGGAGTTAATAAAAACAAGGAGTTTAGAACATGATAACTCGTTGCGTCGATTCGATTACATATAGCCAAATCATCGCTGTCATCTACTGTTTTAATATATGAATTGTATGGGGTATTTTGATCACCTAATGTTCTATATTCATGGACGGCACAAAGTTCTACCAAAACGTCGTCATCTCAACTCCCAAAAGAATATAAAAAAAATGAAATTGAAAAATAAGTGATTTTTTCCGGGCCTTCAAATAAAGTATTTAGTAATAGGTCGCCAATGCCTTTTTTTTTTTATGGAATTTTTCCTCTTTCCTTTGTTCCGCTCACTACATTGATTGGATACTTTTGCATGTCCATTCCTTGAGAAGCACAATAGAGTCTATATGTTCTTTCTAATTCCCAAATAAAGCTTTCGGGTTATAAAATCTCTTAAGGTTCAAGCGTCAGTTATAAAATAATCAGCTCATAAAGAGTCTATATTATATAGCATGTCATACCCCCCTCCATTAACGATACCACATACCGCTGCCCCCTCTTCTTAGCAACCCCAATCTGAAAAGAACATTTATGCATCGGCCCAGGAAACCAAGTCTCAGGACAACTAGCCCTTTTTATAATTTCTTCGCATGTACCTGCAATAGCATTCAAGTAATGCCCTTTGATTTCACTAGTTTTAGCTTGTGCTTTAAATTTTGCTTTGGGCGTAGTTAAGAGAAAAATAGTCCCCAAGACAATCACTTGTGTCTTTCTTGGATATGCTCAATCCGGGTATAGATGCTATGATGTGAAATCCAAGAGTGTCGTTGTATCTTTGAATGTTCTCTTATTTGGCTTTAAAAATTCCTAGAACACCAAAATAGTTAGTAAGAAGCAGTAGCTCTACACAATTTCTTATGTCTATTGTCATGTTGCTCGTTCGCCCCATTTTAATTAAGTTGTGGCCAAACGAATCTCAACGTTTGAAGATCTCACTAGTATTGCTTAATTTCCTTAACACCGACAAAAGAAGGAAAATTAAGAAGAAAATCGTATCTTAATTTGAAGAAAGTGTATTTAATCATTAATTAGTAGCACATGTCATAACCGCTGCATCACATTACAACTCATGAGTATACTAAATAAAGCATTCATAGGCTGGCTGATGATTCTTTAAGAGGGGTAAGAAAGAAACGAACAAAAATAAGCACCAGCTGGGCTCTAAGCTTTTTTATTATCACTAAAATGTGACTGTACCTAACATGTGGTTGATTGGCTATTTTGGGCAAGGGTAATGCTTATGTAACTCCTTTAAAGTAATGGTGCATTCCCAGCCACAAATTGCTGACAGACTTACTGTAAGACTTTTGAAGCCAGTTTCATCATTTTTTTTCAATCCTGCTTAAATATTTTGGAAAGTCAACCTGCAAGATCAGGCTAATGCAGTTGTTTTAAGATGCAATTCTTTCTAATTTTACAAATTCTAACTTTTTTAGTCAACTAAAGACAAAATATCCTAAAATGTGATTTTCATTTTACGATGTTACGAAGTTTCATCTTAATAAAGTGTGAGATGTCGTAATAAAAGTTTTACGGTACAACCTGTACCATATTCCTACCAAAATCATAATAAACAGAATTCATTAATTTCATACATATTTCTACAACCAGCTACATTGTAAGGTAACGAAGATTTTTTGTAGGGCATATGTCCGAGTTGCATCTCATAGATGTGCTTCACAGAAAGGATTCAATGAGGTTACTTTAGTTAGACAATGGAGAAGTGTTTTGTTTTTTCTTTACTTTTTTTTTTTTTATCAAATGCATCAAGGAGCAGTGTGAAGAGTGGCCATTCACTAGAAGGCCACATCTTTCATCCTTCTTAAAAAGAAATTATTTGATAGGTAATGCCATTTACCTGAGGGAGTAAAGTAAAGACGTAATTCTACCCTTTGAATTGAAAGGATCTAACTCCAAGATTTGATAGGTGTTTCCTTTAATTTATACGTTTTTACTTTTACTTTTTACTTTAATTATTTGAATTTTTCGACGGTGGACATTCAATATCTTTCTAAGCATGTGAATGTTGAATATTTAAAATCACCATGACTTTCTTTCTTTCGTAATCTTCTAGAAACTAAAATACTTCTTTATAATTGAAAATTCAAAATATGACCTATTGGATGACTTACAGAGATGTAATTAAAATCCATCAATCATATATTTGCTATTTATCATGCTTCCTACTTCAGAAGTATCATAATCTTCAAGGAAATGTCTTTAAAAAGGAGCACATCGGAATGAATGATTTTTAGAAGGGTCATATTTTCTTCCCTCCCTGCTAAACAAAACTTTCTAGAATCACCTTTTGATTGGTCAGTTCTAACCATAGACATCAACCATGTGTATATTTTGCTAATTTGACATTTGGGTAATGTCAACAAGTTATAATCCACCAATAAAAAAGGTGGTTGGAGGAAGTATGGAGATATAGCCCTCTTAAGAAAAACCTAAGTAGTGCAAAAATGGGCAAACATTAGAAATTACTAGATAGCTATACGGGAGCATTAAGGATAGGGACCGTTAACTTTGCCTTCGACTTAATTTACGCCAACCATATTGCTAAACAGTCCTATAATCACATGTGACCATTGTGGACCGGTTTGGAGGTGGAAGCCATATTTAGCAAATGAAAATAAATACATTACTCTCTATGATGTGAACCTAAAGATATCAAACACATTTGTAGCAAGATTTTCTAATATCTTGTCGTTTTGGCTGTTCAATGAATTCAATTTCTTTACTCAAGAAGCAATATCCCATCTACCCGAGTCCTCTTAGCTTGAAACCAAACTGAAGTCAACAAAAGCTGATCGTCAACAAAACCACCATTTATCTACCACTAACTTTAAAGTTCCCAATGAAAGCTCCACAAAAGTATCTAAATGTAATTAGTAATGTAAGGACGCCGTCGGACCAATGAGAGCATGCCAACTGGAAGTGCAAATCCCGAGACATGAGACGTCTCAAGAAAATTGTTTTGCATTGGGCCATATGCATCTCTCGTTCTGGACAATTTCATTGGATGTTTTCTCAAGTGGGCAGGCCTCTAAGGTCATGTCATTGGATGTCGGTTTAGTGGTCGGTGGAACAGCAGATAAACACTGCTTTTCTTGGATAACAATGACAAAGCTATTGTACGCAACTGAACATCAGCTCCAATCCGACAAGAAGAAAAGTAAGCATCAGCTCCGTTCAAAAGTTCCTACAGTCTCCAACCCAATATTGAAAATCGATAACAATGGAATCACAAAAGAATCTTCAAGATCCTCTCTCTCTCTCTCTCTCTCTCTCTCTCTCTCTCTCTCTCGGGCCTGAATATAACTAGTCACCACCCAATTCAAATTTCTTCAAATTTATATGGTATTTATATATCAATTACCAGAGTTAGATCACTTTTTAAAACAAGGTGCAAATCCATTGGCATGACCTCATATTTGTGGAATCTGTACTATTTTTAAACAGATAGAATATATTTCATCATGTTTATTGAGTAACAGCATATCTCGTGTGTTATTATTTGAATCCCGCTAATAAGAATGATCTTTTGGAAAGTACATCTAAAGTCATGGAATAATGATATAATTCCTTTCAACACATAAAATACTTTGGGGTAGGTTTTATAACAAAACTTACGACAAAAAAAATGAGGACGCCTCCTCCATTCAATCACATTCTCCATTATCTTGTCTCTTGTAACTTGGAGATTCCAAACCCTAAGCCCGTAAATATTTTCTTATGGTAGGTTCCCTGATTCCTCTGTTTTGTGTCCTACCTTTAAAAAAAAAAGTCGATTCTCTTTGGCTATTTGATATCGATATGGAAGAGACTTGATTCTGTTTGAGTTCGAGAATTGTAGTTAAGAACTGTAGCTCAATAAGGCTCCATTTGTTTTATGGAAAACATTTTTTGAGAAAACATTTTTTCCATTTTCCGACGTTTAGGAATGGAAAATAAGCTAGTCATAGAAAATATTTTTCACCCTTGATAAAATCACATACAAAAGTGTGGAAAATGATTTCTTATTTTTAGAAGAAAAAATCATTTTCCCCTCTCTTTCTTCCACCCAAACCACTTTAATTTTTTCTAAAATTCAGATTTTTTTATTACTTTTTCTTTTTTTTTCTGGTTCCTCTTTCTTATTATTTTTATATTCAATTTTTTATTTTTTTCATTTTTTTCTCTCCCCTCTCTCTCTCTCTCTCTCTCTCTCTCTAGAGTACGAAGATGACCGCCTCCACCGCCGTAACCGTCCTCATCCTGCTCCTCCTCCTCCTCCAAGCGACCGCCGCCTTCGCCGTCGCCTCCGTTCCTCCTCCTCTTCCAAAGGCCGGCGACCTCGAGCGAGGCCAGATCCGACGAACTCGAAGTCGCCTGGCGAGTCTCGAGCGAGGCCAGATCCGGCGAGCTCGAGGTCGCCTGGCGAGTCCCGAGCGAGGCCTCGCCTTGCCTCGCGAGAGGCTGGCTACCGAGAGCGAGGCCTCGCCAGGCGAGCTTCGAGATGGAGTCTTCCATATCCAAAACTCTCTCTGTATCGTCTCCATCCTCCCTCAACCCCTTCGTCTTCCGCCTCCATCGCTACGTCTCCAGGTCTCTGCATCGCCAATGCCTCCCCTCTCGGCTCATCGCTCACAGGCTCCGCTGCATCTACGTTGATCCCATCCACGGCCCGAGCCTTGCTTCGGTGCCGTCTTTGTCTCCTCCGGCTTCCAAAAGGAATCATTTGCGGTGCGTGTCGAGCTCCGCTGCTCCTTTCGGCCCCTTTGGCGGTTCCGCCAGCGGCGACGGTAATGGCGGAGGAGGAGGAGGTGGCGGCGGAGTTGACGGTGAGGATGGGAAGGCGAAATCGGTCGTGGATGGAGCCGAGGAAGCCTCAGGTGTCTCCTCTGATGTCATAATTCTCGAACAAGAAGAAGGAAAATAAAAAGAAAGAAAACAAAAAACAAAAAATTGATTTTTTTGATAATTTTTCCAAGAAAGTCAAATCCGATTTTCTGTATCAAATAATAAAAAATATTTTTCAGTTCATTTTCAGGTTTTAGCCAAGCACCGGAAAATATATTCATTTTTTAGGAAAATATTTTCTAGAAACATCACATTTTTCGTGAAACAAACGAAGCCTAAGTGTTTACTCAGCAATGTGTGACTAGAAAACAGGTGTGTCCACCGAATTTTGTTAATCAGGTTGACTTTTTGTACAAAAATTTCAAATTTGTCATCTTTTCTATGGTTTATTTCCTTCATCACTGGCATAATAGGAATTGGAGCTTGTTGCTATATGTTTGACTTAACCATCACTATGTTGTGTGACGTATGGATGAATTCTCAACTTAATCATCTTAGCAGTGCTATTTTAGGACTTTTTACTTTTGTTCATAATTTTTTTTTTATTTCTTATTTCGATTTGTAATCAGCTCAGGGCAATGTGAAAACACAGGTTGAATGAACTATTCTAATTATGTGTTTTGTATTGGCTAAAGTATTACGATCCTTCAAGAGAGCTTAACATTGTTCATCAATCGTCCGCAACTGGGACACCGGCTCTCTTAGCCTACCACAAATCCAGAGTCGATAAAAAAAAGAGGAATATAATTAGATACACTATTTTCACTCGAAAGTACACTCTTTCTCATAATTGTAAGTTGTCCGAAGGCATAAATATTTCTATTCATGATGCTCTACTAGTGCAATTATCTAGTTTAAGTTATTTTCCCCGAATTCTAGTATCTTGTATTAACTCAGTTGCTGGTATTCATACATCATAGGTGGACGTAGCGACGAGGGGGAATTGGGCCTCATTTCGGTGTACGTGTGCTTGTTGCCTGTATTGGAGTGTCCAATGCTCACATTCAGGGTGGTATGGTTGGCAAATATTCTTTCATGTGTCCTGAATTCAAGTAGGTGGCTGTCTCCTACAGTTTCTATTGCATTCTTTTCGCAGCTTATTTTCTTAAAGATACATCTTTGGAGTGATATCTTGGTGGTTCTAACTCAAATTATGTTGGATTGTCATCTATGCAATCCTTTTTGGCTGGTTTAGCTGCATCACGAGCTCTAACATCCCCTTTGAGGCCGATCACAAAAGCAGCCATTGACAAGGCTCATGATGGTCTTTGCGAGGGAGCTAGTAGTAGTTCTTTGTCATCATCGTAAATCTTATCAGCCTGTAAATTCATTCTGTCATGCATTGGTCTCGTTATTTGTGGAATTTCTACACTTAGGCAAGTCTAGTTAGACTTGATAGTCATGTGCGGTCACGCGCCGATAACATATAGGTAAAATATAAGATGTAGGTCACGTGCCGATAATGTGTAGCCTTTGATAAGCATTTAGGTTTTCTATCATAACACGATCCCATCTCAAATTTTAAGGTAGTATCAGTAAGAAGGTAAAACACAGCTTCCTATGTTGTGCCTTACACAGAGGAAACTCATTGTGCAAGGGTGAGTAATCATTTTCAAGTTAAAAAACAATATGCAGAACTCTTCTCATCAACCTTCAATTTGTTTTTCAGTGTTGTTTCTGGCAGTCTCCACATTCATCAAGTTTATCTGCATCATTTTGTATGTGACTTTGTTGGCTAAGATTCCGATTGTGAAGTACTACCGCTTCAAGGCAGCCACGAAAGGGTCTAAAATTGTCTCGGTTGATATTGCTGCCACTGGAATCCAGAGATAAGTGCATCATAATAGTGGAATTTTCTCTGTTGTAGTTGCAAAATTTGTGTTCCTTTTAATGTCTCTAAAACCTTGAATATTAGAAACTTTGGCAGGATGGAGACTTCAACAATGACCGATGGAGCAACAAACAATTATTGTTTCAGAACATAGATTAAGCCATTGATCTATATCTTATATTTGTTTTGACCATGACAATCATCCCAAGCTTTCTATAAGAACACCAAAACACACCAGTTGAGATCATGGTGAGTCTTGATATGAGAAACGAATTTCTCTACTTCAAGTAAAAATTGCACTTCTCGGTTATAATCCTATATTTTTAAGATTGTCTTATATCCTGCAAGATTATCTCATATGCTTCTGCTTGTTGGATGCATATCAAGTACTGTGCTTTTGCGTACTCTACTACGATCTTGCTTCGGCTTCACCGGTTCTGTTCTAGGTACCCACTGAATCTGAACGCTATGTTCAATATATGGGATCTCATATCTTGGTACATTCCACTTATCAGCTAGCTCAAGTTAAAGTCGCCAAAGGGCGTCATGTTAGCAATTCTTGCCCGTTTCTTGCTTGTCCCTGGCATTTTACTTCACAGCAAAGTATGGTGACCAAGGGTGGATGGTAATGCTCACTTCTTTCTTGGGCTTGACCAATGATTATCTCATTGTCTGTGTTATGATAGTAGCACCCAAAGGCTACAAGGTTTGACCTGAACATCACTCTTGTGTAGAAGTTGGGTTCAGTTTATCATAATTTCTTTGTCTGATTCAACATAAGGTGAGCTGTTTTTCAGGGACCGGAGCAACATGCCTGGGGCAACTTGCTCGTGTTGTTACTTTGGGGTGGGGGTATTTATGAGAGTCGCTTTGGGCTGGTTGTGGATCATAGGCAACAAAAACTTTTAGAGAGGTCATATCTTCTTCTTCTTCTTTGGTCGAATTAGTGGGGAAGGAATGATCTCTCTTGGGTTCTTTGGATTTGCAAATATAAAAAAGGAGATATTCGATAGACTCAGTACAAATCTCATTTCACTTTCCAATAGAGTTTTCTCTTTAGGAAACTATCATTGATTTTGCAATTATAATATAATGGTCTAAAGTGAACCTTATTTCAAATAAGATCCAAAGTTGCCAACTTAGTCTCAAATAAGGCTCAAGCTCACCAGTCGGCCAAATCTTCGCTAATCAGTGAGCCCGTGCATTAAAACGTGCATCTTTCGTGCAATGCATGTGCATTTTTCGTGAGATGTGCGTGCATCTTAGTAAGATGCATGGGATCGTCGGTCTCGAAAATTTGGACGACCGGTGAGATGTGGTGCCTTATTTAAGACTAAGTTGGCCACTTCATATCCTTAATTAAGACACAATCCACTTTGGACCTTTTGTGAGAAAGTTCGAAATTTTGCCAAGAAGAAATTTCGATAAAATGCAGGGAATAACTCTAGTATTAGTTTTTCATCATGAGGGTCACTAGTTTTAGGTCCACATGTTGACTTATTGAAAAACTAATCCTAAAACTCTAGGATTAGTTTTTCAACAAGTCATTTTTCATGTTAGAGTCAATTTCCCAAAATTTTCAAGGGAAGTTCAAGGCCATGGTGTTCTGTTGGATCCTTGGACTTGGGTCTCTTGTGGCTTGGAACAGCATGCTAACCATTGGAGATTATTACTATAAAGTGTCCTCGGTAACCAATTGCAGTTATTCCCAATTTTCCAATTTTTGAAGTAAATACCCTGATTTCTCTATTTTGCGTTCTATATTAGTAAACATTTTTTTCTCTTTAGCTATCTGATATTGATATGGAAGAGTCTTGACTTTGCTTGAGTTCTAAGAATCGTAGCTCAGTATTGTTTACTCAACTGACTAGAAAACAGGTGTATCCAATGAATTTTGCTAATCAAGTGGATTTGTTGTACAAAGATTTCATTATCGTCATCTTGGCTATGGTCGATTTTCTTCATCACTGGCCTTATAGCAGTAGGAGTTTGTCGCTATATGGTTGATACAACCATCACTATGCTGTGTGACATCCGGATGAGTTCTTAACATAATCATCTAAGAAGTTCTTTTAGGACTCGCAAACTATTTACTCGTCTTTCAATATCTTTTCTTCTCTTATTTGGGTTTGTAATTTGCTCAGGGTGATGTGAAGTCACAGGTTAATTGCACTATTCAATTATATGTTTCATGTTGGCTGAAGCATCACCATCCTTTAGAGTGGTTACCATAGTTTATCAACCATTCGCAATTGGGACAATGGCTATCATAGCGTACCACGAATCCTAAGTTGATACGAGTTTCTCATAATTGTCATTTGTCCGAAGGCATAAATATTTCTATTTGTAATGCTCCTACTAGCGCAATTATCTAATTTAAGTTATTTTCCTAGGATTTTATACACGATAGTTGGACTTAACGGCGTCAGGGAAAGGGGGAGTTGGACCTTATTTCGGTATATATGTAGAAGTTGGGTTCATTTTATCATAATTTCTTCGTCCAATTCAACACAGGGTGAGCTGTTTCCTAGGGATCGAAGCAAAATGCCTTGGGCAACTTGCTCATGCTGTTTCTCTAGGGTGGGGGTATCTACAGGAGTCGTTCTGGGCTGGTTGTGGATCATAGGCAACAAAAACTTTTGGAGAGGTCACATATGTTTTTCTTTTCTTTTTTCTTTTTTTTTTGAAAGAGGTCATAACTGTTAGTGGGGAAGGAATGATCTCACTAGGGTTCTTTGGATTCACAGATATCGAAAAGGAGATGTTCAATATAAACTAGGGATAAGTGCATTGAAAGTCTTAAAACTTGTCACAAAAGTATAATTGAGTCTTAAAACTTTCAAAAATTACAATTAAATTCTAAAACTTGTTATGAAACGCAATTAAGTCCTAAAACTTTCAAAAAGTGCAATTAAATCATAAAACTTATCAAATTAATCCAATCAGATGCTCTATATGTCACCTTCTTGCAAAGGTTTGTGTATTCACTTCAATCTTGCTTCAACATTTCTATTTCACGTCCGATTGCATCTGTTTGCTATGTCCAATGCATGGGATCTCATATCTCAGTACATTCCCCTTATAGTTGGCTCAAGTTAGAGTCCCGAAAGGGCCTCATGCTAGTGGTTCTTGCCCGTTTCTTGCTTGTCCCCGCATTCTACTTAACAGCAAAGTATTGCTACCAGGAGTGAATGATAATGCTCGTTTTGTTCTTAGCCTTGAGCAATGGTTATCTCACTATCTGTGTTATAACAATAGCACCCAAAGGCTACAAGGTTTGACCTGATCATCATCTCTTTTGTCGAAGTTCTATTCATATTAGCATAACTTCATCGCATAATTCAAAATGGGGTCAGTTTTTTTTTTCAGGGACCAGAGTAAAATGCCTTGGGCAACTTGCTTGTGCTATTTCTCTTGGTGGGATATTTGCGGGTGTCATTGTGGGCTGGTTGTGAATCATAGGCAAATACAAGTTTTAGAGAGCAATCGTCATTGTCACTAGGGAAGGAAATGACCTCTCCTGGGGTTCTTTCGATTTTCAGATATTGAAAGGGAGACATTCAGCTGTCAGGCTAACTACAAGTCTCACTTCGGTTTCTCTTTAAATGAATGCTCATTAATTCTGCAATTAAGAATGTAATGGTACATTTGTATTTATCAATTGCAAGTAAATGTTTCGGTGCTTGTCCTTTCACACTTGGACCTCAGGGTAAAAACCCTATATAGCAACCACTGGGCCATTGGAAGGGAAAAGGGAAAAAGAAACAAACAGAACTGGTTATTGCAGCAAGATGACAAAGCAGATTTAATCAGCTTCATCACGTTGTGGTACTTATCTTTGAAAAGCCTTACGGGGCATCTTTCAAATCTTATAGCTGCTTCGAACTTTAGCACAAATCGCCTTGAACACCTCTTGGCTGCAAATCTGGACGGCTACGAATAGAAATGCGATATGTATGACCACCTTTTCCAAGTTTTCTTACAGCTCAGATTCGGAGATTTTTGCGAGGCCACTACTAACCGTTAAAAAAGTTTAAGCTGTTAGATGAATGCGTGATTTATTATTTAATTACTCTAACACTTTTCCTCACACTTAGTCTAGTCTTTTTGCCAAGTATAAGGCGTGGATATATTTAATTTGAGAAGGCAAATGAGGTTTGGTAAAATTTGAACTCAAAACCTTCAACTTTAATATCATGTGAGATTTTGTGAAACAACTATCAACTATTCCAAAAGCTTAGGTTGTTATATGAAGACGTGGTTTATTATTCAGTTACTCTAACACAGATGAATCGAACATGCACAGAAAAAGCTTATGAATTCTAGTTTATTGTCTACTTGATCTCCAAATTGATCTAATTCGATATGCTGTAAGCTAACAAGTCTCATGGAAATTAATTAAATGATTCAAATGAAGAAGGGGAAGATACTCTCTTGCAAAGGTGACTACATATAAGCTATGTAGCACCGACACGCTTGAGTGCCCTCCGAGTTGTGTCCGACACGTGTTGGACACCGACACGTGATCAAAGCATGTCGAATTTTCGACAAGCGGTCAATGCTTTCGACACGCGAGTCCAGTCAAAGAAGTTTTAGAGAGAGAGAGAGAGAGATGGAGAAGGAGAAATGAGCAACAATTCGGCGATTGCCGAGACAACGCGGAGGCGGAGGCGAAGGCGGAGCGATGGAGAGAGCAAAGCTGGATTGCGTGCTTGTTGGGAGGGAGAGAGAGGGGGGCAGTTATTGGGGAAGGGACAGAGACCCGAGGAGAGATATCGTGCAGAAATAGGGGGGTGGGGCGGTGGGATAAAGAGAAGTGTGTGTGACAATTGATGTCGACAAGAGCATTTGTTAGCCATCAGCTTGTTGTCCTCCTTTGCCGTTGTCCAATTCATAGTATAGTCCAAATCTTCTTATGGCTGATCCTTTGAGTGGCTGACGTGAAGTGCCTCTCCTTCGTCATGATTAACAAAGATGAAGAATGAAGCGACGATGCAGAAGTGTTCGGTCAAAAGATGAAGAATGAAGCGACGATGCAGAAGTGTTCGGTCATCTCATCTCAAGATGCACATAATCATAAAAATGATAATTGGTGAATCCGAATCAAATTTAAAATAATAATTTATCATGCATACATAAAAATATTTATTTGATAGATAACGTGTCCTAATGTATCGAAATTTTTTATTTTTTTTAGAAATAACGTGTCGGCGTATCGTATCGTATCATGTCGCATATCATGTCACGTATCGATGCTACATAGCGTACAAGAAGGTACTGTATAAAAAGATCAACAAATGTAAGGGGTGAAAGAAGAAAAACCCAATGATGCAGAGAATATGCAACTCCAGGATTAGTTTCTAATCATGAGGGTCACTAGTTAGGTCCACATTTTGATGCTTGAAACGGGCCTAACAGCAAAGGTGGGACCACAACACATAATATAAGAAAATACTAAGTTTTCTCTTCATAAAATAATGGGGTCTGGGCAAAGCCTGACAAAACCTACGTGGACGGGCTTAGGCCGACAAGAATATACTTACCTAGGCCTTCCCTGAATATGCTTTGGGCCTAATGGATCACCTGTCCAAGATCAGGCCTAGTTTCTAGCTTTCTACGCCCCTTGCAACTCCATTAATTGGGCAAACTATCATATCATCTGTATACGAGTAATTTGAGAGACTTTAGCACTTATGTTAAAAAAATATTGTCGGTTTTTGCTGATCAAATTTTTTCATGATGTTTCGTAAACCACCATTTGGAAACTTTCTCACTCACTCAATATTGAGAATCATAAGGTACTTTGAAATTTATAAACAATAATAGGACAAAATAAGCCCAAATTTCTAATATGGTAAGGAAGAATAGTATAACACTCATAGGTAAGTAACAAAATAAAATAAAACAAATCCCTAAATTATGCTTCATTTGTTTTCCAATTCAACTTATTTTTTAGTTGAAAAACTTAGAAAATATAAGAAAAAAGGTACACTCACTCAGGTTTTTCAGCTCCAATGATTTAAGGGAAAATAACATAAATGATTCATGAACTTTGGCTCAATGTGTAATGTGGTCAATGAACTTTCAATTTGACATAAATGGTCCATGAACTTTTTATGCATGTTCAAACTAGTCTCTAGACTATATGAAAATGTTCAATGTGATCCTTCTATTAATTTAAGTTCATGGACAACATTGAACATTTTCATATAGTTCATTGATGTGCTCGTACTAGTGTAATTATCTAATTTAATAGTTAGATAATCGCACTAGTACGAGCACCATGGATGGAATAATTTATGCCTTCAGACAACTTACAACTATGAGAAAAAGTGTACTTAGAGTGAAAGCGGTTCCTTGGATTCTAGTATCTTACATTAACTCCATTGCTAGATTCCATACATTATAGTTGGACTTAGCAACGTCATGTAAAGGGGGAGTTACGCCTTATTTCAGTATATGTATGCCCGTTACCCGTTTTGGAGTGGCCAATGCTCAAGTTTAGGGTGGTGTGGTCGACAATCTATCTTTTACGTGTCCTGAATTCATGCAGGTGGGTGTTCTCCGACAGTTTTATTGCATTCTTATGGCAACTTATTTCCTAAAAGATACATATTTCGAGTCAGTTCTTGGTCTTTCTACCTCTAATTATGGTGAATTTTCGTATATGGAGTCCTTTTTGACTGGTTTAGCTGCATCAAGAGCACCAACATTTGCTTTGAGGCTGATTACAGAAGCAGCCTTTGGCAAGACTCATGACGGTCTTCGCAAGGGAGCTAGTGCGTAATTCTTTGCCAACATTATAAAACCTTATCAGTTTCTAGATTCATTCTGTTACGTAGGGGTCTTGTTGTTCGTGGAATTTTAACACTCGGGCCAGTCTAGTTTGACTTGATAGTCATCTTCGATCATGTGCCGTTACCATGCGGTCCTTAAGGACTTAGGTTTTATGTCATAACATGGTCGCATCTCAAATTTTAAGGTATTACCAGTAAGTAGGTAAAACCCACCTTCCTATGTTGTGTCTTGTGTACGCACAGGAAACTCGTGGTGCCATAAACAGCTTCGTTAAGTGAAAGCAATATGCAGGACTCTTCTCATCAGTCTTCAATTTGTTTTTCAGTGTTGTTTCTGGCAATTTCCACATTCTGGGAGTTTATTTGCATTATTCTGCATGCAACTTAGTTCATTAAGATTCCGGTTGTGAAGTACTACCACTCCAAGGCAGCCTTGGAAGGGTCTAAAACTGTCTCAGCTGATCTTGCTGCCGCTGGAATCTAAAGACAGGTGCACTATAGCAGTGGAACTTTCTCTATTGTAGGTGCAAAATTTATTTTCGTTCTAATGTATCTGAAACCTTGAAAAATGTTGAAATTTTGGCAGGATGGAGGCTCTATAGATGATCGATTGAGCAACAAACACCTGTTGTTTCGGAACCTAGATTATGCCATTGATCTATATCCTATATATGTTTTGGCACTGACAATCTTCCCAGCTTTCTCTATGAGAATATCGGAACACACCAGTTCGGTTTGTGGTGAGCATTTCACTGTCCGTTTGGGTCAAGCACAAGAACGAAATGGGCATTATCATCTACCCCTGATCGCCATACTTTGGGACGACGGACAAGAATCGCTAACATGAGGTAGCTGATAAGGGGAATGTACCGAGATAGAAGATTCTTTTCCTGATATATTCTTTATTATTTTTCTCGATTCCTTCTTGCTAGGCAATGTAAAAAATGTCGAACTTTTAGATGGATTTTGACTGATATTTAGATTAATGTAGAATCATGTATAGTTGGTCAGTTATATACAGGAAAGGATGAAGTTCTTTTTATCTGGAAATGTCAAATTGCCCACGCGCAAGAGCTGTGGATGGTTTGAGGCTTTCTCCAACATACATCTCCTTCGCGTGTCCTCTAATTATGTTGAAAAATAAAAATAACAGCAAAACCAATTCATCATCTGTATATAATCTGATCTAATACGTAATTTAAAGGGTAAGCAATTTAGATCTAGGACAAGAGAAATGAGACGTGAGTAAGAATCATATTCGTTCACTTCCCACCAGGACAAGCAAGATGGGAATTAAGATTGCCTATTGGCTACGTATTCTGTAATGTAATTCGTTTACGTGAGAAAATATTGATTAGCTTAATATCTGCAACGTATTTGATAAGCTTTTTGGCATCAACTCAATTAACTTTCCTAAACTTCAGATATTCGTTATTTGTTTTTCGTCAGCACGAGAACTGAAAAAAAAAAAATTCTTAAAGCATGACCAGCAATGTACATGCTCGGTGCTGAAAGCCAAAGCTTTCAGCAGAAAACTACTGTGGAAATGGGTTTCTGATGATGAAAAGAGAAGTCTACGATCTTGAATTACAGCTATTTTGTTTTTGGACTCGGAAATGCGAGTAAAGAATGCAGATAACTCTGCCATATAACAAAGAATGATAACTGCACATAAAGACTGAATTGCAATTGATTCCGCAAAATGATGAGACGAGCTCTAAATGAATAAGTAAATGAGATTTCATTCATGTTCTTGATTAAAATGTTTATCGCATCACTTCCTAGATTGACTTTTGCACCTCGGCAGGTTGATGTCATGACTCCCACGTACCATGTTCTAGGAAGGTTAGGAAATTCCCACTTTTCCCCTGCCGGGCTCGGAACTTAATAGTTTCCACCATCTATTCAGGATTTAATCCATGGGACCTGAGATTGTAGGCGTAAGAGAGTCCCTCCCTCTTCTATTCATGCCTGTGCATTTTCAATAGAGGTTCTAATGCCATTCCTGGAGTCCTACTCATGATGATCTGAAAATTTATGCATTTATGATATGAAATAAGCCAATAATCTGCAAATTCAAGAAAGGAAAGTCCTCTTCAAAATGTTGTTAACCTTGAACTAGAAACGCTAAGCAAAGCGTCCAAAAACTCATAAATTGAGTAAACAGATGGCAAAGTCATCATATGTACTGAGATTATACTCCCTTCTCCTCACACGTGATCACTCACGCAATTGAGATTCAGCATCACTGCCTGAGCACCTAACAATATCTTGTAATGTAGAGCATAGAGATGAATCATCGATTCAACACGTGTGAGAGCAATTTGTTACAATTCTTTTTGCAGAAATTATGGGAGCAGAGACACATGCCCAGAAAGCCTCTGTGCAGATTCAACTCCTTAACATTACAGCACAATATAGAATTGTCTGATTTCAGGGAATCATTATATCTGCTTCTCACATTAATTATCTGCATTATGGTTGCAAAACACACTGTTGACTTACCAACATTTGTGGACCTAACAAAACTATCGGTCATTTTTCTCTAGAGCAACCGCATCAGTTCAGAAACTCTCAGTTATAATAAGTCAAGAAGTGAAAGTCAAACCATTACCCAAAATCTATCCCAATAATATATTGCAGAAATCAATAGGTTTCCTTTTCATACTCTTAGCTCTACTTTGGGAGCATTTTTCTTTACAACTAGGATTGGGACAAAAGAAGTGTCATAACTTTTGTACAATACTCACTTGAGTGCCATAACTTTTTTTATTTTCACTCACTTAAGTACCACATCGGAGTGAAATCGATCATTTGAGTGCCAATTCCGGCAAATCGTCCTACACGGATTTTTTTTTTTCAAATTTTTTACCCTTTTTTTATTTGCTTTTTTCTGTGTGAGTGAGGGTCACCGATGACTCTCACCAGTCGCAAAGGCCTCGCTTACCCGTAGCCATTGGCAAAAGCCCTCGCCAAATCTGGGTGAGGGCGCTTTACTAGCGGCTGGCGAGGCTGTGAAGGCTGCGATGGCCTCGCCCAAGGCCTTAGCAGCCTCGCCGGTTGCGAGCAAGAGCAAGCGGGGCTGCGAAGGCCCTTGCCAGATCTAAGGTGACACCGCGATGGCCTCACCAAGGGCCTTTGCGGCCTCATCAACCACAAGTGAGGCAGCCCTCGCCCAGTCTAGGCAAGGCCTTTGTGGCTAGCAAGGGTCGTCAATAACCCTCGCTGGCACGGAAAAGAAAAGGCAAAAAAAAAATGAAAAGAAAAGGAAAAAGGGAAATTTCAAAATAATAATATATTAAAAATAATGCTAAAATTGTCCTTTCCAGCGTCCACTTATGATTTTCCAACGTCTATGTCGCATTCTTGGTAAGGCAAATCGTTGATGGCACTTAAGTGATTGATTTTTCAAATTTGTGGCACTCAAGTGAGCGAGAAAAAAGTTATGACACTCAAGTGTGCGTTGTACGAAAGTTATGGCAATCTTGCTATCTCAATCCTCTCTACAAGTTTATTAATTTTGTACTTACCTCGGCGTTGGTTGGTCGAATGGTCCTAACTTAGTCTGATGCCTCCGATTCCACAATCTATTATCAATTTCGGTTTCAAAAAACCTTAGTTAGTCTACGAATGACTGGACTGGACTTAGGTGTATCGTCAATCGTGAGCTCCTCACTCGCATTAGAGAGAGAGAGAGATGATGTTGGTGGGATGGTGGATGGAGGCTTGAGGAGGCTTTGACGAGTTAAATTTGGAGTGTTTATATTTGGCAAAATGACACTAAAAGTGCCCAAACTTGTGTACGGAGATCACTTTAGTACCAAAATTTTTCACCAACTCAAGTGACAAAATCGGAAAAAAAGGATCACTTAAGTACCAACGGAGAGAAATTCGGCCAAAAAATTACATGGCATTTGTAATTTAAAAAAACAAATGACACGTCGCTTTTTCTTCTTCTTCTTCTTCTTCTTCTTTTTTTCTATTTCTCCCTTTTTTTTTTTTTAATTTCTGCCTCTTGTTTGAAAATAAGCTAAAAAATTAAAAAACGAAAAAGGAAAAAGCTTCGCAGGTGGTAGGGCTGTGCAAGCCCTCGCTGCAAGGGAGCTAGTATGTAGTTCTTTGTCGTCATCAGAAAATCTTTATCAATTTCTAGATTCATCCTATCATGTAGTGTTCTTGTTGTTTGTGGAAATTTGACACTCGGGCAAGTCTAGTTTGACTTGATAGCATGCAGTCCTTAAGGACTTAGGTTTTATGTCATACCATGGTCTCATCTCACATTTTAAGTAATTATTAGTAAGTAGGTAAAACCCACCTTCCTATGTTGTGCCTTGTCTATACACAGAGGAAACTGGTGGTGCAATAAGCAGCTTTGTCGAGTGAAAGCAATATGCAAAAATCTTCTCATCAATCTTCAATTTGTTTTTTAGTGTCGTTTTTGGCAATCTCCACGTTCTTTGAGTTTATCTGCATCATTTTGTATGCGACTTGGTTCGCTAAAATTCCAATTGTGAATTACTACCGCTCCAAGCCAGCCTCGGAAGGGTCTAAAACTATCTCAGCTGATCTTGCTGCCGCTGGAATCCAAAGACAGGTGCATCATAGCAGTGGAACTTTCTTTGTTGTAGTTGTAAAACTAGTGCTCCTTTTAATGTGTCTGAAACCTTGTAAGTTTTGAAATTTTGGCAGGACGGAGATTCTAAAGATGATCAATTGAGCAACAAACAACTATTGTTTCTGAACATAGATTATGTCATTGATCTATAGCTTATACATGTTTTGACATTGACAATCTTCCTTGGCTTTATCTATGAGAACACCGGAACACACTAGTTAGGATCATGGTGGGTACTGATGATAGAAGTCGATTTCTCTACTTCAAGTAAACGTTACACTTTTGAATTATAATTCTATATATTTAAGATTTTGAATTTGTAAGATAATTTCATATGCCTCTTCTAATTGTATGCATATCCCATACTCTATATGTCGCCTTCTGCAAAGGTTTGTGCACTCAGCTACGATCTTGCTTCACCGATTCTATTTCAGGTACCCACTGGTTCTTACTGCTATGTACAATGTATGGGATCTCATATCTCTATACATTCCTCTTATTAGCATGCTTAAGTAAGAGTCCTGAAAGGGCCTCATGTTCACGATTCTTGCCGGTTTCTTGCTTGTCCCCGCATTCTACTTCACGGCAAAGTATGGTGATCAGGGGTGGATGATAATGCTCACTTCTTTCTTGGGCTTGACTAGCCCCAAAAAAAACATAAATTTTAAGACACGATAACACAAAAATTTATGGACCGGATTGAACGATTTGCAAAAGTTAAAAGACCCACTGTGCATTTATCCGCAATACCTATGAGTGTGGAATGCCAAATAAAATGAATGAGGAATTGCCTTGACTATGTTGAAGAAAAACCGTTCTTTTGATATTGACTCAGAAGTGTACATATATCACAATTATTGCATAATAGAAGGTGAAAACCCAAAATGCATGCAACAGTTGAGGTGTGCTTCCAAATCCCCAAATCCCCGAAATTGAAATGTGGCGATACGTAAAAAACCATTTTTGAATGAAAAAAGAGAGAGGAAATATACGAGATTACTATACAGTTGACCTGTACAGCTGTACATTATCATGTGCACCGAAAATGATGACCACATGGGTGCCAGAGAGAGAGAGAGAGTACGGCGATTGTATTTGGCTCCGTTTGTTTCGCGAAAAATATATTCTGAGAAAGCATTTTCTTCATTTTTCAGCGTTTGGATCACTTAGGAAAATGAGTTAGCAGAAAAGGTTTTTCAAGTCGACAGAAAACCAATGGTTAAATTCAGGAAAATGATTTCCTTTTTGAAAAATCAAAAATCATTTTTCTAAAATATGACTAGATACCGACGCTTGGATCAGAAACTCTGTGCTTGGGCCCCAAAGCTCGTTCTCGAGCCTTTGGTAGTGGGGCCGAGATTAGAGGTCAAGGTCCAGTCTATCGAAATCCACTTAGGGCAAGCTCGAGTCCATCAAGGCAAGGCTTAGGACCCCATTGCCCGTGGTCGGGACTCCAACACCCTTGCTAGCTACACATGCTATAACACTAAGGTCTCTAGTCTAGATGCCGACTGTCTAGTTATATTTTGAAAAATGATTTTTGATTTTCAAATAAAGAAATTTCTAAATTTAAATATAAATTTTTCATTGGCTATGAAAAAAATTTCTGCTAATTTATTTTTTTAAGCGATCTAAATGCTAAAAAATATTTTTAGATATATAATTTTTTGCAAAATAAATGGAGATCAATAGTTTTGGCTCTTCGGTGAATTCAATTTATATACTCGAGATGAAATATCACATCAACCTGAGTTCTTTCAGATTGAAACCAAACAAAAGTCAGCAGAAGTTGATTACTTACTTTGGCTTTTTTTAATCGGGATAATACCAGTAAAAACTTCAAACTGGTATATTTGTGATAAATTTACCCCAAATTTTTTTTATCACGAAAAATTCAAAATTGATATATCTATGACAAATTTTCTCCAAACTGATAAACCTGTGACAAATTCCATTTATAGAGTTGTAATGGACAAGAATTGAATAAACACATGAACCCAAGAGATATATGAACTTAATAGATACATATAACAAAGAGATTAATGAACTTAGGGAGATACATGAATTGAAGATATTCATGAACTGCAAAGATTGGTGAACTTAACATATATGTGAATTGAAGAAATTCAAGAACTTAACAGATACATGAACTGAAGAGACATGTGAGCTAAAGAGATATGTCTCGTTTTGCTCACATACATTGATCCATTAACCCATAATTACAATAGGATATCTTCGAGCTGATGATTCAGAGTGTTCTAATTCAGGATTATTCCATCTTTGTTAATCAGTATATATATTGTATGAATCTTTTATCCTATATAATTTCATTTGTTTTTTCTGACGTGACAGGCGACTTTTTTTGTCATTGCATGTCAATTGGTCGCTGAAACAGCAGATAAAGACTGCTTTTAATAGATAAAAGCAATAGGAAAAAAAAATTAAAAAATAGATAAAAGCAATAAAACTATGCTATACAAGGAACAGTAAACATCAACTCCGTTCAAAAGTTTCTACCGATATTATATCTCATTGGTTACAATAGAAAACTAAAGTTCTATCCATATAAGCAAGTCAAATCACCTTCTTTTTTTGCCTGAAAAGCAAGATCAGTGAAAGCCAATGCATGAACAGTCCCCACACCACAGATTCCTAAGGATAACAATGGAACCTCGAAAGAACCTTTATCATCCATCCCCCCTTCGCTGTGTGCTTTTAGGGCTAGAAGAGTGATCAATTTGATCCACAATTAATCTTATGACTCTTTAGGATAATCAGTCGACTTTAAAAACCGTGAGGATTCAAGTCCGACATTCAAAAATTATAGATCCGATGTCCAATCGATCGAATTTGTTGAATAAATAAATAAGTGTGAACATGAGAATGCAGTGAACGTGATGTTTTTGTTCATATTGATTCTCGAATATAAAATTTTAGCTATGTGTGAAAATAAAAGTTGCAGCATGGCTCAAATTGTCTTTTCTGTTTGGTGTTTCCTTTGAGTTCTTATGCCGTTGACTAGCCATTTTCTATTCGTCCTATTTAATTCTGTGCACACTTCCCTGAATATGACTAGTCACCACCTAATTCAAAATTTTTCAAATTTATTATATATTTATATATTAATAACCAAAGTTAAAGCATTTTTTTTTTTTAACTAGATGTAATTCCAAGGGCATGACCTTATCTTTGGGGAAGACAAAGGAGATGATCTTTACTATCAACCCATCTTTAACAAGATAAAAATGTATATTATTACGTTCATTCCACCGTCTCGTCTCTCTGGTAACTTAAATAATATACTAAGATGAAAAGGGAATTAGGTGATGCTTGCTTCATGCATTGGTTAATAATTCTCTTAATTCTGTCCTCACAACTTCATCCTTACTTTTCAAAATTTTTAAAATCAGAAAATGTGATGAATAAGATAATATCAATAAGTTGACAACATTCAATCGATTTCATTTTAAAAAAATCTAACATGATTGAAAATATGAATCTTGCATGCCTTCTACGCTTCAAACTCTTCATACATCATGCCTTCTACGCTTCAAACTCTTCATACATCATGTTTAGTAGACATCACCCTACCGAAGAACTTTGAGTAATCATAGTAACCACAAAAGACCCGATCCCTAATTTTAGGCACAAAAAGAAAAAAAATTGAGCTATTTACCCAGTTGATGCCTCACTTAAACTATTTTATATTATATATTTAAATTTATTTTCCTACACTTTTGGCCACATGTCAGTCAAAACGGCTTGCGTTTGCATTGGAAGATGTGGAAACAATCGCCCCCGTAACTCGGTCTCCTTTTTCACACTCCTTAGCTCCACCAAGGTCCCAAAATTCCAAAAGTCCTCCAAAAAAAGAAAAAGAAGAAGATTCTCTTCTCTGGACGCACTTTTACATCACTTCATAAATACAGAATCTATCTGTCCTCACCCACACCAGTTTGAATCTCCAAACTAAAGGTCCGTGCATCTTGAGCTTCTCTTCCTCTGCGCTCTTCTTGACACGGAGGAGCAAATATTCTTGATTTTGTCTTTGCTTCTGTTCGGCGTAGCCATCTCGCACCCTGAGTGAATCATTGTGCAATTTCTCCCACGTCCTAAGTTTTTGATTGACCCGACTCAAAAGCAAATCTCTTGTGAGCTGAGTCTGTTTGCTTTGGTGAGTTTTGCAGAGAAGCAACTATGACCATAGCTGATGAAACTGGGGTTCCAGTTAGGCTTGAGGTTTGTGTCTTCATTTCTCTTGTTTTTGTCTTGCTTTATAGCTTTATCAGGAAAACCGGTACATGGGTATCTCAATTCCCAAATTTTTCAGGGGAAGTTCAAGGCCATGGTGTTCTGTTGGGTCCTTGGACTGGGGTCTCTTGTGGCTTGGAACAGTATGCTGACCATTGGAGATTATTACTATAAAGTGTTCCCGGTAATCAATTGCGGGTTATTCCCAATTTCCCACATTTTATTGGGGCAAATATCGTAACTTCTCTGTTTGGTGTTCTATATTTAGTAACTTTTTGTTCTCTTTTGCTGTCTGAAATTGATATGGAAGAGTTGGAATCTGTTTGAGTTCTGAGAATTGTAGCTCAGTAATTGTTTACTCAACATCGTCTGACTAGAAAACAGGTGTGTCCAATGAATTTTGCTAATCAAGTGGATTTGTTGAACAATGATTTCATTATAGTCATTTTGGCTGTGGTTCATTTTTTTCATCACTCGCCTCATAGCAATAGGAGTTTGTTGCTATATAGTTGATATAACCATCACTATGTGGTGTGACATCCAGATGAGTTCTTAACATAATAATCTAAGAAGTGCTTTTAGGACTCGCAAACTATTTACTTGTTTTCAATATCTTTTTTTCTCTTATTTGGGTTTGTAATTTGCTCAGGGTACTGTGAAGTCACAGGTTGATTGTGCTATTCTAATTATATGTTTTGTGTTGGCTGAAGCATTACCATCCTTCAAGAGTGCTTACCATCGTTTATCAACCATTCGCAATTGGGACAATGGCTATCTTAACGTATCACGAATCCAGAGTTGATACAAGAAAGAGGAATATAATTGGATACATCCTTTTCACTCTAAGTACACTCTTTCTCATAGTTGTAAGTTGTTCGAAAGCATAAATATTTCTATTCACCGTGTTGCTACTAGTGCAATTGTCTAATCTAAGTTATTTTCCCTGAATTCTAGTGTCTTTCATTAACTCCATTGCTGGATTTCACACATGATAGTTGGACTTAGCGACCTCAGGGAAAGGGGGAGTTGGGCCTTATTTCGGTATATGTGTGCTTGTTGCCTGTTTTGGAGTGGCCGATGCTCATGTTCAGGGTGGTATGGTCGGCGATCTATCTTTCATGTGTCCTGAATTCATGCAGGTGTGCAGTCTCCTAAACTTTTTATTGCATTCTTTCCGCGACTTATGTCCTTAAAGTTTCATTTTTCAAGTCAGATTGGGTCTTTCTACCTCGAATTATGGTGGATTTTCATTTATGCAGTCGTTTTTCGCTGGTTTAGCTGCATCAGGAGCTCTAACATCTGGTTTGAGGCTGATCACAAAAGCAGCCTTTGACAAGGCTCATGACGGTCTTCGCAAGGGAGCTAGTATGTAATTCTTTGTTGTCATCAGAAAATCCTCTCAATTTCCAGATTCATCCTGTCATGTCGGGTTCTTGTTGTTAGTGGAATTTTAACACTTGGGCAAGTCTAGTTTGGCTTGATAGTCATCTGTGGTCACGTGCTGATAACTTGCAGTCCTTAAGGACTTAAGTTTTATGTCATGACATGGTTTCATCTCAAATTTGAAGGTATTATTGGTAAGTAGGTAAAACCCAGCTTCCTATGTCGTGCCCTGCGTATACACAAAGGAAGCTCATGGTGCAATAATCAGATTTGTCAAGTTAGAGCAATATGCAGAACTCTTCTCATCAATCTTAAATTTGTTTTTCAGTGTTGTTTCTGGCAATCTCCACATTCTTTGAGTTCATCTGCATCATTCTATATGCGACTTGGTTTGCTAAGATTCCGGTTGTGAAGCACTACCGCTCCAAGGCGGCCTCAGAAGGTTCTAAAACTGTCTCAGCTGATCTTGCAGCAGCTGGAATCCAAAGACAGGTGCATCATAGCAGTGGAACTTTCTCCGTTGTAGTTGCAAAATTTGTGTTGCTTTTAATGTATTTGAAAGCTTGAAATATTTGAAACTATGGCAGGATGGAGACTCTAAACAAGATCGATTGAGCAACAAGCAACTGTTGTTTCAGAACATAGATTATGCCATTGATCTATATCTTATATATGTTTTGACACTGTCAATCTTCCCAGGCTTTCTCTATGAGAATACCGGTACACACCAGTTGGGATCGTGGTGAGTATCGATAAGAGAAGCCAAATTCTCTACTTCAAGTAAATGTTACACTTCTCAAGATAATCCTATTTTTTTAGGATTGTCTTGTATTTGTAAGATAATTTCAAATGCTTCTGCTGCTTGTACGCATATCAGATACTCTGTATGTCACCTTCTGCGAAGGTTTGTATACTCATTACAGTCTTGCATCACTGGTTCTGTTTCAGGTACCCACTGGTTCTGATTGCTATGTACAATGTATGGGATCTCATATCTCGGTACATTCCCCTTATTGGCTGGCTCAAGTTAGAGTCCCGAAAGGGCCTCATGTTTGCGATTCTTGCCCGTTTCTTGCTTATCCCCGCATTCTACTTCACGGCAAAGTATGGCGATCAAGGGTGGATGATAATGCTCATTTCGTTCTTGGGCTTGAGCAATGGTTATCTCACTGTCTGTGTTATGACAGTAGCACCCCAAGGCTACAAGGTTTGGCCTGAACATTGTCTCTTTTGTCGAAGTTGTGTTCATTTTAGCATAATTTTTACATACGATTCAAAATGGGGTGAGTTGTTTTTCAGGGACCAGAGCAAAATGCCTTGGGCAACTTGCTCGTGCTGTTTCTCTTGGGTGGGATATTTTCAGGAGTATCTCTGGGCTGGTTGTGGATCATAGGCAACAGCAGTTTTTAGAGAGCAGTCATCACCGTCATTGGGGAAGGAAATGATCTCACCCGGGAGGTTTTCAATTCGCAGATATTGAAAAGGAGACATTATGTTGTTAGGCTAACTACAAGTCTCACTTCGCTTTGTCTTCATATAATTGCTCGTCAATTCTGTAATTAGAATGTAATGGTACGTTTGTATTTATCAATTGCTAGTAAATGTTTCGGTATGCCGAAAATGCTTATACTTTCACACTTTGACCTAAGGGGGAAGACCCTATATAGCAGCTACTGGGCCATTGGAAGGGGAAAGGGAAAAAAAGAACAAACAGGAATGGGTATTGCAGCAGCTTCACTACAGTGTAGAATTATCTTGGAAAAGCCTAACTCAGGGTAGGTATTTTTCAAATCTTATAGCTGCTTCGAACTTCAGCACAGATAGCCTAGAACACCCCTCGCCTGCAAATCCGGACAGCTGCAACTAGAGATGCTATATGTATGACAACCTTTTCGTACCTTCCTAGTTCTCCTACAATTCAATTGAATCGAGGATGCACAGAAAAAGCTTATGAAGTCTGGCTTATTGTCTACTTGCTGTCCAAATTGATCTAATTCGATATGTTGGTACGTAAGCTGACAAAGTCTGATGGGGATTATTGAAATGATTCAACTGAAGAAGGGGAAAATACTCCCTTGCAAAGGTGACTCCACACGAGAAGGTCCTGTATGAAAAGATCAACAAATGTAAGGGGTGAAAGAAGAAATCACAATGATGCAGAGAATAAGAATATGCAACTCTAGGATTAGTTTTGAATCATGAGGGTCACTAGTTTTAGCCTTTTAAGTCCACATTATGATGCATGAAATGGTCATCCAAGCAAAGGAGGGCTTACAACACATACCCTATCATTATGGTCTCCAATTCGACCTGATCAAACGGGTGGGTATGGGAGGGCCGGTTTGGTGTGAGAATCGAGTCTGGAGGTCCTTTCTCCAAGATGGTATTTATCATTTGATATAAGAGATTTTTCTAAGTTTTTGGACGGGCTCGGGCCGAATCGAATATACCTTCCTAGGTCTTCCCAGAATATGCTTTGGACCTAATGGATCACCTGTCCAAGACTCCAAGATCAGGCCTAGTTTCTAGCTTTCTCCGCCTCTTGCTTCTGTATTAATTGGGTACACGAGCATCTCATTTGTATACAGAGTGATTTCTGAGGCTTATTAGACGCTCGTATCAGCCACTTTCTCCACTACTTCGCTCCCCATGATCACGGTAGCCTCTACTTTGTCCCTTTCATTTTCACCTTGCGGGCTGGGCTTGTGCAAGGGCCTCGAGGCTCGATAAGGCCCTCCCATATGTTTATTTAAAGGAAATATAAGATATGTTATATCGATAATTCTACCTTTCATATTCAAAGTTTATAAACATCAATTAGACAAAATAAGGGAAAATTACCAAAACAAAAGTCTCATAGCTATTGCAATTGTGACAATCCAGTTTTAAACTTTTTTTTTTTTTGTAAATTCAGTCATAAACCTTTGCATTTATGCTAATTTAGTCCATATAACCGGTCAACATTGACGTGGTGCCGCTAGCACTGACGTGGATAATTTTTAATAATATTTTGTTATTTTTCTTTTCTTTCTTTTATTTTTTTTTTCTTCCCTTCTTCTTCCTCTAGTCAATTGCTGGACCTCATCGATAGGCCAGAGGCAGGGGTTGGTGAGGGCGCCCTTGCCGGCCCCTACCGAGGCTCGACCTCGCCATCGTTAGGCGAGGTCAGCCTCGCCATGGCTAGGCAAGCTTTGCTGGAGGTCATACGACTAGCTGGAGGAAGAAAGGAGAAAGAAAATAAAATAAAAAAAGGAAAAAAAATTCTAAAAATATTATTAAAAGTTGTTCACGTCAGCATCAGTAGGCTAAATAGACTGAATTGACACAAATACAAAATGTTTCGAATTACATTGGTAAAAATGCAAAAAAAAAAAATTAGGACTAAATTGACAAAAATAAAGATTGATGACTAAATTAGCATAATTGTAATCGGTTTATAACTTTTTGGGTAAGTTACCTCACCAAATAAGCTCAAAATTCTGATTTAGTAGAGGAAAAATAGTATAAAAATCAAAGTTAAAGTAATAAAATAAAATAGAACAAATCCCTAATTTTATGTTTCATTTGTTTTCCAATTCCATATGTTTTTTTTAGCAGAAAAGCGAGTGGAGAGAGAGAGAACACGCAATTAATTAAAAGAGAGGCTCAACAATGCAAGTCTATATTTCTCAGTCTATTGTGTTGTCTATTCTCCCTTGTTAGAGGTCTATTTTTTTTTATAATAAAAAAGGATAGAAATCAACCTTGGCCCACTCGCTAACATGGAACACATGGCGCTTTTTGATTGGTTGTGGAGCACTGTGACATGATGTTCCATGACCACCTAATATTTTCTCACTACCACCTATAAAACTAGATGCTTGCAGACATTAATCCTAGAGGATTCTAGGCTTTTCTAAAAAAATTGATCAAAGCTTCAACATACGCAACTTCATTAAGATCATAAAGCATAGAACTCTACACTCGTACTCGCCTATATAAATCGAAGCATTGTGCTCCACATTTATGTAGTTTATAAGCAATTATCGTTTCATCACAAAAGTAGTACAAGTCGTTATCTCCCCAATCTTCTCAACATTCACTCACTCGTCATGGAGTTCAAAATAGGACTGAGTACTGAGAGTCACCGTCGTCTTCGTCGACAAGTCCAGTTCCCACAATGCGAAGCGAATTCGCCAAAAATCGCAAAGAAGATGATGCATCAAAGAAGATCGGCCAATTATAAGCCTAACATTTGGAAATACGATTTCCTCCGGCCGCTTAACAACAAACACGACCTTGTAAGAATATCCTTTGTACCTTTCGCGCTAATGAATTTGAGCAAATCTGGTCATTAATTATCCTTGAGACATACATAGATGGGCTTTTTGAAATTGAGCATGGTAGTACTTTGCTCAAAATTCATTTGTAAAATCACATGCATGATTTTAGTATATGTCATTATTGATTAAATGTAGCTAGCAATGTTCAAGTTATATATTGGCCATCACATCCAGACTAGAGTTATAGCTAACATATCATGTACAAAACCAATTCATATAGCCATATACATGCATGTACTAAAATCTCTACATCTTGGCATTGCTCTATACATTGAATTCTATGAGACCTCATTGTGTTAGATTTCGATCTCATGGATTCGACTCAATTCTGCAGAAAGAAGGAATTAAAGAACGGATGGAACAGCTCGTGGAGGATGTAAAGCCAATGTCAGCGGAAGCAGTCGATTCACTCGCCAAGTTAGAGTTGATCGACAGTATGAGAAAGTTGGGCTTGTCCAACCTTCTTGACAATCCACTCAAAATTTGTCATTGCCTATGATCCACAACCAGCCCAGAGCAACTCCCGAAAATGTCCCACCGAAGAGAAATAGCACGAGCAAGTTGCCCAAGGCATTTTGCTCTGGTCCCTGAAAAAACAGCTCACCCCATTTCGAATTGTACGACGAAATTATGCTAAAATGAACACAACTCAAAAAGTATGAAATTCAAGTCAAACCTTGTAGCCTTTTGGTGCTACTGTCATAACGGTGACATTGAGATAACCATGGGTCAAGCCCAAGAACGATGTGAGCATTATCATCCATCCCTGATCACCATACTTTGCTGTGAAGTAGAATGTGGGGACAAGCAAGAAACGGGCAAGAGTTGCTAACATGAGTCCCTTTCGGGACTCTAACTTGAGCCAGCTGATAAGGGGAATGTATTGAGATATGAAATCCCATACATTGTACAGAGCAATCAGAACCAGCGGGTACCTAAAACAAACCCGGTGAAGCAAGACCGTAGTGAGTACCCAAACCTTTTTAGAAGACCATGTACAAAGTATTCGATATGCATACAATCAACAGAAACATATGAAGTTATCTTACAAATACAAGATAATCATAGAAGTATAGAAATCGGCTTCTGTTATCAGTACTCACCATGATCCCAACTGGTGTTTTCCGGTGTTCTCGTAGAGAAAACCTGGGAATATTGTCAGTGTCAAAACATGTGTAAGATATAGATCAATGGCATAATCTATGTTTTGAAACAACAGTTGTTTGTTGCTCAATCGATCATCTATAGAGTCTCCATCCTGCCAAAATTTCAAAATATTTAAGCTTTGAGATACATTAAAAGTAACACAAATATTACAACTACAACAGAGAAAGTTCCACTGCTATGATGCACCTGTCTTTGGATTCCAGCGGCAGCAAGATCAGATGAGACAGTTTTAGACCCTTCCAAGGCCGCCTTGGAGCGCCAGTACTTCACAACCGGAATCTTAGCGAACCAAGTCGCATACAGAATGATGCAGATAAACTCAAAGAACGTTGAGATTGCCAGAAACAAAACTGGAAAACAAATTGAAGATTCATGAGAAGAGTTCTGCATATTGCTTTCACTTGACAAAGCCGAAAATTGCACCACGAGTTTCCTTTGTTTATAGACAAGGCACAACATAGGAAGGTGGTTTTTATCTACTTACAGATAATACCTTAAAAATGAGATATGACATAAAACCTTAAGTCCTTAAGGATTGCATGCTATCAGCACGTGAACTCTGATGACTATCAAGTCAAACTAGACTTGCCCGAGTGTTAAGTTCCACAATCAACAAGACCCCTACATGACAGGATGAATCTAGAAATTGATAAAGATTTCCTGATGATGACAAAGAATTACATACTAGCTCCCTTGCGAAGACCGTCGTGAGCCTTGTCAAAGGCTGCTTTTGTGATCAGCCTCAAAGCAGATGTTAGAGCTCCTGATGCAGCTGAACCAGCGAAATATGACTGCATAAATGAAAATCCTCCATAAATTGAGGTAAAAAGCCCAAGATCTGACTCGAAAGATGTAACTTTAAGGGAATAAGTTGCGGACAGAATGCAATAAAAACTGTAGGAGACCTTCCACCTGCATGAATTCAGGACACATTAAAGACAGATCACCAACCATACCACCCTGAACTTGAGCATTGGCCACTCCAAAACAGGCAACGAGCACACATATACCGAAATAAGGCCCAACTCCCCCTTTCCCTGACGTCGCTAAGTCCAACTATCATGTAAGAAATCCAGCAATAGAGTTAATGTAAGATACTAGAATTCAGGGAAAATAACTTCAACTAGATAATTGCACTAGTAGGAGAAAGATTTATGCCTTCGGACAACTTACAACTATGAGAAAGAGTGTACTTAGAGTGAAAAGAGTGTATCCAACTATATTCCTTTTTCTTGTATCAACTCTGGATTCATGGTACAATAAGATAGCCATCGTCCCAATTGCGAATGGTAGATAAACAACTGTAAGCACTCTTGAAGGATGGTAATGCTTCAGCCAACACAAAACATATAGTTAGAATAACCCAATCAACCCGTGACTTCACATTACCCAAAGCAAATGACAAACCGAAATAAGTAGAAGAAAAGACATCGAAAGACAAGTAATAGTTTGCTAGTCCTAAATTAACACTTCTAAGATGATTATGTTAAGAACTCATCCAGATGTCACCCGGCATAGTGATAGTTATATCAGCCATATAGCAACAATCTCCTATTGCTAGGAGGCAAGTGATGAAGAAAATGAATCATAGCCACGATGACGATGAAATCATGGTACAACAATTCAACGTGATTAGCAAAATTCACTGGACACACCTGTTTTCTAATTAGACACTATTGACTAAACAATTACAGAGCTACAATTCTCGGAACTCAAACAGAGTCAAGACTCTTCCATATCAATATCAGACAGCTAAAGAGAACAAAAAGTTCGCTCAATATGCAGTTGATTACCGGGAACACTTTATAGTAGTAATCTCCAATGGTCAGAATACTGTTCCAAGCCACAAGAGACCCAAGTCCAAGGACCCAACAGTACACCATGGCCATGAACTTCCCCTGAAAATTTTGGGAAATTGACTCTAACATGTCATCAAACAGGCGGAGAGAGCATCGATCAAGCTAACAATACAAAATCGAGCGAATTGAGACACAGACCTCAAGTCTAGCCGAAACCCCAGTTTCACCAGCATTGGTCATTGTTGCGTCCACACCACCATCCATGCTCGCTGCTGCTCCTCCGCCTGGTGAAGACTGACGATGATCGTAGGACGGATGGGATTTTACAAATGTTGGCGCGGCATTATCCCTCTTGAAAGCAAGGCACGTGACTAACAATAAATGTTGAGAAGCATTAGACAGCATCATTGCTCGTAGAAGGCATTACATGTCAATATCTTTGAACCATGTATCTCCCATCATGTGATGTGACGTTTGGCTATTTCCGTCTGTGATTTCATCAAATTAGTATGAAGAGGGTCTTCCTTATTTTGGGGCGGTACAGGTGACTTGGTCAGTTGAAAGTGGGATCAGATACAAGGGTGGAGGTGGTTGAGTAATGAATTTGAAGCGTTATTTGGTACTTGTTCAATCCAATCGAATCAATAAGAATGCTTAATAGGTGTCGTCACACAATATTCTCTATTATTGCCCTTTAATTAATCAAGTACTAAGATTTAGTGATGATCTCATATCCAAGGTCTGAGATGTGCAACGGAGTGCATCACATGTCATGATCTGAAGTGTTTAGATGAATTACAGCAATGCTCTTGGCACATCTGATAATTAATCAGCATTAAAATGTAAATGCAAGGATTGTGGAGTTAATAATCTTAGCGGTATATTAATGTTATGTTGATTAATCTTAGAGAAAATACTAAAAACATGCCCGAGTTTTTATCCAATAACCAAAAAGCATAAATCTATTTTAAAACTACAAGTTACATACTCCAACTCAGCAAAATTGTACATTTTTTTTTTCTCAAGATTACCATTTCAGTTTCCGGAGATACACTTCGAAACTTCTCACACCCACCCACATCCAATGCCTATTCAACATGGCAAAGAATCTAAACTTGCTCAGTCGCAGTCGCTGCCAATGTCCCCAACTAGTAGCCCGACCCCCTCTGACGCCACTGTAAAGCCACAAGACCCTAGGATCCCGCTATTATTAGTCGTCCTCCGCAATTCCCTTTGTCTCGCAGATGCAGGAGCTCCAGTCGCCCTTGAGGCCTCGATACGAGGTTATCCATGGCATCGCGACCTGAGTCGACGCATATGATTTGAAATAGATGAATGGTTTTTGTCATGCGTGAGAATTTGGGCATTAATCTTTTTGGTTGCAAGAGGGAGAAAAGGAGGGAAGATTAATTCTATTTCTCATTCAAAAATCATGGTGGAGGAGTTTGATTGCATCGGTCAGCTCTCTAAGTTTCGAATAGAAAAAATCAAGGTGTAGTAGTGCAGGTCGGCAGCTTTCATATTTGTCACACATGATAACATGAAGTGTTCAAATAGTAAAATTCAAGAAAAGTATAAGCATTAAGTTGTCACATATCATATTATGTAGTTTACCTATGGATTGGTAGTTACATGTAACATTTACAATACACAATACACGAACATGCTCTAGGAGCCCATGGTGACAACCTTATTTCACAAATAACTTTAGGAAATGAAATCGAATAGTCGATTGCTTGTTGGGTCCTACGCAAACTTACCCTTAATTTGCATATTAGCAAATGTGTGTGTGTCTATATATATGTTCTTCTTTCTTGCTTGTTCCTTAGTGTTACAATATCTAGCTAAATATAGATAGGAAAATCATAATGGAACCAAATGGATAAGGAAAAACTAATAGCGACAAGATAAAACAAAAATTGCAATTTTTTCCCTTTACAATTCCATGAGATATTACTTTTGTAGAGCTAGTTTTCCAAATCATGTAATCACTCTATGATATATGGATACATTTACTTCGACCAAAAAAAAAAAATGGATGCATTTACCATTATGCAACGAATTCATTATATCTATTTAAATTAGGATAAGGAGTAGCTTAGTTTGACAATGGTATGGGTTGAAAATGGAGTAGTAAAGGACATAGGGTATAATATTTTATTATATGCATGATGGGATGACAATTAACTTTTTTATAACCAGTAAAAAACTAGGAAAAATTGTCCAAAAAGTCTGCACTTTTGCCAATTAAGTCATAAACCTTTTGATTGTGCCAATTGAGTCCTAATCCTTTTTAAATTTTGCCAATGTAGTCTATCCGACTGATTTTGGCAAGAAATTACTGACGTGTACGCCGGTCGTCCAACGTGGCAAGCCTTGCACTGACGTGGATAACTTTTAATAATATTTTGATATTCTTATTTTTTTCTATTTTCTTTTCCTTTTTTTTCTTTTTTTTCTATGCTGACAGCTCTCGTCGGCCGCAAAAGCCTCGCCCAAGGCCATCTCGGCCTCGCTTGCCCAGGGCCATGGCGGCCTCACCGGTCGTGGGCGAGGCCATCGGGGCCTTGTCGGCCACAGGCAAGGGACTTCGTGGCCTCGTGAGGATCACCGGTGACCATCGCCAGCACTAAAAAAAAAGTAAAGAAAAAAAGGAAAATGATTTTTTTTTTAAATGTCAATGTCATTGCCGACCGTGCCACTTAGAACGGATGGCATCTGCGTCAACGATTTCCAACATCTCTCAACTTTTTCTTTGGGGTTTATTGCGCCGATTATTATTTAGGAGTTTCATGGGTAAAGCAAAAGGGAAATGTACTTTAGTGCAAGACAGCATCAGACTTGAATACTAAAGAGACATTTTTGTGACTAAAGTAGGGCATAGATTTCTACCCTAGCTATGTATCATCTCAGTGAAAGTGGGCTTTTGCGTCGGGTTCATGGTGAAGAGAGATTTTCCCGAAATGTCTTACTGCATCATGTTGCTTTTCTTTATTCTTTCTAAAGTTGAGGATATGGAAAGGCCGAAGACCCTTATCATTAGAGCCCACGTGAAGTTTTACTTCAAAGGGGACTGTCTTACTGTCGCTAAACTAAGCTAGTAAGGGAAAGAAAGAGACAAGCTAATGGAATTGAAACATTAATGGTCCATTCCTTAATAAGGACACCATTTTAATTAGGAAAAAGGAGAAAGAGCATCATTTCATTATCCTTAAGCCTTAGAGATAACACGTTTTTCCACTCGAAACATGTGAAGCCCCTTACTAGGAGATGCCTTGAGATAGAGTTCACCGTTTTCGAATAGTGAGGAACTCATTGGAAGAGTTTTTCAGATAATTTGTTGAGAGATGTGGGGAAAGCGATCCCTTTTCATTGTGAAGTTTTAGTAGTGACGATGACCGACCAAAAAGGCCCCCAAGAGAGCTATACCTATTATGAACAATGCTAAAGGCAAAACTAGGCATAAAAAGAGAGTATTCCCCATCCATACACTTAAATTGTAAGGGAAGCTTTTGAGGAAGTAAGGGGTAGGTTGCTCATGGAAAAGGGAAGGAAAGAAATCTAGAAAATCTTGCTCAGTTAATCAAAAGTAAAAGAGGGAAAAAAAAGTAGAGAGATGACAAATGACTTTATAAGAAGACAATACACAAATGAAATGATGAGGTCTAACTTTGTTGTAATTCCGTCTAAGTTTGTAATAACACATTCAATTGTCTCATCAAAGTTGAGCATTTTGATTTAACATATAGAAGATGTAAGGGTTGTGCGCTTTGTGTGACATAGAGCATGCCATAAAGTTAAGTACTCTAAGAGTAGGTTATTGAAGGACAGATTTACTCTTTTATTGCCAAATGCTAATCTCTACTGTAGTTTTATTTTAACTATCTCTCCTAAGTGGGAAGGTCAGCCATAGTCTACTTTAGTTGTCTCATTTATCACAAATGTCCTTAGTGCTTGCACATGTTGTGCTTGTGGAGAGACTCTGGGTTACAAGTGTTTGTTGTGTCAAACAAATGAGAATGGTCCCTCACTCTCTCGTGCTTCTAAGGCATTGCATAATTGGAGGCACATGGCCCTCAATCTTCTGTTTTCCACTGTTTCGCTACGTCTTTTTTCGAGTACATGCACATTCTTTGCCAACCATAGTACTTTTGTCTCTTGCACATGTTGCATTATTGGTGTCTTTGTACTTTACTTTCTTTTCTTTTTCTTTTCAAAGTAATGTTTACGAGACACGTCTAATTAGCAAGACAATATTGAAGAAAGTTATGTTATATCTTTCACCGTCTATCTAAAAGCAATTCGAACAAGTGATGATTTTGTGAATATATGCATTCGATTTTTGTGACTAGTTTAATCAACGCATGCTAAAGGATTCATCTCACCCTATGAAATATATCCATTGATTATTCTGGATACCTATATTCATAGAACGATTTTGACACGAACTCTTAAGCGTTTCAAAGGAAGATGGCTACTTATAAGAGAATTTTCGACTCCCTTATCTTTACTAACAAAAGTGCTGTTAAATTGTCAATTCGTCAATGGATAGAGTATTGATGGCAAACAAAACGATGTTATCTTCATTATACTTAGCAATGATATCAACCAGATGCAATAATATTGGGTTGGATCACCCAAAGGATATCCTTTTGGGTGTGATCTGACAAGTATCAGAAGGGAATGTACCGAAAAAATCATAAATCTAGCATTAGTACCAATTCAGTACTAAACATTTCAATTTGGTCGATTTAGCCCTAAACATTTTTACATTTTGCAAATTGAGTCAATCCGGCAAATTTTGGCTAATAATCATTGACATGGAAACCATCCATTCTACGTGCATGGCAGGCACTGATGTTGATAGTTTTTTCAATTTTTTAAAATTGTATTTTAAATTATTAATTTCTCTTTTTTTTTCCTTTCATTTTGGCCAGAGACCCTCCTCGGCCATTAGGCGAGGGTTACGACCCTCACTAGATCTAGGCGAGGGCAACTCACCCGCGATCGGTGAGGCAACAATGGCCTCACACAGAGCCATCAAGGCCCCACCAACTTTGGGCAAGGGCTGCGACCCTCACCGGCCAAAATAAAGAGAACAAAAATACAAATAAAAAATACAAAAAATACAAAAGATTCTAAAATATTAAAATATTATTGAAAAATGTCTCGTCAACGCCGGTCATGCCACGTACGATGGCTGGTTTTCACATTAGCATTTTTGGCCAAAATTGGTCGGATAGACTCAATTGACAAAATGTGAAAATGTTTAGGACTAAATTGGGCTAATTGAAAGGTTTCCAACTAAATTAGCATCAATGAAATAGGTTTAAAACTTTTTTGGTACTTCCCCACTAATGATTTATCCCATGAAATAACATTGTTATAATTATCGGACACATTGGTAAACAATCTAGCAATACTAAGCTGGTAGATGTGGTATAGATAAATCAACTTCTCTAACAGAACCAAAAGACCCATTAGATTTAGTAAACAGTCCTCCTTTGAAACGTGGTGGCATTCTTTATAAAGTTCTCAGCCACTAAAGCAAACCTTTGGGGATAACTAAGATGACTTGTTGCAATTTCACCCGGTTCATGCACATGGTATTTATGTATTTTTCATTAAAATTCGTAATAAAATACACCCTAATTTAAACATGTGATCAAAGAATCTAACCTATTCTAACATTTTTTTGTTATTTTTTTTATTAAATTCGCAATTAAAAATTACTCAAAATTAACTATCAAGATTAAGATATTATCAAATTTAAACTAGGAAATAAACCATGCTAAATCCTAATTTAAATTGTAAAGTTATCCTAATCTTCTAGAATCTATTTAAATATGCATCGTATCCAACTATCCTAACTTAACAAGGAAATCTTATCTAGTATGCGTTCTAACTTATTATATTCCCATCTAAAATCTATCCTGATCTTTTGAGAATGGTTATCTAGAATTTTCCTAAACATGCAAGATTATCTAAAAATTTAATATAATATTATCTAACATATATTTTTTGACATTTTCGAATAGGAACGTAATCATACAAAATCAAATCAATCATAGAAAAAGGGATAAAATCAAATAAGCTAAAAATAGCATCCACATCCAATCCATTCAAACTTGGAAACAAATAAACCGACGATCATATCCAAAGTATTATTGATAAGATTGGCTGAGTTTCCGTGCAATCAGGAATCGTATCTCGGGATTAAAGATCGGATTGCCGACCTAAGCACGTTGTCAAATTAGGAAAGTTAACTAATTTGGGTTATCCTAAAAATCTTAAAGAATATGCATTAGATAACGAAACGTTCCAATTAGGCAACGAAATATGGAATTCAAATCGGGTTAAGAACAATTACCGAATTTGAAGATCGTGTTTCCAAATTCGAATGCGATGGACAGCTTGACGGTGGCAACCGACGGTGGACGGTATGGCCGGCAGTGGTGTCTCGCAAGGGACGGTGGCAGCTGGTTGCAGCAAACCGGCTACCACAGCAAAGGAACTTAACGTCGGGAGAGGACTGAACGGCAGTTCGAGGAAACACGCCGGGCTTACTGGACGGGCTGAGATCGTTGACAAAAAAACCTGCTAAAAAAAAAGGAACAGTTTGCTGAGTTTTGTCAAGGAACTTGCAGGTAAGTTGGACCATCCAACTGAGCCTTTTCCTTCTTTTATTAATATTCCTTTGCTGATCAAAATTGCACCCACCGTATTTTCTGCCACCTCTACACCTGCATAGATTTTTTTCCTTTCTAGTGCCGCTCTTTTAACAACTTGGACTTCGTTGGTGTCGCTGGGCGCAGGATCTGCCAGGAAAGTGCTGGTAAGTTTGGACGATCAGCAAGATGGACAGGACGTCACCAGTGGTGTGGCTGGGTTGTGGTGAGGCAGCAGCGACCGTCGGGTAGTTGCTGTGGTGATCTCTGGAGGTGGTGCTGCGGCCGTGGTGAAGATTGGCTGGACGACAGCAGGGATCGCGGGGAGGCCAGCACAATGGCGGTGCTCGGCGGTGTGGGGCTCGCCGTCTGTGAGGTCTCGGCCAAAGAGGGACTCAGCCGATACTCCTCTCTCTCACGTCTCTCCTCTAATCTGTTCCCTAATCTGATTATGCGCTTGACTCTCTTTTAATTCTTGCGGGCTGGGCTTACTCAAATTAAGATTAAAGCCTTATAGTGTTTCCAACAGCAATTACATGGGCTCAATATAACTCATTAAGTCTAAAGACCCTTTCTTTGCTCATGTAATTTTTGGCCAAAATAATTCATATGGGCATGACCAGACCATTAATTAAAGCCTTTTATTTAAGTCCATCCACCGCCGGTCTAATTTAAATGTAATATGAGCTTACCTACCAATGCAAAAATTCTCCTAATGCTAATAAATAAATAAATTAGGGGCCGGGATCGATCCCTAATTTTCTATGCAATAAATCCCTAAATTATCTTAAATCACCTACCTTTCCAAATTCAGGACATTACATATATTGTACATATGATTTTTTTTATCAAGCGAGTGAAATAAATGGGTTGACCGAAATTCCCAACTAAAAGGGCTTGATCTTAAAAATTTAAATGAGATGAGGGCCTCTCTCCTCAAACCTATGCAGCACTATAGGCTAATTCCAAGGTAATTCACGGCTGGACTGACTCGAATGCAATTTATATGAACATGTTATCATTAATTGAAAATGTTTCTAGTGCCTGTAATGCAAATGCGAAACATGCCAGTGATATTTTTATTAAAGGGTCGAGATCAATCTCTAATTTTCCATGCGATAAATGATTAAGTAAACTAGAAAAAAAAATTAGGTGCCAACCTCTATAATAATAATAAATAAATAAAAAAACGACTCCCAATAGTAGCCACATAGTGCACAACCGCCAACCAACCCCTAGCCCCAACAATCGGACTATAGCGTGCCCAACCAGGCCTCCACCTCTCCACTGACTCCGGTAACCCCAGCCGGTCCCTCGCGACGACCCAACAAATGCCCCTGAGCCGCCACCCCCCCTCTCTTCCTCCGTTGTGTGTGTCTGTGTGTGTTTTGGGTGGGTGTCGCTCAATCTACATTGCGAGTCAAGTTGGTGCAAGGCCCCACCGCCACTCAACCTCAAATTGGGGCTAATTCAAGCGGTCGACCTCATGTCTGCAAAGATCTGAGCCGAGCCAAACCCCAGAGACTGGCGATGCTCGGGCAACGCAGGTTTGGACGTCTAGTTGGGCAGAGGGGAGAAAGAGAAGGGAGAAAGAATGGGGATAAAACAGGAATACTAATATATTAGTGAGGGCAAGATTGTATGGAAAAAAGTTCATTAAATCCCTGAAGTAGCATATCCCAAATGCTGAAGGCCCCAAACCTTTGTGTGAGTTTCCCTTAAGCTTTGAGCATTTTCAAAGCTCAAATTGGCACTGGGGACCTTTCAGGTTGTGTTACTAAATAACAAAATTTTGAGTCAAAGGACGCAAAGCTTCTTGGAAATTAGGCACCAAACACAACTACCGGTCACTCAATTTTTTTGCACTTTAGCGCCAAAATTGCATTATATTTTTGAGCTCTGTTCGTTTTGCGGAAAAAGTTTTCCGGATTTTCCGGCGTTCGGGGGCCGAAAATCAA
>BCNH02000004.1:5298196-5348868 GCA_001662345.2 Metrosideros polymorpha var. glaberrima | reverse complement strand
AAAGAAAAGAAAAAATTAAATTTTGAATTTTGAATTTTGAATTTTTTAGTAATTTTCTCCAACAAAATATGTTCCTTATCGAACAGCGAAAAATATTTTTCAGTTCATTTTCATGTTTCAGTTGAACATCGAAAAATATGGTCATTTTACACGAAACGAACGGAGCCTTAATTGTTAGTGATCCAAATCATTTGATAATGCTTTTAAATTGCCAAGGTAGTGAGCAAAGTTTAACAATTTCAGTTCAAATAAGCTAAAGAAATTGCAGAATCATATTTACATATTTTTCTCTTTTTGTTTGAACTGTTTCAAACAAGGAGGTCGGAGTCTTTCTTCTTCCTTTTTTTTTCCTAAAGTGTATAAGGCATGCCAAGATCATTTCATTGCAATTAATCTAGAAATGATGGGCATCATAGTAATTTCAACCAGACGCTAACAATGCTCTAAGACATCCCATTTTAATCTTGAGCTGAAAACTGAGTTGATTTGTTACAAGAATTAATAATAATTTATATCTTAAGGACAACGACGAATGGAAAATAAAATAAAAAATTTACGCTCGGTGAAAGGGTCCATACCCAGTAAACCGTTTATTCTAACTTCCTCAATTCTATCTTTGTCAATTTCATAGGGATTAATATAAACTTCTTAAATTTATAAAAGTAATTCTAGCATACATTAGCAGTATAAATTTAATTTACACAAGCAGTGTTATTAACCCTTGATTTGAGAGCTTTTTTCAAATTATTCTTTACGCTAACGATGTATGGTCTAATTTTTCAACTTATAACACATTCAACAAAATAAATTAACTTATAACACATTCAACAAAATAAATTAAGTTTTGTGATTCTTGTCGATACTATCTTGAAATCAAGCCAAAGGATGGTGTGTGGCCATTTAAGGCGCACATGGCAACACTTCTGCTCTAGAAATTAACTTTTGACCAGAAATTGATTTTTCTACTTCTGCTTCAAAAGTAGATTTTTGAAAAAGAAATGCGTTTGATGAGACAAGAGAAAATTTCTGCTTTTGGAGGAGAAATATTAATATTTTAAATATTTTTTTGAATTTTTGAATTAATTTTTATTTTTTTCCTTCCTTCTTGCTTCTTGCACAGCAAGAAGTGTGGTCGGCGAGGGTCGTTGAAGCTCACCGGCCACTAGGCGAGGGCCGTGAAGCCCTTGCCCGGCCTCACCCAAGCGCGCGAGGCAACCTTGCCAACCGCGGGAGAAGGCGGCCTCGCCCGCGACTAGGGAGGCCATGGCTGGCTTCGCCCACGGTCAGCGAGTCGTGGGCGAGGCTAGCCTCAGGACCCATCTTCGGCAGCTCACTAGCCACACTTCTAAGCAAGAAGGAAAAAATTAAAAATTTCCAATAATTTTCAAAAATATTAAAATATTATTATTTAAGTCGACCGGCGCACTATGTCAGTACTGGCTGGCCAAATGAAATGAATTGGTGTAAATGTAAAAGGTTTAGGATTCAATTGACAAAAAAAAAATAGTGCTCCAAAAGTAGAGAAGAAAAAATATTACTTCTTTTTTTTGGGGCAAAATCTACTTGTGGAGAGAAAAAACACTTTTGGAGTAGAAAAGGGAAGTTGTTTCATTAAACGCATTTTTGTTCTAGAAGTAGAAAATTGAAATTATATTAACAAATGAATTTCTGCTCCAAAAGTGCTTCCTGAGAAAAATTCCGCACGAGAAACTCAATGTAGGCTTTTCCCTATAGCGTCATGGTGATGTATGTATCTACTCATCTGTCGTCTATGTCCTATGAATTTTGTCTCAGTGACATAATTTGGCTTTATACTCGGTCTTATCAACCATAAAAGAAAGATGTGAATATCTCACAGATAGGAACATTGGACTTAGATTTTGTTGGAACGATAAGGATGTTAGATTGTCCTGATTCCAACATAGTAAGAAATCAGGCTGGGTTATGCGTTATGAGAGTTTTTCCTCTATCCTTCGGTGATAGGTTAAACATTTTCTTTCTTCTATACATGATCATCATTGAAACAGATTAGCTATTGTAGGGATGCAGCCGTTGCATAGACTTTGGCTAGTTAATCTTAGATACTAATTTATATCTACAGCACGTGCTAATTTCAACACATCACTCTCTGTTGCCTTGACTTTTTACTAGTTAATCCTAGTTACTAATTTGCATATACAATGCATGTGAATCCCAACACATCTCTCTCAGTTGCCAGGATTTTGACCATTTAATCTTAGATACGAATTTGCATCTACAATACATGTGCTTGGACTTTGACTAGTTATTCTCATATTCTAATTTGCATCTTATAGCACATGCGAATCCCAACACACCTCTCTCTATTCCCTGGATTTTGACTAATTAATCTCAAATGCTAATTTGCATGTACAGTACATGTGTCTGGAGTTTGAGTAGCTAATCTGGAGAAAACATCCGGTGGTTTCATAGCGCCCCATCAGCTGCTGATGTGGTAAGCGTTTATTTCTTTTTTTAAATTAAAGTTTAACACATGGACATTGACTTGGAATAGAAAAAGAAAAATATGATCGTTCTCTCTCTTCCTCCTCCGTCCCTCTACCTTCATTGCTGCAGATCAGATCAGGCCAACCAGATTTGGAGTCGTGGCGACGACGGAAAGATAGGGCCGACCAAATCTGGCCGATGATGCCGCTAGTCTATGGCTGGCGATGCCGCTAGTCCATGACCTGCAGGTGGTACATCCTCCCTCTGCCTTCATTGCCGCAGATCAAATCTTGCCGTCTAGATCTAGAGTCTTGGCAACTACGGGAGGATGGAGTTTACTAGATCTAGCCTGGCCAATTAGCCAGTGACACTGAACCAACCGGTGACGCCTCTGGTCCATGACCGGCGAGGTGGCTCATCTACAGACTCAAGCCTTGCTCGTCGATGACTCGTCCCGTGACATGAGCACATTGCTTTTGCGAAATCACCCAGGGTTTAGGAGTCAGCTTCGAATTTGTTGGGCATGTTTGTTTCGATAAACCTTAAATCTTAAACCGTATAAAAAAAAGTATCCAGAGCAATTGCAACAATCATATTAATTGATTGATATTCCAGGTATAGTAGATGCTATTACACTTACAATCATACTCAATCCGATGGGATTTTTTTTTATCTTAAAGGGGATATTCTATAATTTTGCACGTGATTCATATCATTTCATACCATGTATCCTCTTGTTCAAATTGTGTTTGATTTTCGGGGGTTATTCACTTGGTTCTGAATCCGGACGCGTATTGTCGTGCTTAACTAATCGTGTCATTGTCAAGACTAAAGTGAAACTAAGCTGATGGATGTAGTAGAGGCAAATCAACTTCTCTGACAGGACCAACAGATCCATTAAATTAAGTTCTCAGCAACTAAAGCAAACATTAGGGGATAACTAAGATAGACTTGTTACAATCTCTCCTGGTTCATGGCTTAGGAAAGATGCAAAATCTGCACTTTTCTATTCACATCTATGCATCATCTAATTAAAACCAGCTGATGGATGGATCTCAAGGACCTGTCTTTATTTCACCATCTTCCTGGTCAGGCATTGCTTTGATTTCTGCATAACCGCAATGCCCACAGAAATTACTACACCTGCAACAGTCCCTTTTCGTTGAAGTACTCGACAGATTGATCATAGATATCCTCCATGCTGTACTTGTAAGTGAAGCCCTCGTTGATTAGTTTCTCTGAAGAGATTATCGACTTGGCCTTGGATGGGAAATCCCCAAATCTGCGTAAGGAAATCGGCTCAAAATTATAATGACGACGGGATTGGATCATCGGGTGTCCAGAATTTGTGCATACAAATGTACCAGAAAGTTTTGGTCAACATTGGTAGTGACTTACTCTGTTGGGACTTTGTATTGTGGGTATCTTTTGTTCAGGAACTTCGTGAGTTCTGGAAGACAGGTGTTAGCAGCGCAGCAGATGTATCGTCCAGAAGCAGATTCCTTCTCGGCCACGAAAATGTGGGCACGGCAGACGTCCTCAACATGCGTGATAAAAATAGAACCTGACAGCATTTGAATGCCTTTCAGGCCACTCGTCAAGAACTCGTTGCCTGCAAAAAGAAGTATCAGAGGCATTAGGACAAGCACGTTTCTCTTATGCTTTTCTGTGATTAGTTTTGTTCCCACAAGGGATCAGTTCTGTCCGGCCTCCCAAATTAATGAACTTATAGTAGTGTGGACGGCTTTGGACCTGTTAGCAGAGACATTGCGAGACAGACGCTGCTGGGGACATCCGGAGTGAGAGAACGGCCAGCCAGGAGCGTTGGGACAACAGTTATAAGTTCGACATCGTTTTCCTCGGCGAATTTCCAGGCTGCTTTCTCTGCCAGCGTCTTGGAAGCAGGGTACCCCTGAAAATAGTGAAATTGGAAACCCCATCATTTCCAAATTGTCTTCTTTACCAGTTCAAAAGTCAAATCGAACACCCCATGGCCAACTGATTTTACCCAGGTAGGCGGCTTCACAGAGGTCAGGAACTCAACGTCTGTCCAGTTTTTCTCGTCCATGACCAAACTCGTTCCCTGAAGATTGTTGATTGAAACTGCAGCTGTTGATGAAGTCAACACGACTCGTTTCACTGTCTTTGCTCTGGCGCAGGCTTTGAGAACATTCAGGACTCCCTGGATTGCTGGCTTGATAAAATACATTCTGTAAAATCAGAGCAGAAGCGGTTTCAAAACCAATAAAATGTCTCGTTGAAAATTACTGTAAGCCACAAGTGATGCACTTGTTACAGACCTCAGGGTCTTCGGAAGCAAAGTTGACTGGGTTCACAACATGGAAGACGAAGTCGCAGCCGGCTACAGGAGCATCAAAGCTCAATTCTTCGGTGAGATCCACCCTGAAAATCTTGAGGTCACCCAACTTCTGGAGCTCATTGAGATAGGACACCCTCTTTTGATTATCTGCAACAATGTAAATTAGCAAATCAACAAACAGTTCCAGCTTCAGTGCCTTATCCATTAGTTCCGCAGCTTCCACTGAATCAAGCTATGCCATGTTGCTGGAGTATGAGAATATTCAGTAGTTTGTGAGAACTACCAAATTACTAAGATACAGTCTGAAACGTCAGAACTACGTTGCGGCCAAATTTATTGTGTGTGACACTCTTGTTCTTGTTGATCACGTGAAACACACTATAGTAATGACAACCTGAGTCGGGCTGTTCAGATTGAGCTAAATGGAAGAACTTGATTTCATCTATGGGTGAAAATGGCAAAAGTTTGAGCAGAGGGAGCGAAATGAAATTTCGCGTCGTTTTGGAGGGTCACTGGCTTTTTCTTAAACAAACGGGTGTCTAAGTTACAAGGAACTAATCAGCAATCAATGAAGGAATATGCGATCAAAACAGAGCATTCACCTGTACCAACAGACCAAGCAGATGGAGAAAGTACTTGATTTTTATATGTTTTTTAGAAGAAAAAGTAAAAGAGAGATCAACCTGGGTCCCTAACAGTGGTATTCACAGCATAGCCCTTCTCAAGCAAAAGCTTGATCAGCAAAGAAGCGACAAAGCCAGTCCCTCCAATAACACATGCCTTCTTGTTCCCTCCAATCTCTGCAGCCATCTCTCTCTCTCTCTCTCTCTCTCTCTCTCTCTCTCTGGGGACTTTTGGATGCTGTTGAAGGCAAAAAAAAACAGCAGCAGGAGCAGCAGAAGAAGAAAGATTAATGGTGGGTACGTGCAAGAATTCTGGGGGGTAGTTTGTTTTTCTTAGATGGGCGTTATGATAGTCCTTTTTATGTTCTCCCCCATCTAACCTGAGGGAAGAAAAGGTAAGCACATCACCTTCTCTCCTACATTTTACCTACGACTCGAAGCTCCTATGTTTTCGGATTCACTCCTTAATGAATCGAACTCCCTTTTTGCTGACAAAAAAAAAAAAGAGCACCAGCCCCTCTTAATCTTAGATGTAGATTTAGCATAAAAGACAGAACCCAAGAAAAGGTATTTGCACCTAATTATTAAGGTTGGGAAATTAAGTGTAGAGTGTCAGCCATACCCAAATCAAGCCACGTAAGCAAATACGAACTCAAAGATCATATTATAGAGTCTAGCTTTCAATATAGTTTGACAAGATCATCGAGCTTCATATTCCAAAGAGAGATGAACTTGAGTATTAGGTTATTCGAATCGAGCACCATATGCCATACAAACAGAACTAGGAATTGAGTGGGAAAAAAAAACTAATAGCACAGCCTGCAAAAGGGTGAATCAAAGGTCAGAAGAATGCCTTTCATGCTAGTCTCTGATTAAAATGCACCTTATGCAATATTTAAGATTACATTTTCTAGAAAATATAAATAAATTATATGATAAATAGATAGATGGTCCTGTACTTCTGTAATTTGGAAAAATATTCTAAATAAGTAAACCGATACCTATCCGCGTCCCTCAATAATTATTGATATTGGCGTTGTTTATAGTTTCCATGTGCAAATCACAAAGGTCAGATGTTATGGCAGCGAATGAAACCAAGCCAAGATGTTGACCCAGCTTGGTCCTGAAGAACTTTTTTCTTTTGGCCCTATTTTTGTCCAGATTTTTCTCCTTAAATTGTTTTTTTTTTTTTTACACTTTTCCAATTTTTGCTTCTAACAAGCTCTTTTATTTCTGCAACATATTGTGACAATGAAGTTTCGATTTCGCACACAAATGGCAAAAAAAATCTCACATTTAGATTACCTTATCATATGCAAGCTCGCATTTTATCTTGTCTACAAGGTTAGTGAGATATTTCATAAGTTCGACAATCACTGTGAAGTGAGATTACTAGACAATTATCTGGATCAATAAGCTTTATGTATTCTAGAAGTGTGGGAGAACTACCAAAAAAGTCATAAACCTATATTTAGTCCTAAACTTTTTCTTCTTTTGTCAATTGAGTCCTAAACCTTTTGCATTGTGTCAATTCAGTCTATCCAGTCAATTTTAATTGGTCGGCGCTAACATGGCATGACTAGCACTAACGTTGACATTTTTCAATAATATTTTAATGTTTTTTGAATTTTTATATATTTTTTTGAATTTTTTTCTTTTTTCTTTTCTTTTCTTCACTTGTTTTTTTTAACTTAGGGCCGACGAGGGTCACCAGCCAACCCTTGCCAACCACAAGCGAGGCCCGGGACGCCCTTGCTAGCACCAAGCGAGGGCCGCGACGGCCTGGCCCGATTTAGGTGAGGCCACGACACCCTTGCCCAAGTCCGACAAGGGCCGCAATGCCAAAGTAAAGAAAAGAAAAAATAATAAAATAATAAAAAATTCAAAAAAATATTATAATATTATTAATAATTGTCCACGCTAGTGTCGACCTGCCAAAATTGGCTAGATAGATTTAATTGGCACAAACGTAAAAATTTTAGGACTCAATTGATTTTTAAAAAGTTTAAGACTAGATTGACACAATTACAATAAGTTAATTTTTTTGGTAATTCTACTTTGGAAGTGCCCACATGTCTTTATCTCAAGGTCTTGAGGGCATTAACATTTCAATTCCATTTAGCATCTCTTTCTTTCTCTCCCTTGCGTTTGGTAACACTTTTGCTCCAGAAGTAGATTTCTGGAACAGAAATGCGTTTGGCAACAAGCCAAAAATTTCTGCTTCTAGAAGAGAAATGCGTTTATTTGGCACGTTCATTATACTTCTGCTTTTAGAAGAGAAATGCATATCACAACATTCTACCTCTCTTACCATGTCATTTTGTTGATCGGTGAACTTGAACTCCACAAAATAAAGAACACCCATTTAGTCCCAACATCATTATGTCAAGTCACCATAAAGCATAAGCGATCCTTTAACCCATCATCGGTCACAAAGAATAGCCATGCTTAGTTTAATTAATCTAGCTCAAACAGGGGCATCGTGCAATATCACTTATGCCTGAAGACTATTCCTCCCATCCCTCGAACATGTATCGAATCCAATACGACCATTACATATGGACGATCACAAACATCGCGCCTCATCGCAAAGTTACTATCGGCGTGAGCAAACACACACGACATCAAATCCCAACATTACATCACATTACAAGATGACATCGTACAAAATCCTCAACTACAATTAATGCAAATTGAACAATACATCACATTACAAGATGACCTTGTACAAAATTCCTCCCATACACATAATAGAAATCCCACAATACAACATCACGAAATACAACTAGACCGTTACAACAAACTTGTAATCATCGAATAATAATAATGGAAGTGCACTACAGGGGTAAAAAATCGAATTTCATGGAATCTCTTGCATATGATTATCCTTAACCATTTTATTGGCAATCTCTTTCTTAAGATTGCTAATGTCATTGGGGTTCTCGCTCGTTATAACATCGTCTGAACCATGCACTTCTGTAGATGGCCTATATTGCGAATTGCCATATAAGGCGAAGTTCTTATCCCTTTTATCTTCATCAAGGATGAAATTGTGGATAGCACAGCATGCAATAACAACTTGTGATTGCTTTCGAATTGAAAATGCAGGCATTTGTTTCAAAATAGTGAAGCGATTCTTCAAGGTTGCAAATGCTCTCTCAATGACATTCCTTAATGAAGAATGCCTGTAGTTGAACAATTCTTTTGCCGTAGTTGGTCTCCCACCTCGTCTAAATTCTGGTACATGGTAACATTCTGTGACATCCCAAATTTCGACGATGTGGAATAATGTAATATTCCGAATTTTCGACGGTAAGAAATAATCAAAGGACGATCGTCGAAATTAAATTTAGAACAAATCGTGTGATTGGAATTTTGAACCAATTTGCAAAAGGGAAAGAAAGAAGAGAATGGAAACAGAGGCCGTCGTCCACGGGTTTCGAATCGCAGACCTCCGCTGTCTCGTGCGCATCTCGTGCGCCTGCCACTCGACTAAGGCACGACTTTTGGGATTTCAACGCCAAAGGTTTTATTTAAAGTATACGGCACACGAATAACGGAGGAGAATCAACCGAAGCCGTCGTCTGTGAGTTTCGAACTCGGGACTTCGAACTGTGCCGTCTCTTACCACTCGACTGAAATTCGAACGATGAGACAGAAGCGCCAAAAGTTTTATTTATTGAACACGGCACGCGAGAAAGGGAGGAGGGGCAACCGGAGCAACCGAAGTCGCCGCCTCCAAGTTTCGAACCCAGGATCGGACCATTAGCTTCATTCCCGGATACCACTCGGCCGAGGCGCGAGTGGTGAAATCAAAGCGCCAAAATTTATATTTAAAGGAATCGGCGCGTTTTAGACGTCGTCATTTTAGATCAACAGAAACGACTTCAACTTTTGCAGAAAAACCCTAAAACGTTCGCAAAAGAGACGTTTTGGGCTGGGCACAAACCGCTGGGCCTAATTTCTTTTATTTTCGGATTTCAAGAGGGCCCATAATGGAAAATTACCATTTTACCCCCGAAGCCCATTTTTGGCCCATTTTAAGAACCTATTGGGTTTTTAGCCCATTGGGCCCGTCAAATTCAAACCCGAGCCCATGTGAGTAGTGTCAAGCCCCCTTGAGTAGTGCGGGCTGTGAATAGTGCCGAATGAATAGTGCCAAATTGGAAAAATTACCATTTTGCCCCCGTTGGTCCGTTTTGGCCCAAAATGAAGAACCCATTGAATCTTAAGCCCGTTGGGCCCGTAAAAATTCAAGCCAAGCCCACGTGATTAGTACAAGGCCCACGTGAATAGTGCCGGCCCATACAAATAGTGGCAAGGGTGGAAATTACCCTTTTGCCCTTCTTGAAAGTGAAGTTTTTGGAAAATTGCATTTAAATGAAGCAAGACAAAGCTAATTAAGGTTTGGTCTTGTTTTTCTTCATGCACCCCCCCTTTGGCCGAACCTATCCCTCTCTCTCTCTCTCTCCATTGCTTTCTATCCTTGTCTCAATTAAATGGGCTTGAATGTTGTCTTGAAAATTCAAGACAACAAGTGAGATATTTTGGAAAAAGGTTACATTATTGCAACCTAGGTTTAATGAAGTTGCAAGACCACTCTCTCTCTCCTTGTCCCTTTCTTTCTTGTTCAATAATTTTGGCTTGAAAGTTGTCTTGAATTCAAGAGGACAAGTTGCATTATTTGAGTGCAATAATGCAAGTTGGATAAGATTTGCAAGACAACTCTCACTCTCTCTTTCTCTTTCACTCTTCATTTATCTCTTTTTCCTCTCAAATTCGGAGCTCCCCATCTCCCCTCCATTTTCTCCACTTTTCCTTCTTGTTTTGGCTCTCAAATCTTGCCGCCGAAACCCCCAAGCCATACCACACCTTTGCCAAGCTCAAGCCGCGCTCTTGGGGCCGTTCGGAGCGCTGTTGCCACCGAACCGCCGTGAGCCGCGCCGTACCGCCGTGCCGCGCCGTCTTCCACCATGAGCCGCCCACCTTGCCGCCGGCCACCAAGCAAGCCGCCACCATCACCGTCTTCACGCCGTCGCCGTCGTCGTCGCCATGGTAGTCTCGCCGTTAAACGATGAGTTTACCCCATAATCCTTGATTAGGCTACTAATTGCACTTAGGGTTAGTTAAAATGCAATTAGACTTTTAACTATGGTTAGTTTGGCTAAACTATAGTTGGGTTAAGTTAATCTTGGTTAGGATAGTTAACCTGGGTTAGGTTATGCTAATCTTGGTTAGGGTAGTTAACCTTGGTTAGGTTAAACTAATCTTGGTTAGGTTAATTAACCATGATTAGGTTAATTAACCATGGTTGGGTTAATTAACCTGAGTTGAGTTAATTGTTAGAATTTTATGCTGATTGTGCTGGACGTATTTATGATGAGATTGGCCATAGAATTTACCTTCTATATGCCTAAAAATATTTTAGTAAAAAATAATGTACTTTTAATACAGCATTGGCAATTGATGTGGCGATGTGTGCGAATGCTGAATTTTATGTGATCGAATAATCCACTAGGCTTGAAATGTGAGACATGCAAAGTTTGGCATAAAAAGCATGTCGCTATGATCACGTGTGAATTTTATTGTGAAAATGACAATATTTGATGTGTGAGCATGATCATGGCCTGAGTACGGAAAATGTGGCATTTTCATGATAGTTTGATGAAACCTACCTTGAGGCGTGTTTATGCGGGGTTAAGAATTATTACCCTGAGGCGTGTTTACGCGGGGTTAAGAATCGAGCCTAAGGCATTTTACATGGGCTACCCTGATGCGTGTTGACGCGAGGTATAGTTGAGCCTAACGAGGCCAACTGTCACACACCTGAGGCGTGAACCTTATGCGGGTTGTGGCGACGTCGCACACTTGAGGCGTGAACTTTACGCGGGTAATGACGACGAGTTACGGCATGAGCACGTTTTATGAGTGCAATGATTAAACAAAAAGAATGAATGAGATTGTATTTGATTACCTGCCGTGGCTGCTGCCTTGTTTTAGAATGTGATTATAACTGATAACCTGCAAGGCGTGTGCATGTATCAAGGCAAGGTAGGAATGCTTGTGAATTGTTATTTACTCGATGAGTGAGTCGCTTGAATCTGTTCTAGACGGCATGCTTAGGGATGCTCTGAGTGAATTGGTGTCCTACGCGAGATTTAGGCGGTTAACTTACTGAGATTTTATCTCATTAGTTGTTGTTAACTATTTTTCAGGTCCGTAGAACGGAAGGCCGACGGGTACAGTTCAAGGTACCCTTGTGTAGAGGAGATAGGTTAACCCCGACCCCGGTACCTCTTTGTGTTGGTCGTGTAGGAAGTGGCCCGATAGTGAGGGCTTGTAAATATAAACTTCCTAGGGTTAACATGTTGATAAATAAAAAGGTGTGTTTTGGTAATGCTGTTTATTCTGTTATTGGTGATGCTGTTTTTCCTGCTATCCCCGCTGTCAGGGGTTGTTTATGTTTCCGCATGCACTAATTGAAAGATAAAATAAATGGTTCGTCGACATGTCTTGGGACGTCGAAATTTTATTGACCATTGGACAAGTTACAGGAATGGTCGCGGGCTCGAGATCTCGGGGCGTGACACATTCACCTTTAAATGGGGTTAAAAATTCAAGACTTGTAACATACCCAGAATCTATGACGTAATATTTGCCTGCAACAAATGCAAAATCAACATGTTAATACAACCTAATAGCCTCTGATTATGGATCTTCATCCGCTAAATGCATATTCATCATCAACATGTATAAGCCACTTTGGGTATCGAGGACAAAATTATTGTATGAAAGGCAGACCCCACGCATGTCCAAAGCTGGACGACATACGACCTTTCCAAATACACCCCCACGCATGTCCGACAAAAAATGAGAGGCCATTTTTTTCATCATGACATGCAATCTTAGCAAACTCATATGCACAAATACTTGTAGTATATTACAGTAGTAGTACCTGGGGGTGGTCAAGGAAATTGTAGGTGAGGAGCCTCAAGTACGGCCAACAACACCCGACAATCGTTGGCTCATCCTTCCCTACTAGCAAACACAAAAGTAAATCGCATATCAAAGGAACACGCACACAACACATTCTGAGTGGTAATGCATTTCCTACCTTTAAATCGTGTCTAAAGTTCTTGAGGTACGATAGCATAAATAAGGGTGCCATCAATAGCGCCTACGCACCCCTGGCATTTTATGAAATATATACATTAGAATAGATTACGAACGAAATAAACCACAAAGTGCAAGGAAACGTAAGGAAAATGTACCATGAAGTAAGGATTACGCTTTAGGTCAAGCCGAATTTCATCTAGGACATCATCAAACAAAGGAAGTATAATAATCTCCTCCACTAGTTTCATAACAGCTTCCAAAACTATACCAAAATACCTACTCATAGTTTCTCCTGAACATTGGAATCTCTCACATAAATCTCTATTGAACTTCTTGTAACAAATCATAGATAAGAATATAGCAACTTGTTCATCTACCCTGAGATATTGGCTATCTGCCAACCAACCTCTTGACTTCAACTTTCCACAAAGGTTAAGAAAAACATGTATCTCCATTCTGAATGCGTCATATACTCTATCCACTTGTCCCTCCAGAACCTCCCTCACTTATACGGGTCCTGACATTATGCTGTCCCCAATAGGTTCTCTCTTGTGCATGTACCTATCCAGCTCATACAAACCCAACCAAGCCACAAGTATCATCGACTCCTCCTCATCTAAGCTTGGCTCACCTAATATAATTGGTTCAACTGATGCTACCTAATCACTAGACATGTTACTTTCACCTCACTCAATATTACCTACACCATCACACAAAAGAACACAAACACATGTATGTTAGGAAGGTGTCACCTATGAAATAATAAATATGGAATCTAACATTGCGCAACAGACAATTATGCAATCTGATCACATTAAAGCAAAGTCATAACATCGTCACAATGGCGTAGTAAGCAAAAGGCTGTGTCTGAAAAACATAAGTCAAACCCCGAAATGAACGCAAACAAAGTAGGTCATAGCATTGCTCAATAACTACTCAATCCCTTGAATAAGTAAAATCCTCTTATCACAGCACATGTCAAGAAGTCCTCTCTCCAAATGGCATGCTTGCATGCATGGTTCGCAGCTTTCACGTACAGATTGGGATCCAAGTTAGGCATGGCATCCAGGATCTTCATCATGGCTAATTCAGCGTAGGAGGGTAGAGGGCTTGCGGCCTACGAGGTGATGGAGCTAGCTATTGATGATTGACCCATCTTCAAGTTAATCATGTCTTGAATAGCTTTGCAGGTCTCTATAAAGGTATATGAACTGCTCCTTCTCCTTCTCTTTGCATTTGGAGTCAAATCCAGCTTGTGACTATTTGGAGGTAGGAGGCTCGTCCTAAGATCACCCTTATCAGCTTGGCCATGGGAAAACGGTTCTGCATCACCTACATTGGCACCAACATCAGCATCACCATTGTCACTTGCACTTTCCGCCGCCACCACATTTGGCTTATTTCCTATTGCAAACTCACCAGTAACATATGCATGCCCAAACACAAGACAAAACTAGGGATACAAAGGACACCCCTCCTTCTTGAACTTCGCCCATTCACTATTAGCCTGTGCCATTTTGAAAATAATTACATTAGTATGTAACATTTTCTAAAACTGAAATTGAAAGTTACAAACACATGATCTAAGTAAGGTTTACCTTGATATGAGCTCCCCACACACTTTCATCTTCCACAGTCACCATTTTCTTTTCATTGTCCCATCCAAATCCTGATTGTGACAGTAGCTTCTTGAAACTGATGTACTATTACTTCAGTTTGTGTGCCTTGTTCTTCAACTGAAGTAGAGTAAACTGAATGCATGTTTGTTTATTAAATTTTTCCTATAGTGTTATTCCACCCTACTTTGTTGTAGGTACATGGCGTGCGATTTCCTTTCTTAACCTCATCAACCATCAAACTTATAAACAGTTCGGTCAAAGGATCAGTCCACTTTGCCATTTATATGCCTTTGGTGGATGCCATTTATGAAAACTGAACTAAAAGCAATTCATCAAATAGCTAGAATGCAATAGGTGCATACCGATTCATATCGGCCAATGCAGTAGTCGAACAATGCAAGTAATGCAACATATTTCTCTAAGCAATGCTAAATATAAAGAAGCATGACCTTGGTGGTTATTTCTTCCAACAAGCAAGCACACTGATCTAGATTAGGAATGTCATCCAACATGTCACAGGCATTCGATCAAGGAACCAAATGGCACAGTAATGGAGAAAGATTCACAGCCAATGTGAAATACAAGCAACACAAAACATTCAAGGTTCCCATGTTAGCTTCAAACAAGATCAATTTTCATAGCAACGAAATTCAGTTGGTGATGGTGTGTGTGTCGTGAGCTTGGATCGATTCCCTTCACTTAGCTTGCCCTGTACTTGCACGTGAGCCTCGCCGTCGCTCGGCTCGGCTAGGAGAGGTTGAGGCTCACCATTGCTCGGCTCAGCTTGGCCTCGCCTGGCCCTCGTCAAGCAACGGCAAGGCCAAGCCTCGGCCTCGCTTGGCCAGGCGAGGGCCTCGCAAGCGACGCCGAGGCTTGGCCTCACAAGTGACCGAGAGAGAGGGAATGGGCAGATCGGCGTTTCCTTGTCCAAATGAGAGAAAATCATGAATTGAACTTACAGATCTGAGAGTCGCAAGCATAATCTGAGCAGTTTGTTGTCGGGATTCGGTGGTGACGGCGACGGCAAAGGCGACGGAACCCTTGCAACAGTAGCAATCGGTGAGCGTGAAGATGGGTGAGGGTGAAAAGGTGAGAAAGTGAGGATGAAAAAGTGAAGGGGAAGTGAGGGTGAAAAGTGAGAAAGTGAGAAAGTGAGAAATGCTTCCGATTTAGATAAACATGAGAAATGCTTCTACAAAGGGGAAAATCACTTCTAGAGTAAAAAATCGCTTCTGGAGTAGAAAATCGCTTCTAGAGTAGAAATTTTTACTTCTTTTGCCAAACGCATTTTTGCTCTAAAAATACAAAAATGCTCAAAAAGTAGAAATTTCTACTTCTTTTATGAAACGCATTTCTGCTCCAAAAATGCTTCTAGAACAGAAATGGAATTTCTGGCAAGTTACCATGCGCCCCTTAATTTTTTTTTTAGGGAAATCATTTGTCCTCCCTTATTCTTATCCCTTTGCCATCACCTACCTCCAATATGATTTTAGGTTCAATCGCATCTCTTCCCATCAATAAGCTCTACCATCCCCAAGACGGTCGGGGCCTCTAGTTGCATTCCAGAAATCCCCTCGAGGAAAGTAATTCATTTCATAAGTCTACTCCATAAGGTTTCCAGAGCTTGAACAAGTCTCTAAGTCTGTTTTCCGAGTATGGCCTTGTTAAAAGTAACAAGGTCTTTAAAGCCTAGGCAGCCTTGATCTTTTCTCATCTTTAGGACTTCCCATCTTTTTCGATGGATACCAATCTTACTGCATTTTATTTCCACCAAAAGGATGTTATTCTTTGTTCAATTGCTTTACAAATGGAGATGGGTATTTTGAAAATTGACATAGCATACTGAGAAAGTGCTTGGACAATTGTTTTAATCGGGACTTCCTTACCCGCCTTGGACATTAACTTTTCTTTCCATCCCTCTAATTTTGCATTGACACGAGCAAGAACCCAAGCAAACATTTGCTTTTTAGTTTGGCCCCAGTCTAATGGTATTTCGAGATATTTTCCTATCTTCTCGATGATTGGGACCCTTAGCTCATTCGCAAGATTCACACCTAATTGCTACAGGCAATATTTCCTAAGAAAGATGTCGTATTTGTTTAGGTTAATGGCTTGCCCCGAAGTGAAACAATACTGGTTCAATACATTGGCCACATTCTGAGCTTCCTTGACTATACCATCCAAAAAGAAATAGCATCATTGGCAAATAAGAGGTGCGATAGAGTAGGGTAGTTTTTGTTCAAAGCGATTCCCTTCACACTTCCATCTATGACTGCCTTGTCCATAAGAATAGAAAGAATGTTGGCCATGATAATGAATAGGTAGAGAGATAATGGGTCCTCTTGCCTAATTCATCAAGTTGGCTTGAAATATTCACTTGGTTCCCCATTCACTTTGACACTAAAGGAGACTATGGAAATGCATTGCTTGATCAATGAGACCTATTTATCACTAAAGCCCATACTCAACATACAATCACACAAAAAAATCCCATACAACTCTATCGTACGCCTTTTGCATATCAAGTTTGAGGATAGTCTGGAAGTTTTGCTTTCTTTTTCTAACTAGCAACTGATGCAATATCTCCTAAACTATAAATATGTTGTCTTGGATTTGGCAGCCCCTGACGAAAGCACTTTGTTAAGGAGAGATAAGGTCTGGGAGCCCAATTTTAAGGCGATTAACCATAACTTTAGCTATGATTTTATAATTAAAATTACACAAGCTAATAGGCCTATACTATGTAATGCTCTCAGGATTTACCAATTTGGGAATAAGGACAATATCAGTCTTATTTTGGGCCAGATCAAGTGTACCTGACTAGAAGAAAGAGTCCACCATTCTGAATATATCTTCCTAGATCATGGACCAATGGTATTAGTAGAATTGCCTATTTAGACCATCCGGGCCTGGTGCCTTAATGCTTCCCATTTGGAAAACTGCAGCTTTTACTTCTTCCATTGAAATTTGACTGGTGAGGACCTCATTCATTTCATCATTCACCGAATTTGGACATTGATCTAATCCAGGCTAGTATTCCTTCGATCCCACCGAAGCAAACAATGATTGATAGTAATTTCCAATGTGTTGCCTTAGGGTTGAGGGATCTCTGCTCCAATTGTGATCATCAAGTTGTAGCATAGAAATTTGTTCCGTTGCCTTCTTTGAACAGTTGTTACATGGAAAAAATAGTATTTTTGTTGCTCCATTTCAGCCAATTAACCCTGGATCTCATACTCCTATACATATCTTCTTGTCGCCACAGTTCTTCAAACCCCCTTTAGATTTGTTCGAAAATTCTGTGAGTCTCCTTTTCAATGATTCAATCTGGCGAAAGGCGTTTGAGAACTTCTTTTTACTCCATCTCACTAATGAGACAACCACTATGCGTGTCTTTTTGTCAATATCTTGCTAGGGATAAAGTGGATCACTCCATGCTCCTTTGACCACTTCTCTACACTCAGCATCCTCAAGCCAATATGCTTCAAATCTAAATTCCTTCTTTCTTTTAACAAATTCCAGAAATAGGGATAGAAGAATTGGGCTATGATCCAAACCGATGGCCGGCAAGGCAAAAGCCTCCGCATTTGGGAATAACACTCTCCAACTATGGTTAGCGAAAAATTCATTCGACCAAATATATTTTATTCAGTCATGATGATTAATCGCCCACATGTGGCTTTAGCTGGCAAAATCTATTTAACATAGAGGTCATCATTCTATGGAAAGCTATAGTGTTATCCCCGTTAAGGCTGCAGTTGACAATGACGTGTGTACACACACACAGATTATGGCGGTAGTTAGACCTGTCAAAATGGGGCATTGACCCATTTCTTAATCCATATCGATGGGTTGAGTTGTTATATGAGTTAGTTATATTCAATAAATGAGTTTAAACATAATATGAGTGTTAAATAAGTTGTAAATGGGTTTACAACTTATTTAGACACAACTCACCTCTATGACTTTGTCTTCATTTTCTCTCGCCCTCACTCGATCTCGTACTAACTCACTCCACTTTGTCACCTCAGTTTGTGTATGAGTTTTCCTAAATTGGATTAAATATGGAAATGTTTTAATAATATGGATCGGGTCGGGTATAAGTCACTATATTTGCATTGCATAGAAATGGGTCAAAACTGATTAAATTTGTCTATTTGGGACGGCCTATTTTCGACCCAACCCACCCGTTTCAACGGGTTTAGTGATAGTCATAGAAGTTGACAGAGGCTGCGATAGAGCAATGCCAATGGTGGGCAATGATGGGTGATCTAATAGGAAGAAATACAGAAAGGGAAAAAAATTAGTTTTTCTAATTGTGGCCAAAGTTCCCTATGTGAATATAATTTAATTGGCGATAGATCACAAATTGATAAGAGGGTGCTTCCTGTAAACATGCTTTGAGAAAATCTAGTCCATATATTTTCATTTTCATTTTTAGTGAATAAAATAGTTTTGTAATTTGGTTTAAGAAAACTTAGCAATTCTTTCCTTGAAAACAGAACTAGAAATGTGTTTTATCCGACACAGAAAATAGTTCTCATGAGTGAAAACTACTACAAAGAATCCACTTCTTATAAGTGGATAATAAAGACAAAACAAGTATATTGTTTCAGAATTTCTTTCTCCAAAACAATATCTTTATAGTACAGGAAGTTCTCCATCAATTGAGAGTTAGAAAGAGAGAAAATGTTCCAAGCTATTCTAAAACTAAACATGCATAAGGCCTATGATAAAGTGGAGTGCAACTTCCTTTGTACACCCACGTTGAAAATGGGCTTTTGTGAAAGATGGGTGAATCTAGTTAAGCTTTGCATCTCCTCAGTGATGTTTAGTGTCAAAGTGAATGATGAACCCCTTCCTTCTTTCCAACCCTCCTGGGGTATAAGGCAAGGAGATCCTCTGTCCCCTTACCTATTTATTATTATGGCAAATGCTTTGTCTATATTAATGAAACAGGCTGTAGATGATAATTACATTAAAGTGATCAAGCTGAATAGAAATTGTCTTACTCTTTCTCACCTGTTATTTGTGAATGATGCAATATTTTTTCTGGATGGGAATGTTAGAGAATGTCAGAATTTGGCAAATATTTTGAATTAGTATTGCTTTGCCTCGAGACAAGTCATAAACTTGAATAAGTCTAGCATTTTCTTTAGCAATGGCTACCCCCATACCTTAAAGAAGAATATGGCAGAGATGTTGCAAGTCCCAATCATTAATAAAACTGGGAAGTACCTAGGGATTCCCTCGGATTGGGGGGATTCAAAGAAAGAAATGTTCGCATGGATTTTAGCTCGAGTAAATATAAAACTTGAAGGGTGGAAAGAGAAATTACTATCGAAGGCGGGGAAGGAAATTCTGATCAAGACAGTGGTGCAAGCTTTACCTCAATATGCCATGTCAGTTTTTAAGATTTCAATATCAATTTGCAAGGCAATTGAACAAAAGATTACTTCGTTTTGGTAGAAATAGAATTCTTCCAAGTTTGGGGTCTATCGGAAGAAATGGGAGTGCTTGAAGCTTAGAAAAGTTGATGGAGGTTTAGGCTTTCGGGATCTTATCAATTTTAACAAAGCCATGCTTGTTAAACAAGCATGGAGACTGGCTCAATCCCCCTCTTCTCTATGGGGACAGGTTTTTAAGGGCATCTATTTCCCAAACATGAATTTGTGGAGTGCTAAAAAAGGAGTTCGGCCCTCTTGGGAATGGCAAAGTCTCTTACTAGGAAGAGACTTGATGTCTCAAGACTTACAATGGGCTGTTGGTGATGGCACTGATATTCATATCAGTGAAGATAGATGGTTATCAATCGGCATGATTCATGGCCCAGCTAATTACGGAGACCCATACATGGTGGCTGACCTCATTGACCAAGAACACAAAGAGTGGGATATTTAGAAGCTGGAAGCCCTATTTATGGAGCAAACAATACACGAAATACTTGTTATTACCCTTGGTACCTCAAGAGTGGAGGACAGACTAGTATGGACTGGAAACAAACATGGCAACTTCTTAGTTAAAGACGGGTACAACCGTATCAAAACAACTAGTGGAATAGACAACACAGAGCAAGCCTCGTCGTCATACCAAGTATCCAAGCAACCATGGTAGTTCATATGGCAATTAAAAGTGCAACCCAAAATCCAACATTTCATTTGGAATATATGCCAGAATTCCCTCCCCACCAAAGAGAACTTATTCAAAAGGAAGCTCTTACCAAATCCAAGATGTTCATGTTGCCATAGAGTCCTAGAATCGTTGGAACATCTATTCATGCACTGTGCGTGGCTAGCTATTGTCTGGGAGGATCCGCGACTCCACTTACACATAAACCCCTTGCATTACATAAGAATTGAGGAGTGGGTGTTTCAAACTCTCACCTGCAACTTACCCAAATTTGAGAAAGAAGTCTTCGCCAACACTCACTGGTTGATTTGGAAGAGATGCAATTCCCTGGTTTTTCACTGATGAAAGCTTGATTCCTTGAATTTGGTGGATGAAGCCCTCATTACAGAAGATTATCAGCGAAGTTGGCCATGGAAATCACCTAAACAACTACCAAAGCAAGGATCTTTACCTCTTAGGTGGGAGACGCCAGAACAAGGTGAGTTGCTCAACATCGATAGCTCTTGGTGTGGCGGTCAATAGGAAGCAGCAACGGCTGGCATGTACAAAGACAAGCATGGCGTTCTCATGGATGGATTCATGGTGAAAATCCGAGCAGAATCCCCTCTCATGGCCGAAACCCTAGCCATGAGAGAGGGACTTACCTTCTTGAAGGAGAGAGAATGCAAAGATGGTTCGGGAAAAGCTAAACACTTGGGAAGTGCTTCGCACAAGCACAAAGTACAAATAAACACTAACTACTTATCTCTTGTTGAAAACCTCTCTCGTGCAAGATCAAAGCTGGCCCAGGTTTCGTGGCCTATTTAGAATATTTTGCTGGACTGCCGTGCCTTGCTAGCCCAACTCCCATGGGTAAATGTTGCATATAGTCCTCGAGAATCTAATTCTTGTGCAGATTGGGTAGCAAAAGCTTTTCGTTTAGATTATCTTCCCTCAAATTGGCTGACTAAGCCCCCCAACCCCTTTGGGATTTGCTTTGTTTTGATGTAATAGCTAGACGTTCAGCCAGTATCACTAACTAATGAAAGTTCATGTTTTTTTCGACCAAAAAAAAAAACTAAAATCACTGCATCTCTACAACTGAAAAAAAGTGAAGATTGGCTTCTTATTGATGGCTTCCCAAGGTGAAGACCATCTCAAGTTTTATTGGTCAAGAGAAGGCCACTTTGAAGAAGAATCCTCTATGCTTGAAGAAAAGAACCCAAAACTCAAGAATCATCTATCACGGAAGAAAGTATCCTCACTGAGAAAATGAGAGATAATCCTCAAAAAAGTGAAAGTATCCTCTACAATCTCTTATTTTCTTCAATTAGAAGAAAAGTGTAAAATGTAGGTTTCAAAAGCAAAAAAAAAAGTTGACAGAGTCAACATTACTACAATGAACAGTGCTTGGTTCACTTAAGTGACCGAGAGCAAGCAAAACGCAGGGGAAGAGAAAAAAAAAAAACAGAACATAAGGAAAAGATTGAAGGAAAGAAAAGAGGGAAAAGAAAGAAGAAGAGGAAGAAGAAAGAGAAAAGGGAGTGCATCTGAGCCATGGGGACCTCGCCGTGCCGATTCATCTCCGATTTGCAATGCTCGGTAAGCGCTCGTGCCTCTCATTTATCTTATTCGAATAGTTTTTGGGTTTAGGGTTGAAATTCGGAATTATGTTAAATTTGAGCCGCGAAATCCGATTTTTGAGCCGTTAAGTTGATTATTTTTGGGAGAATGATAGTTAAGGGTGTTATGGAGCTGTGGGATTTTACGGATCTTGATTTGGACTTATGGTTTGCAAGAAACGAATTTTTGAAGTTGTGCGCGCACAGTGAACAGTGCGCGACCAGCAGCCTTACAGGTTTTTTTTCGTCGGTTTCAGGCTAGTTTTGGGTTGGCGAAACTAACGGTGTTATAGTACATCAAAAGATATTTCTTTTGACTATAAGCTTGCTTGAATTGGAGTTCGATGAAGAGAGTTATGGCTCGAGAAAATTTACCGCTTAATCGGTCGTTTTCGTGTTAATAAGTTTTCTCCGCGGTTAGCTTTTCTTGAGGTCTTTTGTTGAACAGTAGTGAGTGTGTTAACTAGGAAATAGCGTAGTTTAGTCAAGTCGTTAGCTAAAGTAGTATTTTACTCGATTTTGACATCGATTCTCGTTTAATTGATAAGATTACGAGATCGTCAAGTCGTCTAGCTACGCATTGCTTGATTTTAGACATTCCAAGTGAGTGATGCTATTTATTCTTCGAATTTGCAAATTCATATTTTGAAAAAGAATATGGATTATATGGTATGAGTTACGGAATGGCATGATTATTGCATAAAATCTAGATCGGGCAATTACTACCATTTCTGTATTTGAGAACAATGCAAGAAACATTTTGTGAAATGTATTCCGTTTATTGAACGGAAGATTATACGTTTGGTTTATGAGTGTAAATTTTGATATTTGAGGAGGATTGTTTTATGCTCAATATGACTATGAATCCGGGTAAGGGTTTTTGGGGTATGCATATCAATTTAGAATATTCTTCTGGGTCGAACCACTGGCTTTGTAGATGGAGACCATGCCAAGGGGGGAATCTTGGTCGCCTTGTCATAAGGCGTTGTGTCGTGACTATGATTAGATATTGAGCAATAGATTAGTTGATGGAATAGACCATCGACGTGTTATTAATGAGATTAGTCAATGGAATGGACCATTGACATTGTTATAAATGAGATTAATCAATGGATTTGACCATTGATATTTTGCTTTGTTATATGCATAGTGGTTGCTCAATCTGCTTAGAAGAAATGCGCTACTCACTGAGCTGTGGTTGGTCACCCCTCTCATCTTACATGTTTTGTAGGACGAGAGCTCTATTGACAAGGGCTTTGGTAGTAGAGGTTTGGGGTATGGGCTTAGCTAGTTTTGCTTTTTGGAGGTGATACTTGTTGGGTTAGCTAAGTTCTAAGTTGTACATATTCTTTTGATGAATTATAGAAACTCTTATGTTGTAACCACCTGCTGACTCGTTATATATATGTACAGTTTTGATGTATATATGTTGTTAACAGGTTTGTTGATTATGTTGTGGCTGCGTCCTTTGTGTGGAAAGATGGCCGTGTCGTTCCCCTTTTCTTGTGGATTTGGGATGTGATAAAAAGAACCCGAACTAAAGTAAAAGGAAAAAAAAAATCAGATTCCAACTATATATGCTAGTCATGCATGCTTTTTCTCGCATCGTTAGGTATAGTTTTTTCAAAATTATGATGGAAATAAACTCAGAGGCAAAGAGCCAGTTACTAAAAAGGAATTTGGGTATCACATTTTTCTATTGGGTTTGAAAACTGAAAATTTCGTTCATCGCACTGCGGAGAAATCGCATCGCCAAATCAAAGGGCCACAACAACTTGACTCCATTGCATCGTGTGTGCTCAATCGCATTTTAAACATGCGATGCAACCAAGAAACAAGGACGAAATATCATTAAACAACATGAATGAAATCCGCTAAAACGGTAATTAAGAAACAAAGACGAATCCGGTCTAATCAAACAACGTGGACGAATCTAATGCAACCACATTCTAACACCTCGTGTGTAAATGAATCAGTTCAAACGTTAATTAAAGAACGAGGACGAATCCAATCCAATCAAGCAACGTGCATGAATCCAATGCAGGCATAAGCTAAATCTGATGAATGCACGTACAAGATCACAGTTGGATTTCACGAGGGACGAATCTCATCCAACCAAAATAGGCATACAACTCGGCAGGTGTTTCAATTAACATGCTAGTTGCTTTGCATTCATCCATCCAGGCCCGGACGTCCAATGGGCTTTGCTCCCCAAGCAGGATACCCTTCACCACATGCTAGTTCACTTGGCATGTGTTTCCGTTACCATATTCCAATTGACATTTAGACTTTGTTCGTTTCGTGAAAAAAGTAATGTTTTTGAAAAATATTTCCAAGAAGTCATTTCTCAAGAAAATGACGATATTTTCCGGTGTTTGATAGAAACCTAAAATGAATTGGAAAATATTTTCCACCATTTGGTATTGCAGCACAAAGGAAAATCAAATTTGATTTTCCTTTGTGCTGCGACCGGTTGGCGATGACCACAAGCGAGCTCAAGCTCATCGGGATCGGCCGAGCCTCAAGCTCGCCGGCCTCAGGCAAGCTTGAGGCTCGATGGGCCGCGTTTGTGGCTAGTTGCCAAGCTACCAGCTGCGCTAGGGCCCGGTGATCGGTGGAGGAAGAAAAAGAAAGAATAGAAGAAAATAAAAAAATTTATTTAAATAAAAAATAGTAAAATTATTTTAAAAAATTCGAAGCTTGTAAATAGATAGAGGAGAGAGAAGAGAGAGATTGGTCTCCACATAAAATGAGTTCCTCTTTTCAAAAAGAGGAGATCGTTTTTTCCACTTTTGAAGGTATTATTTCCATTGATGGTAAATATTTTTCTTATCTCATTTATTTTCCGTGAACCAATTGTCAGAAAATCCGAAAATTATTTTTCTGAAAATTATTTTTCCCGAAATGAAAGGATCCTTAAATTAAATCATTACATCCAACTTCAAATAGCGTTTCCATCACCCAAACGATGCGCAAAGATTTGATTAAACAGTAAATCCAAGATAGTATTAATATGATAAGAAAAATTTCCATTTTTAGTCATTTAAAGTTATGCAGTATTCTATATAATTCTTTAAGATTAACTTTTAAAATGACAAAAAAAAAAAGTTCGACATGACTTACTGATAAAATAAACACTTTGAAGGAGTTACTAAATTTTGACGTACTAATTTCATGAAGTATCTCTAACGGACTCTCTTAATTTTATTTTTTTATTGCTAATCCTTTTAAATTGACGTATCATTTGACGAGAGAGTCATTGCACCCCAATGATGAACTTAAGATGAAAATATTTGAGATAGAATTTGTACACTGGAAACCAATCCCATGTATTGCGCTGGGACCATATTGTGTCTCACGCAAAGCCAATCCGTGCATTGCTTTATGCGTCTGATTTGAAAAAGCTATACTTAATGTAATGGTGCGAGAAAAAGCATGCATGACTAGCATAGACAATTGGAATCTGATTTTTTTTTTTTTTACTTTTACTTTACTACGGGTTGTTTTCTTTTAACTGAAGAAAACACAAGATTGTAGAGGATACTTTCACTTTTGTGAGGACTATCTCTCATTTTTCTCATTTTGGGTTCTTTTCTTCCGTGATAGATGGCTTTTGAACTTTGGCTTCTTTTCTTGCAGCATATAGGATTCTTCTTCAAATTGACCTTCTCTTGGCCAATAAAACTTGAGATGGTCTTCAGCTTGGGAAGCCATCAACAAGAATCCTGTTTTCACACTTTTCCAGTTGTAGAGATACACTGATTTTTGTTTAGAGTGAGAAATTCTGAAACCAAAGGTTTTTTTTTTTTGGTCTATAATATTCATTTATAATAAGGGAAATCTTTTAATTGTTTTCACTCTTGAGAACTATTGTTTAGCGGCAGAGAGACAGGCCCTTTTGGAATAAAACTTCATGTGGGCATTTAATGAAGGGTTTTCAACCTTTTCATTTCCTCAACTTTAGAAAGAATAAAGAAGAGCAATATAATGAAGTAAGACATTTAGGGAAAAACTCTCTTCACCATGAACCCTACGCAAAAGCCCACTTTCACCAAGATGATACGTAGCTAGGGTAGAAATTTATGCTCTACTTTAGTCACAAAAATGTCTCTTTAATATTATGGTTGGCAAAAAAATATGCATGTACTCGAAAAAAGACATGCAGTGAAATAGTGGAAAATAGAAGATTAAGGGCCATGTGCCTCCAATTATACAATGCCTTAGAAGCACGAGAGAGGGAGGGACCATTCTCATTTGTTTGACACAACAAACACTAGTAACTGATAGTCTCTCCACAAGCACATGTGTAAGCACTAAGGACAGTGTGTGATAAATGAGACAACTAACGTGGATTATGGCCGACTTTCTCACTTAGGAGAGATTGTAAAAATAAAACTACATTAGGGATTAGCATTTGGCAATAAAAGAGCCAATCAGTACTTCAAGAACCTTGCTCTATGAGTACTTAATTTTACGACATGCTCTGTGTCACACAAAGCACACAATCCTTATATTTTCTATAAATTAAGTTAAGATGCTCAACCGTGATGAGGCGGTCAAATGTGTTATCTAATCATGTGATAGGACAAAATTACAACAAAGTTAGACCTAATCATTTCATATGTCATTGTCTTCTTATAAGGTCATTTGTCATCTCTCTAGCCTTTTTTATTTTTTCCTTTTTTTATTTAATTAGCAAGATTCTCTCAGTTTCTTTCCTTCCCTTTTCCACGAGCAACTTACCCCTTACTTCGTCAAAACCTTCCCTTACAAGTTCTTTGTTTGGTCAGATACCTTCCCTTACAAGTTAAGCGTATGGATTGGTGGGATGCTCTCTTTTTATGCCTAGTTTTGCCTTTAGCATTTTTCTTAAGATTAATACCATGAAAAACCTCAAACTGATATGCCTATAATAAATTTACCCAAAACTTAATTTTTTTTTAAATAATAATAACTTAGTTGACGTTTCTTCAATTTGTTCATTTTTTAGCGATAGGGCTCAGCTCATCTTCTCCGACAAATCCTAAAATTTGGGATAAATTTGTTACAAGCGTATCAGTATGGGGTTCTTAGTGGTTAAAAAATTAGTTTGGAGTAAATTTGTCATGGATGTACCAATTTAAGGTTTTTCATAGTTAAAAAATTAGTTTTGGATAAATTTGTTACATATATATCAATTTGGGGTTTTTCGTAATAATAACCATTTTTCTTAATGGGTATAGCTTTTCTTGGGGGGCCTTTCTGGCCGGCCATTGTCACTACTAAAACTTCACAAGAAACAATGACAAGGGATCAATTTCCCCACACCTACTCTCAGCAAAATTGTCTTAAAAACTCTTCCCATCAGTTACTCACTATTCGAAAACAGTGAACTCTATCTCGAGGCATCTCCAAGTAAGGAGCTTCACATGTTTGGAGTGGAAAAATGTGTTATTTCTAAGGCTTAAGGATAATGAAAAGATAATCATTATCCTTTTTACCTAATTATAAGGGAAATTTTCAATTAAGAGCCAAAGTACCTTCATTTTCTCAAATAAGGGCCTGAAGTGGATCTTGTTTCAAATAAGGGCCTAAATTGCCCTCATTGTTTTAAGGAAGGACCTGACCAAGGGCATTTTAGTCATTTACCTTTTTATTTTTTTATTTTTTTCTTTTATTTTTCCCCTTTCTTTGTTCCGACGACCCTCGCTGGCCACTGGGCGAGGGCCGGCCCTGCCTATGGCCGTCGAGGGCGACCAGCGAGGGCCTAGGTGAGGGTCGCCAAACGCTCACCGATCAAGACAAAGAAAGGGGAAAAAGGAAAAAAGAAGAAGATAAATGACTAAAATGTCCTTGGTAATGCCCTTTTTTGAAACAATGAGGGCACTTCAAGCCTTTATTTGAAACAAGACTCACTTCATGCCATTATTTGAAAAAACAAGGACATTTCGGACCCTTAATTGAAATTTTCCCTAATTATAATGGTGTTTTTATTTAGGAATGGACCATCAAGGGACCTTTTCTTCTCTCTCTCTCGGGGGCATTAATGTTTCAATTCCATTAGCTTTTCTCTTTGTTTCTCTCACTATCTTAGTTCGGCGACAGCAAGACAGTCCCTTTTGGAGTAAAACTTCACATGGGATTTTAATGATTAGGGTCTTCGGCCTTTCCATATCCTCAACTTTAGAAAGAATAAAGAAAAGCAATATAATGAAGTAAGACATTTAGGGAAAATCTCTCTTCACCGTGAACCCTACACAAAAGCCCACTTTCTCTAAGACGATACATAGCTAGGGTAGAAATTGATGCCCTAATTTAGTCACAAAAAATGTCCCTTTAGTGTTCAAGTCTAATGCTGTCTTGCACTACTGTACATTTCCCTTTTGCTTTACCCACGAAACTCCTAAATAAGAGTAATAATCGGAGCAATAAACCCAGAGCAATAAACCCAAAAAGAAAATGTATAGAGATGTTGGAGTTTTTTACGGGGTTATTAAAAAGTTAATTGCCATCCCATCGTGCAAATAATAAAAGATTATACCCTGTGTCCTTTACTACTCCATTTTCAACCCATACCATTGTCAAACTCTAAGCTAAGCTACTCATCATCCTAACCTAAACAGATATAATGAATTTGTTGTAAATGGTAAATGCATCCATAAATTATAGAGTAATTACATATTTAGAAAACTAACTCTACAAAAGTAATATATCATGGTATTGTAAAGGGCAAATTGCAATTTTTGTTTTATCTTGTCATTATTAGTTTTTTCTTATCCACTTAGTTCCATTATGGTTTTCCTATCTATATTTTGAGAGATATTGTAACTCTAAGAAACAAGCGAGTGTGTGTGTATATATATATACATTTGCTAATTTGCTAATTAAGGTTAAATTTGTGAAGGACTCAACAAGCAATTGACGGAAAAATTACCAAAAAAATCATAAACATATTGTAATTGTGCCAATTGAGTCCTAAACCATTTGTATTTGTGCCAATTCAATCCATCCAGCCATAACAAGGCTGACCTCGCCAAATCTGGCAAGTTCAAGGCTCGCCATTGCTGGGTGAGGTCGAGCCTCGCCAGTGGCTAGGTGAGGCCAACCTCACCGACCCTCGCCTCTGGCTGGTCGTTGACCATCACCGAGGCCTGGTGACTGGTTGGAGGAAGAAGGGAAGAAAAAATTGTCCACGTCAACGCTGATTTTTCCATGTGGGACGGTCGGCGTCCACGTCAGTGATTTCCAACCAAAATTGGCTGAATAGATTGAATTGGCACAAAACCAAAAGGTTTATAACTCAATTGGTAAAAAAAAGGTTTAGAATTGAATTCGCTCAATTACAATAGGTTTATGACTTTTTTGATAATTTTCCTAGCAATCAACTATTCAGCTTCATTTCCTAAAGTTTATCTTGAATGTTACATGTAACTAGCAATTCATAGGTAAACTACATAATATGATATAAATATCTATGTGACATTAACTTTGTGTTACACTATTCTTGAATTTTACTATTTGAACACTTCATGTTATCATGTGTGACATAAGTGAAAGCTGCCGACCTGCACTACTGCACCATGATGTTTTCTATTCCAAACTTAGAGAATTGACCGATGCAATCAAAGTTCTCCACCGGGATTTTTGAATGAGAAGTAAAATTGATCTTCCCCCCCCCCCCCTTTTTTTTTTGATAACCCAGGGAACCCCCGCACGGCCGGCAGCCGGAGGGTAAACCCTGGGGGCGGCACGTGCCACCACCACACACGTGCCACCGGGTAAATCACCCTGCGGCGCCCAGGATTCGAACACTCGACCTTTTGCAAGAGGAAGAGTGCTCGCTCCAGCGACGCCACCCCTCTTGCAACCAAAAATATCAATCCCGAATTCTCATTCATGACAAAAACAAAAACATACATCCATTTACCTTTTAATGCTCAGTGATTATCAGATGTACCAAGCACATTGCTCTAATTCATCTAAATACTTCAAATCATGAGATGTGATGCACCCCATACGTGTATGATTTTGCACATCTCAGACATTGGATACGATATCATCAATAAATCTTAATACTTGATTAATTAAATAGGAATATAGAGAATACTATGTTGACGACACTTATCAAGCATTCTTAAACGGGTAAAAGCCTTTGAGCAAAAAAAAAAAAAGGGTAAAAGCCACCAACAACCCTCAACTATGCTTACTGTGACACATTTACCCAAAACTTTTTTTATGACGCCAAAAATCCCAAACTTGTACAATGTGACACATTTACCTCAAATTTCTTCTTGTGACACAAAAAACCCCAAACTTATATATGTGTGATACATTTACCCCAAAAAAATTGGTGTCAAAGAAAAAAGTTTAGGGTTTTTAGTGTCATAAAAACAAACTTTGGATAAATGTGCCACATAGGTATAAGTTTTGGGTTTTTGGTATCACAAAAAATAGTATGGTAAATATGTCATAGTGGATAAAATTTGAGGTTCTTCTGTGGCTTTTTTCCTTCTTAGAATAGATGTGATCCGATTGAATAAGTACCAATTAATGCTATGAATTCATTGCTCAATCACCTCCACCCTTGACCAAGTCACCAAAGCCGCCCTCCTAACATCTCTTCACGGAAAAGCCAGAGGTCAACTTCACTCATTCGACACTTTCCCCAAAAATAAGAACATACTCCTCGTACAATACCACAGATGGTAATAGCTGAACGTCACATCTTATCATGTGAGATTCTTGGTTCAAAGATATTGACATGCAATGCCTTCCACGAGCGATGATGCAGTGTAATGCTTCAACATTTATTGTAAGCCCCGTGCCTTGCTTTCAAGAGGGATAATACCGCGCCAACATTTATAAAGTCATTGTCAGTCTTCACCCGGCGGAGAAGCAGCTGCGAGCATGGATGGTGCGGATGGCACTGTAGTCACCGGAGTTCCCACTACGGCTCTCAACCATATCGACCTGTCAAGCTCCGACATACAACGATCGGCGTCTCTACTCAAACAGGTCTTGCATTCTCTCGAGTTTTTCCGCTATTTCCATTCAATTTCCGTTACTGAAACCAAGAAAAGTGAGGTTCTGATTTGTGATGACACTGACGTACGAATCCTATCCATTGGCCTCAGGCGTGCTCGGATTCTGGCTTTTTTTATGTCATCAACCACGGAATAAGCCAGGAATTAATGGAGGAGCTCTTTGCTCACAGCAGGCGTTTCTTTAGTCTTCCGTTAAGCCAAAAGATGAGGCTACTAAGGAACGAGAAGAACAGAGGCTACAGTCCTCTGTTCGATCAGCTCCTCGATGCTGCGAATCAGATAAAAGGTTGGTGGCTTATGATGTTATTTGTTCCTTTTGGGCGTCAGGTTACTGAAATCTTTGCTGCTTAAAGCGGACTTAGATGCATACCTCTTGATCTTGAATAGCTCTCTGTAATCAGCTGGCGGTTGAATAGCAGCACTTAGAAAAGGAAGTGAGGACTCTTCACCAGAACCGTGACAGAAATAGTAGCTAGTTGTTTGAACTTTGAAGTACTAACACAAAACCATGAGCTCTACGACAAAGATTCAACTGAAATTTGTTATTATCTATCTGGTTATCTCTTCTGAAGATCAAGTGGTACTGATTACATTGACGTTTTACAGGAGATTACAGGGAGGGTTACTTCTTAGGAGTGGAAGTACCGGAGAATGATCCTGATGCGCAGAAGCCTCATTTTGGACCAAACGTCTGGCCTTCTGAGGGTAAACAGTTGCTTAATATAACCTCTGTCCAACTCAAGAATGTTGCTGATGATGACTACTTATTTTGGTTTCACTGTTGTATTTTCACTAGATATATTGCCAGGGTGGAGGCGGACGATGGAGGAATATCATATCCAGGCATTGTGAGTTTTTGTTATAGATATTATAGAGCTGTACACCTTAATTTTTGTTGTACAGAGATCCTCTGTTATGCTCTCTTGGGCTCTTACCTATGTTGGCCAAAGTGTAAATCTCTTCTAGTTATTTGTAACTGCTGACTAAACAATTTTCTAGGGGATCTTTCTGAAGCTACTGTGCTGCGATTTGAATAATATAGTTTTAGCTGTCAAGATTTACTATTAATCACACTGCCCAAGAGCCTCAACTGAAGTGTCTACATGCTTATAGTGGTAGGGCTGATATTACAGTCACGGTTTTCATTGCATAGGCTCTCCAACTCAAAATCAGTAGATGATCTATGTGGCAAGTTTCAGTGTAATTTGTTGGTATCATAAGTGATGGTACTCAATTTGGTAATATTTTGATTTGTAAATATGCGCATCCAGGAATGTGGCAAAAGGAGTTACAAGGATCATTGCTCTAGCACTGGATCTGGAGGCTGATTTTTTTTGTAAGCCAGAAATACTCGGCGAGCCTATAGCGGACTTGCGCTTGTTGCACTACGAAGGTAGATTTTACTTCGCTCAACTACATAACAAAACCTCGCAATTCTTCTTCTCATCCGGTTGATATTCCTTGCATTGTTTAGGTGTAGTCTCTGATCCCTCTAAAGGAATATATGGAACTGGGGCACATTCGGACTTTGGGTTTCTTACCTTGTTGGCAACAGATGATGTCTCAGGTCTCCAGGTACTTACTATTCTCCTATAAACCTGATGATGCAGACCTTATGCATAGTTATGATGCATTGAACTTTTTAAACTTTTTCAGATTTGCAAGAACAAAGATGCTAAACCTCAGACATGGGAGTATGTGCAACCTTTGAAAGGGTAAAGCCCACCTAAATTCCACTTGTGAATTTGAGATGATTATGTTCACGATCTCTGGAGTAATTTGGATGCTTTTGGTGGAAGATCATGGTGTTAGGATTTATATTACAGTGATTCATGGTTTACAAATATAACTTGGAATTACTTTGTTTCTAATCTTGCACTTCTGGTTAATTGAGGCTTGTACACGACAATGTGTTTCCCCGTGAAACGCGTGATTGGAAGATTGCTTCATGCCGATGTTGAGTGGAATCCTACCCCAGTAATAGTGAATATTTTTTTGACAATAATCCTTCTTCGTCTGACCCTGATCTGCTACTATGGTTCTCGTTCGTACAAAGGCAGTGATGAGCCAGTTTAGAGAGAAAGTATTATTGTGAGATGGGTCATCCACTTCTCCTTTCCTTGCTGCAATTTGCATCTATATAAGTACACATATTAACCTCAATCAATTTAATCCTTCTGGTGCCTTGCTGCTGAACCTCTTTCTCTCTCTCCTCAAACACTCTTACACACGTATACAATGGTATTCCACCATTCTTTCCTAATTAATCATGTATAGGTCCATGGTCATAGAACTACCGCGCATCATAGACATTCTACAATTATTTTTGTGATTAACCTCTTTTAGTTGTTCAGTTCAATGCTTAGACTCATTTTTGCATAATTGTTTCAAATACTAGACAGAAGAATCTCACAATAATCCTGAAAAGTAACATTCTTTTCATGACTATCTTGTACAGAGCATTCATAGTGAATCTGGGTGATATGCTAGAACGATGGAGCAATTGTATTTTCAGGTACTATGCTTCAATAAAAGTCTATATAAATGAATTGGCATGAGGAAAGCTTTGAACATGAAGGTCAGAGATTTTCTTATGGCAGCCTACTACAGATTGTCTAACCTGTCCCAAATTCCACCAGAATATCTTCTGTTGCACCCTCTTGGCTGTTGCTGATAATAGTTGCCCATTAGTAGTACAAGAGCATCTGCTCTTGGCATTGGTTAATTACTAGCCGATTGCCTCGGAAAAGAAATCCTAGTTTAACACAGTTATTAAAGACAGTATGATATGTTTGATGACCTATATTAATTTCTAAAGAGAGTCCTCTTTATGAATGACAAACTATAAAATCGTTATGCTAGTGCTTTTATCATCACTCAACTCTCATCGGCCAACTTTTGGATACCAATCTTCTGGGATTGCTAACCGCAGATGAGGCTTAACATGCACCATCACCATGCATGAAAACATGTTTAGTGATATATGAAATGAACTTTTCGCATAAATCTCATAGGTGTCCTGCAGTTCTCCATATTTAGCAAGGTCATTCTATATTGTTTCATTTGACTTGCCGCTTTTTTGCTTCTTTTTTTGTCATATCCATGTTTTTGCTTTGCTTTTTCAATCAGGTCCACGCTCCATCGAGTTGTAGGGAATGGTCAAGAACGGTATTCTGTAAGGCCTTTTTGCTCTCTCTCTCTCTCTCTCTCTCTCACACACACACACACACACACACATTTCTGCTCATCTTTTAAAAAAATTCAGCAAAAACCATAAGAGACTTCGAAGCTTTGTCGAATAAGTATAAAAAAAGGGCAGTAATAGGAAGATTAGAGTATAATTGAAGCCAATCTTGGATTGTTGTAAGCTGATTCAGAGAATGGTCCTAGGTTTGATATCGCATTATAGTGGCAAGTCAGTCGGACTTGTGATCAAACTCGTAGGAAATTCCTCTCAACTTGAAAATATCTTCAGGGATGATCCAACCTCAATTTCTGCAAAACGAGCCTGATTGTCCTTCCTTGCCTAGTTAGCATCTTTCACTCATTAGCTTCTCCATTCTCAATGACTCTTTTTTGCTGATATCTCTATTAAAGAAATCCTTAAGCACATGCTCTCGCGACATGCAGGTTGCATTCTTCGTGACGCCTAACCATGATTGTCTCGTCCAGTGCTTGCCAACATGTACGTCTGAAGAAAATCCACCCAAGTAAGCCATCGTCCGCACATTAGTTACTTTCCTATATCTCAACAACAAGACGGTACTGTTTTACTTCCTCTCTTGTCAGTTCTCAGTCCTAATATTTAGTTCTTCTCCTCCCTGATTCAAATGACGTCTTTATGCGTCGTGTTTGAGTGCCGATACTCTGCTTTGGACGTGCATGTTGAAGTGGAAACTGCATGTCCAAGGATCATCGAAATGCACATGCTTGGACTTCTGGTTTGTGTTAAGAGGAGTGCATCTGAGTTTTAACTCCATTTTTCTTGTGAGGCGTTGATATGATCAACCGAATGCTCGAACGCTCTATTTACCGGGTTGGAACCTTTTCCTTTGGGGATTTGGGCGCTGTATTTGACGTGGCTACTCCAATAGTTATTAGACATGGTGCACATTAGCAAACTGATACCGGCAGCGGATCCTAAATTTGCTCAAAATTGCATTATGTGCAGGTTTCCTCCCATCTTATGTCATACCTACTTGTCCAAGAGGTTGGGCGACATTCTTGCTGATTTGAAGGTATACAAAAGGGAAGGAGAGTGAGAAGAGCTATTTGACCCGAAATTCGCTGGTTGTAGACACATAAGCAATATACAACTGCACATGATGTTGTGATTTGGCTCCTAATTTTGCTGTTTGTTTGGCCTTTTACATGATCTTGTCTCTAATTTAGCTGTTTGTTTGGCCTGTTACATGATCTTGTCTCATTTGTATATTGAGATTATCCTCCCTTCCTCTCTCACACGTGGTCACTCCCGCGAATGAGACCCAGCATCGCCGCCCGAGCGCCTAACAATTTCTCGTAACCTAGAGCCTAGAAGACGAATCGTCGGTTCAACTCGTGTGGGAGCAATTGTTACAACTCTTTCTGCAGGAATTATGGGATCAAAGACACATGCCCAGAAAACCTCTGTGCAGAGTCAATACATTTACATTGCTCATAAGACATCTGTTCTTGATCCTGCAACAGCACAGTGATAAGAATTGCCTGAATTCAAAGGATCATCAGGTCCTCAATGTAAAATATTGGTTAAAAAAAATAAACAGAGAAAAGACGTGTTGACTCGGTCAATAAAGCAACAACAGTAGACGTTCAGCTCTTTTTAGTGAGCCCAAGGGCTCACTCGCGGAAACAGAGAAAAAAGAAGAAAAAGAGGAAAAAGAAGGAAAGAAGAAACAAGATGAAAAGGGAACAGGGGATTCGTGCGTCCACGCTTCGGGGCCTCGCTAAGTCCATCCAACTATGTATCGCAACGCTCGGTAAGTGCTCGCACCCTTCGTTCGTCCGATCGGAGTAGTTTTCGGAATTATGCCTCAAATTCGGATTTAAGTGAAATTTGAGTCGCGAAATCAGATTTTTGAGTTGAAAAGTTGAGGAATTTTGGGAAAATGATAGTTTAGGGTGTTGTGGATAAGTAAGACTTTACAGAACTTGATTTGGACTCATGGTTTGCAAAAAACGAATTTTTGAAGTCGTGCGCGCTCAGTGAACAGTGCGACCAGCAACCTTCCACGTCGTTTTCATCAATTTTCGACTAGTTTTTGGGTTGTCCAAGCCATGGGTTTTGTCGTACGCTGAACAATCTTTCTTTTGACTATAAGTTCGCTTGATTTGGAGTTTGGTGGAGAGAGTTATGGCACGACGAAGTTCGATGCGCAAGTTACGCGTTATGGATGACTTTAAATAATCGCTTTGGACGAACGATTTGTCGGCGCACATGAGTCGTTCTATTAACGTCTAAGCTTAGTATAGTTGAGTCGTAGTTGAAGTAGCGTTTTATTAGATTTTGATGTTGTTTCTCCTTTAATTTATAGGAGTGCAAATTCGACGGTTTGAGTAATCATTGTTGTTTGGTTGTAGGCATTTCCCAGGTGAGTGGTATTATATCTTCTATGAATTTATAAACTAATGTCTTGAAAGCAATAAAGGTTTGAGTATCACATGAATTATTAAAGCATGGTTATTACATAAAATCCGGATCGGGTAATTACTACCATTTTGTATTTGAGAACAATGCGAGCAATGTTTTGTGAAATGTATTCCATTTGTTGAACGGAAGATTATACGTTTGGTTTATAAGGTTGATTATAAGATTCATTCTAAATTGAATTCTGATATTTAAGGAATGTTGGTGTTTGTGCTCAATATCGCTATAAGCCCATTGAGAGACTTGTGGGTATGCGCATACTAGTTAGGATATCCTTATGGGCCAGCTATCGGCAATATAGGTAAAGACCTCGCCAAGGTTAAGAGCTTGGTTGCCTTGTCATGGGGCGTTATGTATGACCATGATTGATATTAAACAGTAGATTGGTTGATGGAATTGACCATCGACATGTAATTTGACATGAGATTAGTAGATAGAATGGATCATCGATGCGTGATATGAAATTTATCAATAAATAAACCATTGGCGTGTTTTTACGAGATTGGCTAATAGATTAACCATTGGTATGTTTTTACGAGATTAGCTAATGGAATAGACCATTTGTATGTGTTTTTATGATATTAATCAATGAACTAGACTTTTGATATTTTATTTTGCCATTATTAGGAAATAAATACTTTTGCTGAAAGGATACAAGTTATATTTGAAAATAGTATATATATTATTAACTGGATTTAAGATTATTGAGTTTTGCTATGATTACATATATATGCACAGTGGTTGCTCGATCTACGTAGAAGATATGTACTACTCACTGGACGGTGATTGCTCATCTCTCATCTTACAAATTTTTTCAGGTTCTTCAATTAGCGGCCATAAAGTGAGAGTGACATTGACGGGGTTCTTTTGGGAATGATTTTTTAGGTATGGTTATTATGTCTGTTGAGGCTGCGTCCTTTGAGTAGAAGGACGGCCGTATCATCCCCATTCTTGTTGATTTAGGGGTGTGACACTCAAAATATGGTGAGTTGGAAAATATCTGCTTCACCTTAAATTAATTGCATCGTGGTTGCAAAAGACACTATTGACTGACCAAAGTTTGTGAACATAACAAAACTCTCTGTCATTTCCATTCAGAAACCATCACTTATAATAAGTCAAGCCATTAAAGTCGTACTATTACCCGAAATCTATCGCAATAATATGCTGCAGAAATCAATTAAGAAGAAACCAAATATAAATTGATCAGAAAAAGGGAAATATATCAAGAGAAAATGAATGCTGCAATCAAATGTTGCAGTGCAGATAAGGGAAAACATATAATAGTTGGCCTGTGTCGATGGGTTGTAGAAGAAAATATTTAAGTTTTTTCTTCATTAAATAATCGGGTGTAGGTGAAGCCCGACAAAACCTAAGTGGACGGGCTCTGGCCCAATCGAATGTACTTATTACCTAGGCCTTCCCAGAATATGCTTTGGGCCTAATGGATCGCCTGCCCAAGATCATGCCTAGTTTCTAGCTTTCCACGCCCCTTGCTGCTACATTATTTGGGTACACTATCATCTCATTTGTATACTCTCTTTTTTTTTTTTTTTTTTCTATCTAGTTCTATCTTATCCTAATTCTATTATACAAGCCACTGTGTGTGATGTGCGCATGCTATAAAACCATGCTCCCTCACTCACGCGTCCTCACCTCAACCCCTTTGAAAAAGTGGGAAATCGAACTCTCCACCTCCCTTTTTCCAAGTGGGAAGAATGGCCATTGGGGCAACCCCCTATGGTTGCTCTCCATGATCTCGGTAACCTCTACTTTGTCCCTTTCTTTTTCACCTTGCGCGCCGAGCTTGTGCAAGGGCCTTTAGGCTCGATTCAGCCCACCCATATGTTTATTTAAAGGAAATATAAAAAGATATGTTATATCAATAACTCTAATCTTCATATTCAAAAGTTTATAAACATCAATTGGACAATAAGCACAAATTTATGATACAATAAAGGAAAAATAGTATAAAACTTACAATTAAAGTAATAAAATAAAATAGAACAAATCCCTTAAATTATGTTTCATTTTTTTTTTCCAATTCCATTTATTTTTAGCAGAAAAAATTTAAAAAAATAAAGAAAAAAAGGTGGCTCACCCGTGTTTTTCCCTTGGATGGGCCTGGGCGAGCCGAGGCAAGACCTCAGGAGGTTCGGACCCGAGCAGGCCCGGCGTGAACCCGCCCAATGAGCAGCTCTACCTGTGAGCATTCGTGCGCCTTTTTAACCAATAACAAATACTAAAAAGATTTTTTTTTTTTAAAAAGGCCAAAAAAAGCAGTGAAAATTGTCTTCTTTTTCGGAAGAAAAGGTTTTACAAGTGATGGGGACCTAAAATTATGGGCCATCTTCCAATATTTGGACGACTGTCAAGAACTCAGAGCAGAAAATATGGCTTTCCTCCTTTGGGCCAAAGCGAACAAACCGGTCATTAGCTGCACGTTAAAGAAGTTAACCGTCAGAACCTAATCAAACACGTCCACTAACTTGACATTCACGTCCAGTAATCCATTTATCCATGGTGGGGTGAGGCAAGCGGTTGCATGAGAACTCCTCCTCCTCGGGAGCACCTGTTTCAGAAACATGCACGACATATCATGTGTGCTTTTGTTTTTGTTTTCTCTTCTGCTTCGATGGATGTCGAAAGGATGTCTTGTTGTTAAGGTAACGTGAATCTTCGTACCTTGCTCTTTCTGCACTCAAGACCCTTATATAAGACGAAACTTGCATGAGAACTGCATGTTCATCATTCACAAGAAGGAGGGTGATGGTGATCCTCATTGTTCTGTCGGCGATTTGCATGCACACCCTTTAACTGCGAACGTCTTCCTTTGGGGTAATTATTCCGGCCGGTCGTGTCATGAGTTCGCCGTTAGTTAGTGATCGAGGTTAACATTTGTTCTTCATCAGCCTTTCTTCATTTCTGAAGTTTCCACCCAATTTATGATGTTATATTGTATCATTTGTCTTTCAGCTCTAATGATTTGACCAAAGGTGACATATAGGTCCTCCTGTGCTATCTTCTCCTTCCACATTCATCAACTCCCTTGTACAGCATAGCTGTTCATTTGAGTGCTGAAGTTTGAGGAAGTAACGTGCATAGCTTAAAAATATGTTTTTGGCGACGGCCGGGAAGAGTTTCATACGCCAAAGGCTATTCCAATCATGCCCATTGAGTGTATTCAATAGGAGTTTTCACAAGAAACCTATTCCGGTTTCCTGGGAAAAGCCCGAACTCGGTTGGACCAAACTAAACTTTGATGGGTCATTGAGAGGTAAGACCGGGAAAGCTAGCATCGGCGGGGTGTTTCGGGACCATAGGGCCGAGTTCTTGCTCGGCTATGCCGAACCCATAGGGAGAACCACTAGCACCATCGCCGAGCTAGCCGCGCTCCGGCGAGGCCTCGACTTGGTGCTTCAGAACGGTTGGAGCAACGTGTGGCTCGAAGGAGACGCGAAAACTCTGGTCGAAATCATCTTGCAGAAAAGGCGGGTCAAGTGCGCAGAAGTTCAAAAGCATTTGAGTCACATCAACTTGATCATTCCGGAGCTCGACAATTGCATCGTGACTCACATTTATAGAGAAGGGAATAGAGCCGCCGATAAATTCGCTCAAATGGGGCATGAGTCGGCGAGGCTTCGCATTTGGCGCCACGCTCCTCCTGATGAAGTTTTGCCGATCGTTCTCGAAGATGCGGAAGGAAAGATAGTTCTCCGCAAGCGATAACGAAGCGCTTCACTCCCAATTCTTTTCCTAGTTTTTTCTTTATCATTTATCTCCTTTCTTTCTTTGCTAGGCAATGTAGAAAATGTAGAATTCTTAGATATATCTTGACTGATACTTAGATCAATGTAGGATCATGTACAGTTGGTCAGTTATATATAGGCAAAGATGAAGTTTCTTTTATCCGGAGATGTCGAATCGACCGCACGCAAGAGCAGTGCTCGGATTGAGGCTTTCTCCAGCACGCCTCTCCTTCCGTGTCCTCTAATTATGATGCAAAAATTAAAGCAACAACGAACGAATTCATTATCAGTTTGTAGTCTGATCTGAAACGTAGTTGCGAGGGTAAGCAATTTAGCTCTAGGACAAGAGCAAATGAGACGTGAGCAAGAATCATATTCGTTCACTTCCCACCAGGACAAGCAAGATGGGAGCTGAGATTGCCTAGTTGGCGACGTATTCTGCAGTACGTTTGCGCAAGAAAAATGTCGATTAGCTAAATTATCTGCAAAGGGTGCGAGCGAATACCGTATTCGATAAGCCCTTTCGCCATCGACTCAGTTAACTTTGGTAGAACGAAGAATATTCGTTGTTTGTTTTCCATCTGCACGAAAACTGAAGAAAGGCACTTCTTATAGCGTGACAAGCAACGTTCGTGCTCGGCGCTGGAAGCTTTGACTTTCAGCAGAGAACTACAATGCGTTTCTGGTGATAAAAAGAAAAAAAGTCTTCGATCTTGAAATGCCATCCCCCTTGTTTTTTTGGGCTTGGAAATGCATATAAAGATTGCAGATAACTCTGCCGCGTGACAAAGAATGACGACGGGGGATAAAGACCGAATCGCGATTGATTCCACGGAATGATGGGACGAGCTCGAAATGAATAAGTAAATGAGATTCATTCGTGCCCCTGACCGAAAAGTTTGTCGCGTCACTTTGTAGATTGATTTTTTCGCACCTCGGCGAGCCGATGTCACGACTCCGTGTACTGTGTTCTAGGAAGGCCCGGAATTCCCCACTCTGCCCCTGCCAGGATGCGGAGTATGACAGTTTCCACCAGCTATACAGGATTGAGCCATGGGACTTGAGGCTGTAGGTAGGTTTAAGAGAGTCATCACTCTTCTATTCGTTCCTGTGCATATTCAATAGAGGTTCTCATGCCATTCCTGGTGTCCTACTCACGATGATATGAAAATTCATGCTTTTATGATATGGGCTAAGCTGGGCTGTGCTGATAATCTGCAAATCCGAGAAAGGGAAGTCCACTTCGAAATGTGGTCAGCCTCGAATTAGATACACAAGCAAAGCGTCCAAAAGCTCGTAAAATTAAGTGAGCGGACGGTAAAGTCACCACATGCACCGAGATCATAGTCATTTCTCGTCACACGTGATCACTCGCGCGATCGAGACTCGGCATCGCTGCCCCAGCACCTAACAATTGCTCGTAACGTAGGGCCTAGAAGACAAAACCATCATCGATTCGGCACGCGCAATTCATTAAGATTTCTTTTGGCAGGATTTATAGGGATGGCAGGGACAACATGCCCAGAAGACCTACCTCTGTGCAGATTCAACACATCAACATTGCTCATAAGACATTTTTCCTCGATCCCTGTAACAGCACACCGTAGAATCGACTGAATTCAGGGGAATCCATCAGGTCCTCAAAACAGGGTAAGACTTGGGGAAAAAAGATCTGCTTCGCACATTAAATTATCTGCACTATGGTTGCAAAAAGACACTGCCGACGACAGACCAAACATTTGTGGAACACAACAGGAAACCATCTGTCATTTCCTCTGGAGCAGCAGCCGCATCAGCTCAGGAAATCCATCAGTTACAACAAGTCAAGGCTATTAAAGCCAACATATTTCCCACAATCTATCCCAATAAATATAAAAAAAAAAAGGATCAGAAAAGGGAAAATATATGGAGAAAATGAAGGCTGCCATCAAGCTTTTGCAGTGCACACAAGGGAAAACGTATCACACACCGATCCCCCGGTGGGTTTGGCCAGGGAAAAAGTTGCAATCTTTCCGAAAGATAAGATCACAGCAACCAAAACCCAAAATCCAAAACCAAGATTCACGCATGAAACCCAAGGAATTCATGATTTCTAATGCCGATTAAGGCTCTCTGTTTCCTCGCAATTATCAAGAATGCCACTCCCAACCCCCCCACGCACTGTATCTGAATCTCTGCAAGACTGCATCTTTCTCTCCCAAAATAAATATCCACGTCTCGTTGCTTGAAACCCTTTCTCTGTCACCCGCGGAAGCGCAAAACCCACCTCTTGGTTTGCTGATTTTCCCACCAGAGATCGCGAGGTTTTCCCGGCAAGGACCCTTTTCCGGGAAAATTCGATTGACGGCGGCCCGACCATGAAGGCAGACGAGGCTCTGCCGGACCATCTGCGGTGCAACCGGACGGACGGCCGTCAATGGCGGTGCAATCGCCCGGTCATGGAGGACAAGAAGCTCTGCGAGATTCACTACCTGCAGGGCAAGCACCGCCAGCACAAGGAGAAAGTGCCCGAGTCGCTCAAGATCCAGAGGAGGACGGGGAAATCGGAAGGTAAGGTCCCCGCGCCCCACAATCTCAAGATTAGGGCTCAGAAGATTGAGAAGCCGGGGAGGCGGGCAGTGAGGCTGAGGAGGAAGAATTTGGCGAGAGAGCTGGTGAGGATTGTGGTGAAGAGAGAGGCGGAGAAGCGGCGGGAGGTGGAGGGGAGCGGGGGCGAGGATATGATGCGGCGTTTGCCCAACGGCGTTATGGTGATTTCACAATCTGCCGCGCGGCGGCAGCAGAGCGGCGGTGCAAATGACAATGTGGGTTCTCAGTGCGATGTTAAGGTAGGAGTCGATGCTAATGTTGCTCCAAGGAGGCGGTTCCGGTCAAAGAATCTGGAGCCGCTGCCAATTGGGGCAGTTCAGGTGGGTACTTTGTGTCGTGTACTCTTGTTGTCCTCAGTGGTTCTGCTTTCATCCGGGGAGTTCTCTCTGCTTGTTCTTGATTCATTGCTGTTTGGTAATCGCAAGGTTATGCCATATAAGAGGAATGTGGAGAAGGTCGGGAGGAAGAAGTGTCACTGGTGTAAGAGCAGCAATGCCGTGAGTTTGATCAAGTGTTCGAGTTGTAGAAAGCATCTCTTTTGCTTGGAGTGCATCAAAGGGCGGTTAGTGCTTCTGTGATCATTCCAGTTTGATATTTTTTCGTGGCATTGAATTTCCTGTTCAGTCTCTATTTGGTTGTAATGGTGGGTTGTTCCTTTTTTCGTTTTTTCTCACTTGAATCGTTGTGGATTGTCAGTTTTTGTTGGTGGCTATCAATGTTCATCTTTTTCACTGGAATGCTATCAATCTTCATGGGATGGATTTAAAGAGTGAAGTGTGTTCATCTTGATTTTAGTATCTGTTGGAGTGAGGAAGGTTGTCGTTGATACATCATAAGTCCAGTTAAAGGAAAAAAGAGACTACATATTATGCTACCTACAATCGGTAAAACTCAATTAATTGCTAATAAAGGAATCTGAACTCTTAATTTTACATGAGAGTTGGTTCTGCATACAGGGAACATTGGACACTAGTCATTTGTCTGATGTGGGGATGTAGAATAGGTGGTCATGTCTTTGTATTGTAGTAGAGCTGCTAAATTTGTGGTCAACTTAAATTATATCATCACTTGTTTGCTTAACCTGGATAGCCAAATTATTGCCATCTAAAAAGTACGTTTCTTGGGCTATAGACAACTCCTAATCCCTGGCATCATGGTATGTTCAAGAAACAATATCCTTTGAGGCCCATGCTTTGGAGAATATTGATCTTTTCCCTTTCAAATCTCTAGAAAGGTCAACCTGATTATCTCATTTCTGGTCATTGTTAACCAGTCTGAAGGGGCATTTTTGACATTTCATTGTTTAGTTTGTTTACATATTCTGTAGTCTGTAACATATGAAATTCAATGAATCCAGGTACTTCGACACACAAGAAGAAGTTAAGATAGAATGTCCAGTTTGTCGCAAAACTTGCAGGTGTAAGGTGTGCTTGGCTTACAAATATAAGGACAGCACCTGTCAGGTCTGAGTTCTGATTTTATTGACATGTGATCCTGAGGATTCCTTGTTTGCATCAGATGGGTTTGATTATATCTGCTTATCTCCTGTTTCAGGAACTTTCAAGTGATGACAGTAGAGCTGACAAAATTTTACATTCTCATTACTTGATCTCTGTTCTTCTTCCTGTACTGAAAGAAATAAATCAAGAACAAAGCATTGAGCTTGAGGTCGAGGCAAAATTAAAAGGTTTGAATAGTGGAATTTTTAATTTTTCTATCCGATATTATGCTTCAGCCATCGATATAATTTGTGATTGATCTAATATTCCATTAGTTGCTGCAGGAATGGAAGTTTCTCAAGTTCAAATCCATCAAGCTGAATGTAGCTTTAATAAGCAATATTGCTGGTATGTCCTTTGCTAAGTCCCTGATTTAGTCTCTTAAATAAGTTGGGTTCACATATCTGATACATGGCATGGTTCCTGGAGCAGCAATAATTGCAGAACATCAATCCTGGATCTCCATAGGTGCTGTGCAAGTTGTTCTTATAATCTTTGCTTAAGTTGTTATTGGCATTTTTATCGAGGGATTCTACCAAAAGGAGTGAAGTTACCCAACAATAAATATGATAAAAAGAGGAAAGCCTCTGTTCAGGGTCATAAACAACTTTCTGCAAAGTCAATAAGCAAACTTGAGCAAAGATATGGTGGTAAATCTCTCACTGTTTCAATGCCACTAGCCACTTCAAAAGCTTGCAACGGCGATGATGTATCATGCCCACCATTGGAGTTTGGCTGTTGTAGTAATGGCCAATTCAACCTGCAATCCTTTTTTCCTGTTAACTGGAGTAAAGAGCTGGAGAAAAAGGCGGAAGAAGTTGTTTGCAGCTATGATTTACGAGAAAACTTAGATGGTAATTTGTGTTGCCCCTTGTGTCATGGGGATAATCATGAAGCTGTAAGTAAGCAGTTGCAACAAGCAGCAACAAGGAGAACTTCGAATGATAACTTCCTGTATTACCCAACTGCATTGGAAGTTTATGCTGATAAGTGCGAGCACTTCCAGAAGCACTGGGTTAGGGGTCACCCAGTTATTGTTCGTGACATACTTTGGAGGACATCAGATCTTAGTTGGAACCCGGTTGCTATGTTCTGTACCTACCTCGAGAGTAGCATTGCCAGGTGTGAAAATGAAAAGGAAGCATCAAAAGCCAGTCCTTGCCTAGAGTGGTCTGAGGTCAGTGTTTCTACTTGACTTATTCATCATATGAAATGCCTTATCTAAGTTCCTGGTGAAAGAGATTACCCTCATTTTCCTTTCAATGTGCATTACATATGGCTTCCCTATTGATATTCTTGTCATGAACCTAAAGAATAGTGGAGATCTTCCGTACATGTTTTAAAATGAGAACACCCCCATAACAGTCCAAAAATCAATAAGGCTGGATTTGGTTCAGCATTCCCATGGAGCTTTTGGCCTCCAAAGCTCCTTGAGGAAATGCTGGGGCAGCTTTCGGCCAAATTCTGGTCTTGGGAATGCTGAAAGCCCAATGCCAAAGGGACTAGCATTGAGTTTTCAGCATTTGCAAAGCTGAACCAAACCCACCCTAAGCCCCAACACAATGGCTTAAAAATGGTCTTTCATGTTCCTTGGCTTTACTGATGATCAAATGCCATTCCATAACAAGTGCAAATTCTGATGTTGAATCTGTAAAATCATTAATAGAATTCATTGCAGTCTGCATTGGTACGATGGCTCTAATGGTTCTTTTTATCAGGACCAGTAACTCAGGTAGACATGATGTCAGATTTGCTGAAGTTGATCTTTTTGTCATTGGAATGAAATTGAAACCCTGAGCAACGTTTCAGAATAGGACATACATATGTTTGCGCAGGGTTTATTAAAAAATATACATACTAAGACATACATATCTAATGACTTTACAGACGATTTAATGACAGAACTGCCAATTTATGACCACTTGTTTCATTATCTTAAGGACTTTACTGATGACCAATTTGTTGTTTGTCCTAGAATTCACACGATAAGAAATTGCTCTTGGCTAGTTCATCAAAACAATCTCTTAATGTAGCTGTTTTTGCAAACATGCCACCTATATCCTTGAATTAGAAAGTCTAGGGCGACCTATGCCAAATCTTAGTCTGGTCGGAAGTACGATTTTTTCTGGGTTCTGTAAAAGCATATGCATATTATCTTTCTTATGGGATCCTAATTAATATAGTCAGATTACACTGTTATAATTTGGACCAAAGCTGGTGACTTTGGTGATTCTCCAATTACCAAATGGTAGTTGGAATTATGTTGCTTCTACCCCAGCCAAATCACATATGGCATCAGAGCACTGACAATTATTGATAGACCATGCGAGCAAGGATTTTTTATAAGAGCAACAATGACAGCGATTGTAAAGTTGCTTAAATTGGAGTTGAGACTTATGGTTCTACTTAAAGATGCAATGAGCAGCAACCAAACTAGATACATTACAGTAGGTTTATATTTTTTTTAGGCACATGATAGGTAGGATCACTATTCACTAGTGAGGTGAGTTGGGCTTAACTCGAGTTTGTTATCCCTTTTCCACTGCCTCAGGACAGCATTATAGATTAGCTATCCTCCATATAACATGGAGTAATTTTGCCAGCAATGTTGTTTTATTGATCTTTCACAATTTATCAAGATATTTTTAATTATTGCTCGATCCCTACATACTCCAATGATTTTCTTGTTCTGTCTCCTTGCTTAGTGCACTAAGCTAATTGATATTAAATTAGCTTATGTTGTGCATTGCAGGTAGAAATCAGCATGAGACAATCGTTTATTGGCTGTTTTAGAGGGAAAGCACGTGAAAGTATTCGACATGAGAAACTGGAGATAAAGAGTTGGCTTTCATCCCGATATTTTCGTGAACAATTCCCTGCTCATTATGCTGAAATTCTCTCTGCATTACCACTTCAGGATTACATGAATCCAGATTTAGGCCGCTTAAATCTTGCCACAATGCTGCCTCTGGAAAATATGTCAGCTGAAATTGGTCCATATGTTTATATCTCCTATTGCAATCCTAACGAACATCCCTCTGCACATTTTGGGTCAAAACTATGCTATGATTTGTGTGATGTGGTATGTTGCTCTAATCTCCAGTTACTTTTTCAGGTTTTTTATTTTTTGGCTTATGTTTGCATGCTTGGAACCACAATGCCCATTTTATGTCTTGTATCTTCTTAACTCTGAATCTCGTACTTTTGTTCTTTATAATTTGCACTTGCACTTAGCCTGCATAGATGGATAATGAAAGAATGAGCATGCGGAAGACGTGCCTTACCATTCCTATTTATGCCTTTTCTTTGTTTTAAAAATAGGTTAATATTTTGGCGAATACTACAGATGATGTTTCGCCGGACAAAATTATTAGAATCAAAAAGCTGATGAGGAAGCGCCAGGCTCAGGATAAAAAGGAGTCAATTGGTGCTCCAAATGAACTCTTGGAAACTGACATTGAAAATTCAAGTGAGGTGCTCGATGTGAGTACAGAAGAGACACAAATACGGAAGAAAATGGCAAGAGTTACATGGCTGGCGACGGCCTCAGAAGAACTGCCTTGTCTAATCGCCCAAGATAACAAACAGAAACAAGATCACAATAGCACATCAATGGAGGATATCCAACACTCTAAAGAGCGAAAGTTTTATGAGAATCAGACAGAAAGCCATAGCCACGACATGAAGAAAGCGGGAAAATCTTGTGGTGCCCAGTGGGATGTGTTCCGCAGAGAAGATGTACCAAAGCTTGTAGAATACTTTAGGCGATACTCTGCTGAATTCATGCAGCCGTGTGGATCTCAGAAGCGTGTAAGTTGATGAAGTAGCCACTTCGGCCTATATATGTGCCCCCATTTATCCCAGATAGTTCGACTGATGCCTTGCATGTGTCAGGTCGTCCATCCGATTCTGGATCAGTGTTACTTTCTTGATGAATATCACAAGTTGAGGCTCAAGGAGGAGTTTGGTATGATGTCGTCATTATATTTCGCTATATAGTTCAGCATTTCCTTATTTTGACTTATCCTCTCTTGGTTTTCTAGAAATCGAACCCTGGACTTTTGAGCAACATGTTGGTGAGGCTGTCATAATTCCTGCCGGGTGCCCCTATCAAATTAGAAATCCCAAGGTAATAACGATATCTGATAATTACTACATTAATGATCTTTACCAACTACTGTCTTTTCTTCATGGCACATTTGGTTTTATGGAGCATTGCAGTCTAGTGTAAATGTGATTCTGCACTTCGTTTCACCTGAGAGCGCTGCCGAGTGCATCCATTTGATTGATGAACTCCGCCTGCTCCCAGAAGATCATGAGGCCAGAGTAGACAAGCTCGAGGTAAGTTTTACCATTTGGGATTGTCCTTCCAAAAGCGGATGTCGAAATTACTCCATCTACAATGCCTTTATTGTAATTTGTAATGCAGGTGAAGAAAATGGCTGTAAATAGTTTAAGCAGAGCAATTGACGAAATACACGAGCTTACTTCCGTAAAGTGAGTAGCATTTCCAGATGCATCTTTCCTCTGATTTAGTTTCGCCTTCCTTCTCTTCTGTTCTCCTCTCATATCGGCCACCCGGTATACACCGCTCATATTTTACCCTGTCTTTGTTCATATGTACCATTGTACTTGCTTGTTACCCTAAGTGTGAGCTTCAAAAGAGGTGTCCCTAACTGGTGTGGATTCTCAGGGATAGTGCTGAGGCTTAGCAGTATCTTGGAAGGAGTCTTGTGTGTTAGGGGAAGGCATGCCAAATGCCAGGGCTCACTCAGATGGCTTCATCAAGATATTCAGCATCCCTTAGATTTCTGATTTGGGCAGATAGAAGGGCATATTTCCTACAGCAATTTTGATACCCCTCCCTCCCTCTCTCTCTCTCTCTCTCTCTCTCTCTCTCTGTACAGAAGTTCAAATCATGAACTGCATCCGGCCATGTATATGTTGGAGAATCATTAGTTGCAGATCAATTGGTTCGGAATGTAAATATATTGAGTTGATTGACCATTCTATAAATAGATTCTCAGGTGCATATTGTCACATTCATGCCAGCCATTTCGTACCTTGGTAAAAAAAAAAAGCTTGTTTTTGGGAAAAATTACACAAAACTCCCTTAAATTTTGGGCTGGGGTTGTACGCGTATGCCCCCCGAGCTTTCTATTACTGTCATTGATTCTTTGTTTTTGTCTCCGTTAGCATATGCAATGCACATTACTTTGAAAAAGGGAAGTGCATTTTTGTCACATATTTTTTTAATGAAAATAAATCTTTTGCTCTTAATTGTTGTAAGATGAGAGAATAAAAATTATCGATATGGAAGAATACTAAATTATCTAAAATAGTAATCACAGAAAAAGAAAATATCAATAATAATAGTAGACAATAAAGATATGTTCAATTTTGGCGAATATAGCCACTTTAATAGAGATAAATAAGATATTTTAAGAAAAAGTAAACGCAAATTCACTAAAAGGGAGATTAACTTCAATAACAAAAATGGATTATTTATTATGTGTTTTTACATAATCAATTAACGTAAAAAATGATTGATCAACAGAATATTTTATTGAATAATAATCGAGGTAAATAATTCTTCAATAAAAACTTTTATTGATCAATCAAAATATTAGTATTTTAACACATTTTTATTATTCTTTTTTTTTTTTTGGTCATGAAAGTCTCGCTTTAATTAGCCAGAAAACAAGTCATTATTCAGATACATAGCATCGGAGCATAAAATGGCCCACATGGCTGAGGGAGGGAAAGAAACCCAATTAAGAGGAAGCCCAAGGTTTCGCTGAGACTTGGCAGCCCAATCCGCGGCCCGGTTTGCATCTCTTGAACAATGGACGATTTCCAGTTTTGAGAAGCTCACCAACAGATTGCGGATGTTGTCAAGGTGCGCACGTGCTTCCCAATCAAAGTGATCTGTTGTGGGGTTGGAGATAGCATTTATCAGTTCCAAGCAGTCTGATTCGAGGATGAGAGCTTGTTCTTTCCGAGCATAACAGTGCTTTAGGATTTGAAAAACAGCAAGAGCCTCCGCCTGGATCGACGAAGTCGCTGGTACCGTGCAAGCGAACCCATCCACTAGAACTTCGGCATTATCTCGGCATACACATGCAATCGCTCCTTCCGTCATACCTTCCACATACGACCCGTCGACATTGAGTTTAAGGGTTCCCAGGTTCGAAGGTTTCCATATCTAAGGTAAAGTTGATATTTTGCGCACTCCATCTTTGACTGTTTGTTGGGCTCTAAAAAATGTTTGATGTATCTCTACTGCTTCGT
>BCNH02000004.1:5273441-5287869 GCA_001662345.2 Metrosideros polymorpha var. glaberrima | reverse complement strand
TGGTAACGTTTCTATTTCCAGAAATAATTTCTATTAAAAATAATTTTTTTCTATTTCTATTTTCTGGATGAGTTTCTAAGAATAGGAACGCATTTGATAACTGTATAAAATTTCTATTTCCAGAATAGAAAAAGAATAGAAATATATTTGGTACGAGTCTAAAAATTTATATTTCTAATTTAGTGATTTTGACTAGCGACGGTAATCAGCAGTCGCGATGACTGGCCATCGGAGGCAGCAGATAGTGACTAGCGGTGGGCAATGGGTGGTGGCTAGTAACTGATGATAGGTGACCGTGGCAACCAGCCACCAGAGGTGGCAACGGTGGGTGGGATCGGTGGTGGTGGTCAGCAATCGACAACCGGAGGTAGCGGCCGTGGTGATCAGCCACTAGAGGTGGCGGCTATGGGCCATGGTTGGCAACCATGGTAACCGACAGTGGTGGCTGACAACCGACGATTGGAGGTGGTGACAGCAAGTGGTGGCCGACAACTAGCGACTTCGGGCAATGTGATTAGTTATTGGAGTCAACGGTGGTGAATGGCAACCGGCCACCAGAGGTGGCAAAGGCGGCGGCAAGGACTAATGATCGACAGCCGCGATGACCAGCCATCGAAGGTGACGACGGCAACGATGGTCGATGATTGGCAATGACCAGCAAGGGCAACATGGGCCAGTGACCGATGGGGGCGATGGTGGCTAGCAGCGAGTGGACTTGTGAGTGTAAAGACGAGCATTAAGTTGCATTGAGCTTATTTCTCTAAAATGACATTGTTTCTCATTTTGTTCCGGAGAACAAAAAAATCAATTTTTTTAACTTCTTATTTTTGTTCCAAATCTATTTCCAGGAACATTTTTTGTTCCGGAGAACATAAATTGTAAGTGACATTACCAAACAGGTTTTTGGTCTTTTCTGTTCAAGGGAATAAAAAAACTGAAAAACAAAGGAACAGAATTGTCACCAAACTGAGCCTAAGTTTCCAGAGAAAATGTGTCAGAGGCACGAGTTTAATTGGAAATGATTTTATGTATGTGTATCCTTCATAAAAGTATGAGAGTATTTTTCTAAGGACTTTACTAGCATAACAGTTTTGGGGTGATTGTAAGGATGCATTTGGTAGCGTTTCTTTCTTGGGAACAATTTCTATTCAGAAATAGTTTTATATTTCTATTCTCTGAATGAGTTTCTAAGCATATGAGCGCATTTGGTAACTGCATAAAATTTCTATTCTTGAAATAAAAAAAGAATAGAATCCGTTTGGTACAATTCTAAAAATTTATATTTCAAATTTTCTGATTTAGTGATTTTGAGCAGCGATGACAATTAGCAGCCGCAAGAATTGGCGGCAAGTGGTGGCTGGCAATGGGTGGTGACCAGCAGTGGGTGGTGGCCGATAACCAATGACAGGCGGCCGTGGCAACCAGCCACCGAAGGCGACGACGGTGGGTGGCGGCTGGCAATCGGTGGCCGCGGGCGATGATGATCGATGATCAGAGGTGGGGACAATGGTTAGTGACCAGCGACGATCGGCAAGGGTGATGGTGGTTGGTGATCAACAACGGCCGGCCAGAGCAAAGGTGGCAGCAATCGGCAGCAGCGATGGTGGCGACGGCCAACATCAAGTAGACTCATGAGTGTAAAACTGAGCATTAGGTTACACTAAGCTTATTTCTGTAAAATGTCGTTGTTTCTCATTTTGTTCTCGGGAACAAAAAAAGTAATTTTTTTTACTTCTTGTTTCGGTTCCAAATCTATTTCCGAGAACATTTTTATTCTAGAGAACATAAATTGTAAGTGATGTTACCAAACAAGTTTTTTTTTCTGTTCTGAGGAACAAAAGAACAGAAAAATAAAAAAAAATAAAAAAAATTACCAAACAGAGCTTAAGAATAACAGTATATTGTGAACCACAAATTCTTGAAAGAGTAGACTTCACAATAATTTTTAATTATTTGTTTTTTTTTTGTCCAGAATAGAATATTATTCTCATAATCATTACATAATCAATTCTCTTCTTCTAATAGAGAATTGGGTTCGGGGACTTGATACCCCTTTTCTCATGATTAATTTTATTTCCTGTCCATGCATTTAGGGTAATAAATTAAACTCTAAACAAGTTATCAAATATAAGCAATGTAGGCAAGGAAGTGAATAAATTAAATAGTAAATAAGGGCAGAAAATAATGGCCCGAGTCATCTTGGGCAACAATTAAACATGGTCCCACTGAGTAGGGGTGAGTGGTTCCAGGTTCCTCACAGGTTCCACCTGGAACCTGGAACCTACCCGTCTCTACAGATTCTTCGTTTTGTGGAACCTGGAACCTACTTGTCAGAACCTGGAACCTGGAACCTACCCTGTCACAGGTTCCAGGTTCTTACAGGTTCTTTTCTTTTCTTTTTTCTTTTTTAGTTAAGCAAAAAATAAAAGTAAACGCAACTACAAAAATGAAAATTCCCCATTTGTCGTAGCAACAATCCATTAAATATGAAAACGTAAGATAAAATAAACAAGAAAAAGTTCAAAACACGTAACATAAAACCTAAATTATAGAACTTCAGTGCATGGATATGCCTAAATTATAAAACCTAAAGTATGTTCCGTTTTTGCGCTACATTCGCCAAGTGGCAATTACGCAACAGGTTGCCCTAAATTTTACTCCATCTTTGGTTCACACTAAGACTTCCTGAACTTCACCAGGAAAACTCTCTTTATGGATCACAAGGATGTGGTACCTACCGACAATGAAAGCAAAATACAAAGGGAATGAGAATAGGTTTCAATACAAAATGCTATCAACTTGGTAGTAGAGCAAATTCAGAAAATCAATTAATCATCTTAGAACACTATCAAGCAAACAAACCAAGCAAGAAGTATCAACTTCACAATTGCAAACACTTTGAATTCCCTTGGTTAAAACCAAACAAAAAATTGAAAAATTCACCTTAATTCCTTTAGAATCAGCATATGCTTTCAATGCATCGGGATCAACAAAACAATTGCTACCAAAGAAGATTTCTGGCTATCACCTATCATAAGCAAACACATAGGTTTCTTTTTAGTATTCGGTTCTTAACCGGTTCTCGGTTCCCGGTTCCGGTTCCGGCGGTTCCTAAAAAATGGAACCCGGAACTGGACCCTCTCATATTAGAACCTAGAACCGCGGTCCGGTTCCGGTTCCGGTTCCCCGGTTCCCGGTTTTACCCGGGAACCATGCTCACCCCTACCACTGAGTGGTTAAGAAAAGTCCAAAAGTGATCATTCAAGTTTCCTATAATAAACTAATGCATAAGAAGAATGTGCAATTGTGATATGCAAGAACACTGTCCTGAATAATCACTTTCCTAAAATAAGCTACTAAATGAGATAACAATAAGTAAAGTTATCAAATCTTGAAAACCCTGAAGCAAACTATGTATGACTGGAAATTAAATTTACTCAAAAAATGATGCAAATATGCACTTTTACCCTTAATGCAAATTCAATCTCAAGTACATTTTTATATGATTTCTATGAAGGTGCAATCTAAAACTACCAATATGCAATGTATAATTCCATTTAATATGACATGCAAACGAGGCATGTAAATAAGTATACAACCTAGACCACTCAAATATTCACTAAAACACTTGTTCACGTAGAATCCTATTTTTAATATGACAATTTCACGCATAAAAATTGTGATAGAAAGAGCATGTAAGTACTAATGATATTAACTCTAGCATGGGTATGAAATAAGAATGTAACATATAATAAAAATGCATTAGTAAACAAATTGAACATGACATGGAATTAGTTATGTCGAGAGTATACAATAAAAGCCTGATACTTTTACCTAGGGCGATCGCTAAAAGGGAGCCCAAGCCCGAGCTCGTAAACATAATCAGTTGGACCCACCTATACTCAAAAGTTTAAGCCAATCGGTTATGAGCCAACTATGATTATTAACCGCTTAACACCACATCAATTTTTCGATGTGGGACTTTTCTAACTCACGTGTGAGCTTAGTGTTAGATCTGTTCCCCCTTATTTAGGTATGCTTTTGCTTTAACTTATCTCAAGTTGAATTTCCCAATCATTGCAATGCACAACAACCAACCCATGGTCTCTATCTCATGTCACCAAACCCCTTAATAGATTGAGGGTCCACCAATCAACTATCGGCTCTAATACCTTTTGTTGGGAACGCGAAGCCAAAATCTGATACTTTCATCTAGGAAGATCACCAAGTGGGAGCTCACCTGTCTATATATCCAATTGGACCCACCTTCACTCAAAAGCTTAAACCAATGAATTATAAGCCAACTAGGATATATTAACCGCTCAATACCATATCAATTCTCCAATGTAGGACTTCTCTAATATAACTCACATGTGCATCCTAACAAGTTAACCATATAATAAAAATGTATTTATGACTAAATTAGTCAAATTAAATGGTTTAGAATTGAATTTATACCAATATAATATGTTTATGACTTTTTTGTACTTTATGGAACTTACCTGGACTTGTGGGTTGGAAATTCTTTAACCAGAAATCTACATACCCACAATGAAAGCTACGCGACCATGCTGATTTCGCAAGTTTCGCGGGTTTTACAGGTCTTCTTGCACATCTTATTGCATATCAAGTAGGTCTTTTACATTCTCCAAAGTCATATTTTTACACTCCAAAGTAGTCATTCGTCTCCGTCGGTGTCGGTACGAGCTATTCAGATGTAGAAATTGTCTTTCTTCAACATGTAAATTCAAGTTAAAATCTTGTTGAATTTGCAGGCTAGAAAGCTGCATGAAGAAGATTAGTCAGTTCAGCAGAGGGACTCGTTTGGATCGCGTAGAGAACGGGCCATGATAGCCCCTTGCAAGCCCAGCTAAAAAGCCTTCTAGGTGAGGATTTGGGCTTTTCGGGCTTTTTAAACCTGATTTGATTTTCAGACCCGCAGCTAGAAATTTCTCTCTCTATTTGATAACTCCAATAAGTACAAAAAAAAATTAATACATTCCACACTGAATAAGTTTATCAGGTTTGATAACCACAACTAGTTTTGAATTTAAAAGATTTAGTCAAGTAAAAAAACACATTTAATTTGTTGAGTAAGGATCGAGTTACTTGATTCGTTCATAGAAAAGGCACCTAAATTCGAAACTAAAATCATGTCCATTACATTGCTAAAAGCGTAAAACCTACCGATACTATTCACCATTCGATATTTGGCAAGAAAATAATATCACTCAATGCTCCATAGTAAGTTAATATCAAACAACAATTTCATTTCATTTTTGGCACTTAAGTTGGTCAACACTTAATTTTCTGTACTTGAATATTTAGTGCTTAATTTGCAATTTTACCATTCCGGCCGAAAGTGTCTTGAACCGCGACTCTTCGATCACTCAATTAATCCATGAAATTGTGCTTTCGAGGAGCATAATAGGCAACTTTTTCGTGTTTCAAGTGTCTTGTAACGCAGGAAATTGTCGAACTTTGATAGTAATCTTTTCTATATGCTTTAAGTTCTTAACAATTACCACTAGGACCTTCTAATTGGATCTTCCTTCAAAATATGCAAACTTATGTGAAAATATTTTTATGTACATGTGTGAAGTGTATTCAGTAATTTCTCACTTGGAGCGCCACTGTAAAAGTTGAATGAGGCAAGAGCAAATAATGGATTTGAAATTCTAAGGTCTTGAACTCAACCACAACTATCATTGACAGAGACTACAACTGCATTATTTGGGGAACAGAAGTTATACAATTTCAGAGTATAGTACTTAAGATTGACCATGCTATAACTTTGACCTGTATTACATTTCTTTGCCCCCTTGCAGCGGACCTTATCATCTAAGTTGATCATCCATTTGTCCTATTTGCTCAAGCCATTTTCTCAATAATACGGCTATGACTTATGTGCAACCAAAGACATTTATTTCTCTAGATGTGACACACAACCCTAACTTCTTGTTTCACATGTTTAGACAGATACACATCGATCATATCTACCTATTTAAATATCGAAAAAAATGTTGAGGATTTTCCCCCTTATAATATCACAACTGTTAAGAATATGTCTTGAGTTTGAGTTGGTAAAGGAAATCTGATCAAAGTAAATATCTTAATTAGAGTGGGTTTCCTATTTTGGAGACAAATATATATACAAAATACGGTTCTACTATTTTATTAGACGCTAGAGAAAATAAGAGGAACTTTAGGCTTTTTTTTTTCTATGGATTTTGTGTGTGAGTTCTTTGTGAAAGATGGTGAGATAACATTTGTGAGTTTACTTTGAGTGTAATTTAGGGTCGGGAAACACTTGAGCAATTGTAAACTCTATGCTCTCCAGATTCATAATGGATTTATTGGCAACTAACTCTTCTCATGGAATAGGTACCGCTTTGGACAGAACCACATAAATCTCTAATGTTCATTATTATTTCTCATTAATTTCTCTGGGGATTTCGTTCTCTTGCATCGGACTTGAATTGCAAGATTCGTTAGCTCCTGCATTATGTTTACAACAATAATTGTAGGGGAAAATTTCTCTAGTGCTTGGGCAGTATCACCAAGGCTAAAATACATAAGTGGGAAATTACAATTCTCTCCGTGTAGCTCGAGAGTAGTCTCACTTCGCCCCCATCTATTCTTAATTATCCCACTTTCCCCTCTTCATATTGCAACGTCTCAAACTATCCCAGAACTTAAAACCACTAGACAAGTTTGGATGGAAAATAGGTATATACCATCGTAAGAGTTAAAAGTATTTCACGTCGCGTCGCGTGCACACATGGAATGTACTAGTTTTCAAGCACACGCTACATTCGTGCACGATTACCCTTTTTTTATTTTTTTTTTCCGACTTTCACACGTGATTTTGACTACTTTGACAAATGAAACTGCAAAATTGAGATTGGACAAATGCGATAATTTTTTCGAACCGTACATGTTCTTCTTATCAGAGGTGCTTAATTCAGATGGTCCATATAAGCAAAAAAAAAAAATTTAACCACAGCATAGGTCATTGAAATCCTTGAGAATATTTGCTCCACATGGAAAGTGACCGTATGATTACATCATATAGAACAGGAGCCATGATCAATTCAATCATCTAGAAACCATCCGACCAACTCCTTTTTAGTAGTTCCCCAAACACTTTTCATACCCCCAAAATAGCCAAGAACACATGCTTGCCCCTACAAGCAGCAACCCAAAAATCAGAGAGTGGCCATCTTTTTTAATGACCCAAAACTCCAGAAAGCTTTTTCCAAACCCCATCTAAGAAGTCATTTATCCCATCGCCACGAGGAGGATGGGCCCTCTTTGCTTCTTCCGCCCGTGCACGACTTTCTTTGGAAAAATGTCGAGATTAACGTCAATCTCAAGCCCGACACAGCAAACAAACGAAACAAACGAAACATGCAGGAAAGAGAAAGATCCGTCCGCAGATGAACGAGACCCTTCCCTCTTTTTTCCTTGGGCGGTCGAGGCGGAAAGCGAGAGTTTGTCGCTTTCCGGCGGCGTCGGCCGGTGGTCAAAGGCCAGGGTCGTAATGCTTTGTAACCCCCCATTGTCGACGTCTTCGCGTGGCATATTTTCCTCATGCTCTTTAATGGCATGACCCCAAGCATTGTTGGGGTTTCTTTCTCTTATATTGTTCTAGGGTTTTCTTCAAATTGCGTATCTGTTTTGAAAATGTTCTCTTGATGATAGCTTTGGTAACTATTGTGTAAAACAAGACACGAAATCTTAAGTTATAATTCAATTACTCCAATCGTTTTATAAAAAGAAAGTTCAAATTAGTATTTTTAGATTATACTGCGTTTCGAACTCCTTATCCGATATCGGGTTGAACTAGCTTTGCGTCAATAGAGAAACAAAAGAATTGGCAAGAAATATGCACGACAAGTTCGATCGGCACCTAATTGAATTGGTTTAACGGTTGGAATCAAGTATGCCTTTCAAAATGTTGTTAGTCGTACTCCATTGATGTGGCTTAGATATGAGCCACGAGAAAAAAAAAAAAATTTGCCATAAATATGCTGTCAACATCCTGTATTAGCTAATGTTATACGTTGATCTCAATTTTATTCATAAAAATCATAAGAATTAACTAATCTTGTTGGTAAGTACAATCGATAATTTCAAACTATAATAAATCAATTCTGTACCTTGACAGACTATATGTTACTTTGACAATATGTTAAAAAGGCACGAACAACGCCATGTTATCATTAAAATTACACTGACTTTTAGTAGACAATAACAATTTGTAATAACTCAACATGACGGCAAAGTGACGTATAGATTACGTGCAAGAAGATTTGACCTTAGAGAGCCTATAGGAAGTCAAGAACTTCGTCGAGCAAGAAAAATAGACAGCTGAAGTTACACTTTTGGCAATCTTGACGAAATTTGTGGTACTTTGGTTTGCTTGAACATGGAGCGAGTTGACTAAAGGGACCAATTTCATTCTCAACTAAAATGCCATATATCGATGAAATGATTGCTAATCTTCTAATCCAAGTGGGTTAGTTCTCATGAGACCTGTCATTATATGTGTTAGTTATATTCACTAGATTGGTCATAAATAAGTTTAGAATGGTAAAGCCCAAAATAATATGGGTATTAAATTGGTTCACAACTTACTTAAATCCGACCCATCTCAATGATTCTTTTTTCACTATCTCTCGCACTCACTGAATCTCATGCTCGCTCGCTCCTCGCTTTCATCTGAGTTTGGGTACGAGATTTCCTAGATTTTGTTAAATGTGGAAGTGTTTTGACAACATGGGTCATGTCGAATATGTGTTGAGTATAGATTGGATCGGATATGGGTTGCTAGATTTGCATTGTAAGAAAACTAGTCAATTTGAGTCGGACAATTTTCAACGTGATCCACTCGTTTAACGTGTCTAGTTCTCACTGAGTCACTGACTCAACCATCATCGTAGGCGAGTTTAATAATAGAACACAGGGGATATCAATTATTTCCAATCCCCCAGAAAAATTAAGGCATTTCAAAGGAATTACTTCCTTGTAGACCCACCTAAAAGATCGAACCCAACGAGAAATATTATCAAACTTAAGACATCGCATATCATAGCGTGTTTAGGCCTTGAATTAGGAAGTACATGTCAGGCAGTTATCTTGTAACAAAGCTTGCATAACGATCCTTAACTTAGCATTCTACATTGGGTCTAGGGTACATTACATTAGATGCAATTTTATAAACTCGAGTAATGATCGGAGAGAAATGTCCTATATGATCCATGTCGGATTTGTAAGGACCTTGTGTAGACACGCCATGAAAACTTATCAGCTTGGGATCTTGATAAAATGCTGGCACATCACATACTTTTTTTTCTTTTTGGTCGGTCAATCTTAAGACGCGTTCTTGCTTGGAAATGATCAAGTATTGAAACAGACACTTCGTTAAAAGGTCATCAATTGGGTGCGCGAGACATCTTAAAGATTGTTAAAGTCGTGGAGGGAAAACTCACAAGCTCAGACAAGACATGAACGAGCCATGAAAACATGCTTGAAGATCGTGTAGAAGGGGTCTGAGGAATGTGTCTGAGATGAATTTTAGCAGCGTTATTTTCAGGATTTAGGGCTAGAAAAGGTAATAAAGGATATACTAGGACTGTTGTAATTGAGTCTTTAAACAAGTAGATGAACATTCAAAGCACCCGACAGAGTACTGATATAAGTCGGCAAAAAATGCGACGATGAATGCTTTTCGAAAATTCGATTATCTCAGTGTTTCATGTATTTCGAGAACCTATGGGATTTAGACTAATCACCATTTTGTCATGGACTTGCTCTTCATTTCATTGACCATATGTTAGCATCAGCTGCTCATCGTGAGATGAACCGTCTACATAAGCCTTTGAGAATCTAAAGTTAACTCCATATAGGTCAAATTCTAAGTAGAATTTGCAAAAGTTGATCATGATCTAATTCTTTTCTCACTCCATTTGAGACTTTGGTGCTGATGGGTGCTCTCAATCTTGAGATTTATCATAATGAAACCCCTTTTCACCATGATGAGTTTTACTTCCTTATGCATCACGTCTTTCAACTATTTTTGCGCGCTAGTACGGCGTTCACATATTTCAGACTTTCATCTCCTTATGAAACTTTACGTGAGGGGAATATTTTCATACTCTCTCAATAAAAACCGCCCACATTGAAATTCCAACCACAAGCGTCGGCATCCGATTTTCAACTTTGTTCATTTAAGTCTTTCAATTGAGTTGTTTGATTTTGTGGGTCTTGAGTGAAATCCACACATCTCACGATTTATCCGGTGTTCTTAATTTGGCCATCGTGTAAATCGTGTGTACAGCACCGAAATTGAAGTATAAATAGTTGGGCTTGTATCGGGAGCATTTCATTTACATATTTATGATCTTGGGACATATAATATAACTTTATATTTAGGGTTAAATATCACGGAAAAATCTCAAACCGATATACCTGTAATAAATTTATCAATTTAGAGTTTTTGATAGTAAAAAAATTAGTTTTTGATAGAGGTTTTTCATGACAAAAGCTCTTACATTTATCGAAAAAGGGCCTTGAAAGTGCACATGTTTGGATAGGACTTTGCGTACTGCATTAAATCCACCGATTAATATTCAAATACATTCGGACAAAGTGTTAGTCAAATTGGCTCATCTCCAACCGGATGAGAAACCCCAATGCTACTTGGCCACCCAGTTTCCCAAAGCACCGAAAGTGGGACCACAAAAGCAAACACCACGTCCACGTGTACCAACCGTGACGCAATCAACAAAGGGAGTTCTTGGTTCTTGACAACGACGCCATTAATGGCACCACCACCAAAGAAGGGAGATGAATAGCACAGGAACCCCGCCCGGATTTTCAATAAAGCGAACGAAAACGCCTTTCCACGGTGGTCCCCACACGAAGATGTTTGGACAGCTGGACATCTGGTTGCTCCGACACGTGGTGTTTCTGTGCTAATGTCAAAAGTCCCACGTTAGTTTTCATCGACTTGAGGGGCAGATCACCGTACACGTGGCCGGGACAGGTGTCGTCTCCATCTGGTCCGGCCCAGATCGCAGAATCTCCTGGACTCTCTGTCGGGGTACACGAAACTAGCATGTGTCTCTTGTGATTTGTTTTTGTCTTGATCGTTTGCTTATTGCTTCTTTTACTTAACCAAAATTTCATACAAGATTAACGTTGCGTTTACTAAACTCTATTGACTAGTTTGCTAAAAGATGTGTGTCCAATTAATGTCGCAAAACGAATAAAAAAAGTTATAATCTTGTAAATCAATAATTGACAAAGAAAAGATTTCCCAAAAAGTTGTAATCCAATCACGCCCTTGCCCATGTCACCGATCGCTGTGCTCTGCTCTACCCGCCATCAATCCATCATCTTCGCGGACGGCCTTCCCCCATCTCCCCCTACACCCAACTTGGCGCCGCCTCCGCTCAACCTCATAATCGAATTCCTCCACCCATGCGCTTGGGTCCTTAACATCCTCGAGGGTTGGCTGAGGTCTCAGTCCGATGACGACGGTCATTTTGTCGATCATTTCCTGGTATGCGCCGTGTTGCTTCACATTTTAGAAATTAGCTCGAGGGGAAGTGGATTGATGAGTATGAAGAGGTCCAATCTTTCTTGAGTCTTCTTGAAGAGGGAATATATCCACAGATGCTGCCGCCTCATTCCGTATACTGTTCTTAGTATACATATGGAAGATCTAGTACGACTCTACGAATAATTAATGTGATAGTATGATTAGTGATTTTCGAAGCTTATTTTGAGTGGATTGTCAATTATGTTTGATTTGGTTTTGAAGCAATCAGAATGTCAGTTTTGACTCTCCCATGGATCAAAAATAAAAAAAATAAATTGTTAAAGTCAATTATGCGAAGTTCTGAGATGAACTTGAATTTACTTTTTCATAATTTAAGATCGACAATTTTTTTTTTTTTGGAAAGGTAAATTTATGACATTCGATATCCAATTTCATCGAAAACTTAAAGTGAAGGTCATAATCTGATGGAAAAATAAACCAAGCACCCAATAACCAGTTAGGAAAGCTGTCAGTAACGAATATCTTTAAGCACTCCTTCGACTCTCAAATATAGGAAGGTTACCAAGATTAATTATGAAAGCCTGATATTATATTGAACAGGATAAAGCAGCCGGTTGTATTGATAAACAATGCTATCAGATTATAAACCTCATGAGTACCGACGTCGTATCTTAAAAATAAATTTTCTATTTCGTTCTACAGTTACGTGCTTCGGTTGCTTGACATTATCTTGGGGAAGATCTTGCACAGGATCCAGGCGACAGAAACATTTAGTACGACGTTGGTTGAAATATACAAAAATAGGGGAAGCTTGTGCAGCTTTTATTGACTTGAGCTCGCATAGGAGATTTAAAAACATTGACTTGCCATCTATGTTCAACCATGTCGACCAGTTTCGCATGTAGGGTGGGTTGAAGATTCTCGCCCTTGTAACAAGTAGATGAATGAATTGAAGATGTAGCACAAGGACATGAGAGAAACCTAATGGATGGTAATTAAAGACTTCCCATTGAAAAGAACAGAGTTGATCTTGCTTCCTGGTATTGATGCTATTGAAGTCACTAGAAGTTCGACACAAGAAAGCTTCTATAGTTATCAACATCGACTCCAAGACCCGAAAGATTGGTAGCTACCCATTAACTGGGACTCATCACAATCTAGAACATCCAGCACTTCACGTGTTAACATCACGTCGCTGCTGTAACTTTCGTCTTCAGTGCCGCAACCGTTGATGCAAGTTGAGTTCGAATTCATTGGTGCCGGGCTCGACGAAGGCGTTGATATAGCCGAGGAATTTGACATGGCTTGATCAAGAACATAGAGGTTCTCGTAATCATGTGGGATCAGCGCATAATCATCTGTAAAGTTCGAGAGCAGCCCGTTGTCCTTCCAATCGATGACCTGAGAACTTTGGGAGCTCAAGCTGGCGAAATTCGACGGAAATTGTTGCTCTAGATTGGACTGAAGAAATCTCGAAGCTTCGTCGGAAAACGGAGCGCAGTGAGCGCTGGCCGACAGGCAGCCTGGGACATCTTGAATAGGAGTTTGCATTTGGTAGTTTTCAGGCAGTGCTTGGCATTGGCTCTGGCTAATTTCATGCGGGGCTTGTGAAAGATAATTGTGACGTTGATGTTGAGATGACAGGAGTGAGGTTGCGAGCGTCAGTAATTCCAGGTTAACCTGGGGCTGGACGCCAACCGATCTCGAGAAGTTCATCTGGGGCGAATTGTAGAGAGAAGAGCTCAGGATCGAGGAGAGGTCGAGAAGATCGAGACGGGGGCTGTGAGTCACCGGATCGATTCCCATGCGAAGGAGCCGCTTCCGGATGTGGGTGTTCCAGAAGTTCTTGATCTCGTTGTCCGTCCTTCCGGGCAAGCGGGCGGCAATGGCGGACCACCTAGTAAACCACGAAGAAGATGATAAGCGAAAGCATTCTTTTCTTGGACAGTGTAATAACTTTAGCTACGCGCATTACGTGAGGAGAAGAAACAGTTCATGTTCATGCAAGCCAAAGGGACCGCTCACTCACTTGTTGCCCAACATGCTATGGAGATAAATGATGGTCTCCTCCTCTTCGAACGAGAATCGTCCCCTCTTGATGTCGGGCCGCAGGTAGTTTGTCCAACGCAAGCGGCAGCTCTTCCCACACCTCTGCAATCCTAATACAAACAACACCAAGAACTCAGAACGATGACCCCAACAAGAACCCTAAAAAGCAAAACCGGTTTAAGAAACCGCCTTGAAACCACGCAACAGAGAGGCAGAACTTTAAGGACGTGTGGTCTTGATAAGTACCGGCATTCTTAGGGAGGGTCCTCCAGTTACAGCAGCCGTGCCTCTGGATGTAGCCGATCAGCTTCTGGTCCTCCTCCGGCATCCACGGGCCTTTCTTCAGCCCATTCTTCTCGCAACACGGCGTCCTTCCCATTCTTTTCAGGACAGCTCCGACGTACCCCTCTTCTCGTATGCAGTCGTTGATTGTTCAGAGAGAGAGAGGGAGGGAGGGAGGGAGGGAGGGAGAGGGGTGTGAAGACGGAGAGGTCCGTATGAAGGTGTGCTTGTATATATAGCGGCGAAGTAGAAGTAGAAAGCACGTATGGAAGGAGGAGGAGGAGGGGCAAGTCAAAAGGATTCGGTGCCGTCCTCTTCGCGAGAGAGAGGCGACGTGTCCTCTCCTTTTTCCCTGGAGAGACCAACGCCACCATTATTAACTTCTGTCTGTTCCTTTCTCTCTCTAGGGCTCGCCAGTTTCTCTCTCCTGGCACGTCAAGTCCCGGCGACGAGGGAGGTGGCGCTCTGACCTGTCGTGGCTTTCGGGATTCACATTAGCTGTCGCCGAGCATGATAGGGGGACACGTA
>BCNH02000004.1:5248091-5259529 GCA_001662345.2 Metrosideros polymorpha var. glaberrima | reverse complement strand
TTCAACCCTCTTGAGTTGAATCCTTCCTATCTTCAAGGACGAGCGCTTTTCTTGGTTGATCGAATCGAACCCAGAAGAGAGAAGAGCATCATTCACGTTGGGTAGCTCGAAAGATTCAACTTTGGTTGGTGGGTGTCCGTGTTTTGGATCGACAAAGGCGGAGAGAGAGAGAGAGAGAGAGAGAGAGAGAGCTTTTCTGTTTCTTGCTTTTTTGGGATTTATATGGTCGTGAAGGGCTGTGATGGCAGTGGTGGAGCAGAAGCCGAGTTCTGATCAGGGCAAGGTCTGGGGCTTCTTCAAGTTGCCGTTTCGGAGCTCGGGGGGCGTTCCGAATAGCTCGTCGTCCTCCTCGGTTTCGCACCTGGGCGGTCACCACCACCCGGGCGGTCCGCAGGTCGAGGGATCGGACGGGCATCATGGGTCAAGCTCGGTGTCGTCCGTGGCGAAATCGCTCCTCCCGACTCGGCGGAGGTTGAAGCTCGATCCGTCTACGAAACTCTACTTCCCATGTAAGTTGATTTCGCTGTGAATTCTTGAAGTAGCTTTGTCTTCTGAGCTGATTGATGCTGATTGATGTGATCTTTTGAGGTCTGGGTGTTGATTTGTTTTTGGTTATTTCGTGTTGGTGCGTGCAAATGTTGTTTATTTAGTAAATTGAGCTTGGGAGCTCAATTGATGCGATTTCTCTCCTTGGCATTTTTTTAGAGTAGTTTGGTTTTGGAAAATGACTGCTTGTTGAAGAAGGCATGAGAATTAACGGTTGCCCAGAAGATCATACTTAATGATTGTGGATTAAGGTCCCTTTTAAGTGTACTTATTCATTTGGTTAAAGTTGTTGCCTTGTGATATCTAGTCGGCATTATATGCTTGTTGTGTAGTATACCCCAGACAAGCTAAGAAAAATTATTAGCCTCTTGTCTGATCTACTTGTGTTTAGTAGCTTTGTTACTGAAGCACTCGAGTTGCTTATAGGTCAAAACATGATGTACTTTAACTGTTCTGTATTGGGATTTCTTAGGTGTTTGTGTTGGATTTTGATGTGGCATATGGTTGATTATGACCTAGTTATGGCTTTTTGTCGGGAGAAGCAGCTAGCTTACAAGAATGCTTGCTACTTTGATTCTGCTTTCCCAGTTTTATTCCAGATATTGGGGGAAATACTATTGGAAACATTGGCACTTCAATCTTGAAGTTGAACATCCATGCTGGCACTGCACTTTGACAACTGCGTTACTTGGGGAAACACCGATCCCAGATTGGAGATGTTTTATCAGCTTTAGTGTTCCATCTGTTTGAGATTACCCCCTCCATCCCAAAGTGGAGACTTCTAGAAATTTGCTCCATAAGCAAAACACAAATTTGTTGTTCTTATTGAGTGGCTACCTTTAATAGTCGCATTTCATATCTGTTTGAGGCTGCAATAAGTTGTTTGGTGCTAGTATATGTGATCGAGTAGTAGTAACTGAAGGAGACGTTGTGGTCATGGAGAAAATTGAGATAATTGGGGCCCTGAAGGTGAACGATTCTCAAATTTAAGTTAATTTTATGTTGGACTCCGCATTCTTAGTGCCGGAGTCTTTTCTTGGCGATGTTAGCACCGTAAAAGTTGCAGTGTGGGGTTGATGCTGCAAAGTTTTCTTATTATTGGGTTATCAAAGGAATATTTCCATATGATGCTGGATATTGTCATGTCATAGCTCTGAAGCTAAAATAAACAAAGAAAGTCTGTGATGTAGATGTCAGGTCCAGTCCAATCCTGATTAAGGGTGATGTTTAGGATCGTTGACAAACTGCTTTTTGCTTGGGTGAGTGTGTGTGGATGTGTAGAGAGAGATCAGCTTCATCTGGGAGGGACATGCGATATTTTAAAGTGCTCTAAACATTGTTCAGGTTGGCTACTATTATGTAATCTCGGCAATGGAACGTGCCATAGTCCCTTATGACTTTGCTGCATCTTATGCATGTTGAAACGACACATTGCTCTAAATGTCTCAGACTATGTTGAACTTTTGCATGCTGTTTATGCCATCTGCGGCTTTTGTTGCTGCCTCCTCATAATTGTCAGTTTGCGCTCTATTAGTAAGTGCTTTGAACAGAATAAAGGCTGCTCTATACATTATCCATTCTTATTTGGGAACCTCGCAGAAGAATCAATGAGGCAGCCTTGTAATTATACAAGCTTTTATTCATTAGCACATTTAATGGCTGCAAACACCGACATCTTAACTTGATAGTTATTACTTAACAGAAAACTTGTTATGAGGTCCCTAGGATATTGCTCTTTTTTCCGGTCAACCAAGCGAGCAGTGTCCCTCCTCTCTTTTGCTCTCTCATGACTGCTGAAACAGTTGAATAACATGCTTGACATTTCCTCATCGGTTGGTCATTCTTCACATGATTATCCACTATAATTCTGCATTTTTTGTGTAGATGAACCTGGCAAGCAAGTTAGGAGCGCCATCAAGATTAAAAACACCAGCAAATCTCACGTTGCTTTCAAGGTTCTACCTACAGCTTCTATACAATTGACGATTGTTTGTTTCTTCATGTATATTCTCTAGTGTGTATCTATGTATAGGTGTCTCTGTGTGTGACCCATGGACGTATGTGCAAAAACATGACAATATGTTCTGATCTGAGAAATGGAGTTTTTTTGGCTCTTTTGTATACTTTGTGAATGCTTTTATGCATTTTTTCCCGGTATTTCGATAAATATCTGTGCACGGAACTTCATTTATTCTTTTGTTTTATTTTTCTGTAGTTTCAAACAACCGCACCTAAAAGCTGTTTCATGCGTCCTCCCGGGGCGATCCTTGCTCCTGGTGAAAGTATCATAGCAACAGGTAAGAAAATAGTTATGTTGAATGAGCTGTTTCTTTTGCTTATCTTTTGTATTTGCAGGTGTACAGATTAGGTTCAGACAATGTTTTTCGTGTTGATCTTAGATGTGTACGGTGTTGTTTTAGTGTTCAAGTTTGTGGAGCATCCAGAGAACAACGAAAAGCCAATGAATCAGAAGAGCAGGGTTAAGTTCAAGATCATGTGTCTGAAGGTGAAAGGAATGATGGATTATGTACCTGAACTGGTGGGTACAACAACTGCATGTCCTGCCATCAAGATGTTCTTGCATTTCCTAATTTAAGATGTACACTGTCCTTTCTTGATTGACTAACGTAAACCAAATTTTGGATGCTCTGTGTCATAGGCTTGTAGCTTTTCTACTTGCTTGAATCTTGTTCAATAATTTCTTGTCCAGGAAATTTAATCAAATGTCATTAAGTTAAATGGAAGTCATCTACTTGCCTTTGTTGAATGTAAGATGCACGATTGCTCTGAATACCAACCCTATCTATTTTCACTCAGTCTATGCAAAGATGTGCTTAGGCTTGTGTTTGGCTTGAACATCTTACTCATGTAATTTTGACATTTGCTCTCATGCAGTTTGATGAGCAGAAGGATCAAGTGGCAGTAGAGCGAATACTGCGGGTTATTTTTCTAGACCCCGAGCGTCCTAGTCCAGTATGTAGCAGTCTTTGTGCTTCTTAAATGTAGTTTTGTATAAACACCGTTTTCATGTGAATTATGTGCATTGTGTTCTTGAACTATGCCATTTTGAAGATTTGTGGACATGTTCTCTTGGTTTATCATTAGGCTCTAGAAAAGCTGAAGCGCCAGTTGGCTGAAGCTGATGCTGCTGTGGAGGCACGGAAGAAACCTCCAGAAGATGCAGGGCCAAAGATCATCGGAGAAGGGCTCGTCATTGATGAATGGGTGAGTCAAGCAGGACGTTCAACCAAAGTTCATTTTGTAATTTCTCTTTGCCTTCTAACAGTCATACATTCTCTGATGTGTGCAGAAGGAGAGAAGGGAGAGATATCTTGCGCGACAGCAGGTTGAAGGGGTGGACTCGGTGTAAGGCTTGTTTACCGAGTGCTTTAGTCAGGGTCGATTAAAAATTTACCGTACTTTGTTGGGTTCATTTTTGGCCGGTGGCCCTTCTATTTTTCAAGTGTAATGTGAGAGATGTCTCCGAGGAATTGTGCAGGAAACTACATCTTCATCTGTAAAAAAAACGAGGTTAATTTTCTGTGATTTGAGGTGCAAGATACTCGGTGCTTGTAGATAACGTGGGTTTCTTCCTTATCATACATGAAATTGTCCGGTTTAGTTGCCTTTGTGTCTGTCGACGCACCGACCATTCTTCATTACCAATTCTCCCCGTTTGTCATTGTTGTACTAAGTATTCAAAAGGCGGATAATTTTCCGTCGACATATTGTTATTGGCAATGCATTTGCCAGAGTTCCAATTACTAAGCTTCCGAGTTGGAGTTGGGGTCGAGCGGCGAGTCATGTATGCTGAATCTGCAGCATCTGGCTCATGTATTCCAGATTGATCAATCCAATGAAAAGGGAAAACAAGAATTAGCTTTTCTCCTCCTGTATGTAAATGCGAACAGGGAATGTCAACAGAATGAAGAGAATTCAGGCGATGTTCTGTCTCTCTGTTTTGTTTGGGAGGCATGTGTTGGAATGGAAGGATTGCACAGCTGAGGTCCTTAACCTGCGTTCATCTGTTATTATGTGTCGGCACAGAGTAGGAAAAATGAAAGAATTGCCACATCCACACATGACCCCTCATTTCAGTGGTATCATGCTACCACTTTAGGTGCAGATCCAGTTAGAAATTGACATGTGGCGGGCAATTTGGAACTTAATAAAAACAAATTAAAAGTAAGTCAGCTGATGGCATTACTAAAATCTCATAAATTAACGACATCAGCTTTTGTAAACGTTTTAAAATCTAAATGGCCTACCAACTCACTTGTCTGGCTTTCTCCACTCTTTTTGACATTTCTTTGCAAAAAACTCTATCCTTTCGTTCTATTATTTCCGCAATTCTTTTTCGTTTCGCTGTGAAAACTCCGTCTCTAAGAGGCTTCATCTTCCGTCGTTTAACAAAACTTCTGCCGCATACGCTCGAGGGAGGCTTCAAAGCTTTGACTCTAGTTCAGGTTGAGTGCAACAGTGAGGTGCAAAGATGGAGCATTGCAGAGAGGGGCGAAGGTCGAGCACTTCACTCCGGTTCACCGGAAACGTCGAGCGCAACAGAGAGGTGCGAATGTTGAACATTGCAGAGAGGTGTGAAGGTCGAGCGCTCCGCTCCGGTTCACTATGAAATGTTAAGCGCAGCAGAGAGGTTCTTACCTTCTTATGCCAAAGGTATCATGAAGGAAATATTTGTAATTCCATTTTCCACTTCTAAGGCGGATGCTTATTAGAAGACAACCGTGGATATGTTGGGGAACCAAAGGTTTGGTGGGCCTAAACCAAAGGCCGTGGCTATAGGATGTAGGTGATCACATGTTAAAGACAAAACATAATCATAATCATTAGTTACAATAGTAATTTGTATTTACTTTGACCGTGTAAGCTTTATTTATTTGTTTTTTTTCTAATTTCAAGAAGAAAAAAATCGGAATGCATAGAAAATTAGAAAGAGTAAAGCAAATATAGGAAAAAAAAAGTGCCTAAGAACGTCTATGCATCGTAAATATGGGTTTTAAAAGGCTATAAATGAGTGGGTACGAGTTTTCATAGATTTGGTTAAATATGGACGTGTTTTAGCGATATGGATTGAGTATGTGTCACTACGTTTGTGTTGCATATAAATGGATCGATTTGAGTCGGACCATTTTTTATCCAACTTACCTATTTGATGGCCCTAGTCATTGTCGTGGGCCGATCTTGAGTCGGGAATCCACCTCAACGTTGGCGTTTTCAACGACATGAGCATCATCAATACATGGAAATCTCGTCTTAGGATATGGAGAAGCCTTCTCGACATCGCCACTGCCGTCCTGTGTCTTCACCTGCTCGTTCATCCCCATCACATTGTGGGACTGTGGGGCCATTCGCACCATAGTTCTTCCTTTCCTGAATCTTTTTTTCCTTTTTTCCCTATTACTTCCACCGGCCATCGTCAACCTCAGGTGAGGGCTGCCCTCACCGCCCTCGCCCAACCACTTGTGAGGTTGAGTCTCACCAGATTTGAGGAGGCTCGACCTCGCCCAGCCATTAGCGAGGTTGTGTTGGGTGAGGTTGCCTCGCAAGTGGCCAACGAGGCTCAGTCTGGAAAAAGGAAAAAAAATAAAAAGAAAAGAATAGATAAGAAAAAAAAAAAAGAAACAAAGAAAAAAATTAAAAATTAAAAATTAAAAAAATTCATAAAAATCTAAAAAAATCTAAAAAATTGTCCCTGATTTCCCAAGAAATTATAAACAAAGTCTTAAACCTATTGTACATATGCCAATTTAGTCTTAAACCTTTTAATTGTACCAATTTAATCTTAAGCCTTTTGACAATTTGTCAATTTAATCATTTCAGTCAATTTTAGCCAAAAATTGATTTTGTGGACACCACTCGTCCACATGGCATTGCCAGTGCTGAGGTTGACAATTTTTACAATTTTTATATTATATTATATTTTTTTCTTTATTCTGGCTAGCCAGGGTCGTGGCCGGCGAGGGCCCAACGACCTTGGCCAGCCATTGGGCAAGGGTCTATGATGGCCTGCAAGCCTTCGTCGGCCGCTGGTGAGGGTCGCAGCCTTTGCTCAAGCCCTTGCAGGCCATCACATGTGGCCGGTCACCGGCGAAAAGGAAAAGAAAATAAAATAAAAAAATTACAAAAATTGTCTACGTCGATGCCGGTAACGCAACACAAGATGGCCAGCGTTGACTAGATCGCCACATTAAAACTTTCCGGTTAAAATGGATCGGAAATACTACATTGACAAATAGTCAAAAGCTTTATAACTAAATTAGCACAATTGAAAAGTTTATGATTGAATTGATATCCGTACAATAGGTTTTGGACTTTTGAAATAATTTTCCTTGAGAGGAATTAGGGATTAGGGTTTTGTTGAGCACTTGGTCGGTTGTTGCGGTGAGGGTTAAAGCGAGAATGGGACATGCGTGTCAAAATCTCTGGTGAATAGCGCAACCGATACGAACACTGTGGGCGACAATAGATTTGTGTATGTGTTAAAGGTGCATGTCAATTGACCTAGCGAAATTTGATTGTTTTCTTTTTTTATTTGATTTCAATCTAGAGAAACATGAGAGGGAGTGAATTCTGAAACTTCTTTGCAAATCGTCTCATCGACACTATTTTTTAGTATAGTCCTCGAGAGTATCTAAAACACAGGAGAATTGCCAAAAAAGTTTTAAGACTATTGCAATTGTGCCAATTTAATCCTAGACCTTTTTAGTCATAACAATAATAGTAGGGGTCACTAAGTCTAGTCACCTTAACTTAACCTTCATATTTCGAATGTGTATTAATGAGACGATGATCTTGATATCATCTAAATCCACGTCCAACTTAGTCAGCCATATTCCCAGAGAGGCCAATCCAACTCCATCTTACTAACCATATTCCCTAAGAAGATCTTAGGACTACATTGTGCACTAGATTGAAACGCCGGCATGGAATATCGTTAATAAATTAAGTTTCTTCTCTACGGAAATTATTATGCGTGACCTGGGTTCGTCACTATAAAAAGCATGATCTTCCGATTGAGATAATATAGTCTTTTGCATAACTCTTCAATTCAAAGAAAGTTAGAAAAACAGAGTCATTTAGGCCAACATGGCTAGAATCAGCAGCAAAGTGACCATGCTGTTCAACCTCTTCTTGGTGCTCTCTCTTTGCTCCACTGTTTCTATAGCCGAAAGGATTCTGAAAAGTGGTAAGTTTTGAGTTTTCTTAGCATATCGTATATATCCCATATAATGAAAAACGAGCACCATGCATGACTCAAAGGAAGTTAGAACAAATGATTTTGCGACAACCATTTTCGTTCGAGGTCCCGTTTGTTTCTAGCTTGCAAACTCACATCTTAACTTTGGATGCGGATTGAAAATAGGTACACCGGTGTCCATCGGACTTAAATGCGAGTCGGTTTATGGAGTGAAGAGCGGAGATAATTGCCTCGGCGTGGAGAACATGTTCAAGTTGACTCCAGGAACCTTCGCCGCGTTCAATCCGAACCTCAATTGCGACGCTCTCTTTGTTGGTCAATGGCTTTGCACCAAGGCGATAGATTTCTAAAACTTCCTCTCTTTGCTTCCATGAAGTTCAGAGCTTGGGAGTAAGAAGAGATTGGAAATGTGTCAATTGTCATTTATGTCGAAAGTGTCATTGATGTCGAAAATAAGGAGATGAGTGTTCTCCCTTATGAGAATAATGCTTATTATATAGCGTTTTATTATTATTATTTTGATCTCTCTCTCTCTCTCTCTCTCTCTCTTCGTGCGCCCAACAAATAAAGCCACATAAGAACTTGGTGAAGTACCACTTCTCTCACAATGATTAATATCAAGTGTGGTCTCAGAGCTGATCAATGGGTTAATAAGTTGGACTAAGGTCTGTTTGTTTAAAGGAAAACTGTTTTCAGGAAATTATTTTTCGACTTTCTAGTATTTTGATGACGGAAAACTAATCGATCTATGAAAAACGTTTTTCATGAACTGGAAACATAAGCTTAAATTGGGAAAAGACGACTTCTCCTTCCATCAAGAAGGAAATCACTTCTCTAAACCATCAAACAAATGAAAACTAACTATTTTCCTTGAAGATGATTTTCTTTATCATGAAGATTTCAATGAAACAAATGCACCCTAAAATTAGTGATGCAAACCTTAGGTGACCAGAGTCAAAAGGTCATCCGAGTTAGGACAAAATACTTTATAAGGGTCAAATAATATCCTGAATTCCACTATTTCCATAAGATATCTTTGTTAAGCCATTCCGATAAGTGAAGCCAAGTTTTGCTTATGATTCCGATACACTTGCCATCAATTACATCTTAATTATTCGTGGTCCCGGATTGTCTACAATATGGTTTTCACCATTTCTCCGAACTACTTCCTCTCTCTGTTAGCCACAAATTTCTAGCCACTCTTCCAACCTCTTAACCACAATCTATTTATACCAACCAAATTGTTGATTATGGGTTGATGTTAGACCCAATTTGGTTTGAAAATCCGGAGCGAGCAAAATATTTCGCAATGCGCAAAGAGACATTTTCGGATGTCCTAAATTATGTGGCAGATGTCCGTAATGAAGCACCAAAGTTTGGAGGCTATTGAAGGTTTGAAACGAGAAGAATGGTGGTCCGATCAGGATGCAAAAGCTGGTTACAGCATTTCGGACGCTCGGTCCTTCCTTGGTCGGACGTCTAACTTAGAGACAGCTTTAAGAGGGCCATTAAGAGAAACCTATTATGAGAGATTTTCTTTATTAATTCTAGTGGGGCTTACTCGGGTGTTAACGGGGTCGGAAAACAGTTGTGAGTGAGTTTGATTGAGTGATTGTAGTCGCCTCTTTGTCGATTATAGTAGAACCATCTCGTCATTCTCTACCCCTCGAGTAGGCATACTACCAAACCACGAAATTCCATGGTGTCAGGTTTACTTTTTCGCATTTATTTCTTGCCCGAATCGTTTTGGTTTTGTTGGCGCTTCCAATTTTATGCAAAATACTGGTGTTAGAGCCTCGAGTTTATTGTTGAATGATTGTTCTAGAGAAGCCTTCTCGACATCGCCAGTGCCTTTGATGGTAGTCTCCACCGTGCATCCCCATTGCCACAGTAACCACGGCGTCTGTGTCTTCATAGTATATGTGTCAGTCCGTTCTCCATATATTTTCTGCATGCACACAAAGTATGTTTTGAGACCATACTTCAAGCTCCATTTTGGGGAAGTTACTAAAAAAATCTTAAACTTATTATACTTGTGCCAATTCAGTCCCAACTCTCTTAATTTTTTTTAATTTAGTCCCAAACCTTTTGACGATTTGCCAATTTAATACTTCTGGCTAATTTTGGCCAGAAATCGCTAACAATGAGAGTCTAGTCAGTGTTGTCCGTCCTATGTGGCATGACCAGCGTTGATGTGGACAATTTTTGCAAATTTTAACTTCTTTTTTCAATTTTTTCTCTTTCCTTTCCTTTTTTCCCCTATTACTTCCACCGGCCATCGCCGGCCTCAAGTGAGGGCTGCCCCCACCGCCCTTGCCCAACCACTTGTGAGGTCGAGTCTCACCAGATTTGAGGAGGCTCGACCTTGCCCAGCCACTAGCGAGGTTGTGTTGGGCGAGGTCGCCTCCCAAGTGGCCGACGAGGCTCGATCTGGAAAAAGGAAAAAGGAAAAAATAAAAAGAATAGAATGGATAAGAAAAAGAAAAAGAAACAAAGAAACAAAGAAAAAAAATAAAAATCTAAAAAAATCTAAAAAATTGTCCATGATTTCTCAAGAAATTATCAACAAAGTCTTAAACCTATTGTACACATGCCAATTCAGTCTTAAACCTTCCAATTGTGCCAATTTAGTCTTAAGCCTTTTGACAATTTGTCAATTTAATCATTTCAATCAATTTTAACCAAAAATTGATTATGTGGACACCACTCATCCACATGGCATTGCCGACGCTGAGGTTGACAATTTTTTGCATTTTTTATATTACATTATATTTTTTTCTCTATTGTGGCCAGCCAAGGTCGTGGCCAGCGAGGGCTCGACGACCCTGGCCGACTGTTGGGCAAGGGTCTGTGATGGCCTGCAAGCCTTCGTCGGCTACTGGTGAGGGTCGCAACCTTTGCCTAAGCCCTTGCAAGCCATCACATGTGGTCGATCACCGGTGAAAAGGAAAAGAAAAAAAAAAGAAAACAATTACAAAAATTATCTACGTCAATACTGGTAACGCAACACAGGATAGCCAGCGTTGACTGGACCGCCACATAAAAAATTTCCAGTTAAAATGGATCAGAAATACTACATTGACAAATAGTAAAAAACTTTACAACTAAATTGGCACAATTGAAAAGTTTAGGATTGAATTGATATCCGTACAATAGGTTTTGGACTTTTGAAATAATTTTCCTTGAGAGGTATTAGTGATTAGGGTTTTGTTGAGCACTTGGTTGGTTGTTGCGGTGAGGGTTAAAGCGAGAATGGGACATGCATGTTTTCTTTTTTATTTAATTTCAATCTAGAGCAACATGAGAGGGAGTGAATTCTGAAACTTCTTTGCAAATCGTCTCATCGACACTATTTTTTAGTATAGTCCTCGAGAGTATCTAAAACACAGGAGAATTGCCAAAAAAGTTTTAAAACTATTGCAATCGTGCCAATTCAATCCTAAACATTTTTAGTCATAACAATAATATTAGGGGTCACTAAGTCTAGTCACCTTAACTAAACCTTCATATTTTGAATGCGTATTAATGAGACAACGATCTTGATATCATCTAAATCCTCGTTCAACTTAGTCAGCCATATTCCCAGAGAGGCTAATCCAACTCCATCTTACTAACCATATTCCCTAAGAAGATCTTAGGACTACATTGTGCACTAGATTGAAACGCCGGCATGGAA
>BCNH02000004.1:5175406-5244088 GCA_001662345.2 Metrosideros polymorpha var. glaberrima | reverse complement strand
TCCATTTAGAACTAAGATAAGATTTTTCTAAAATATTTTAGGATTTAATCTAGATTCATTCCTAAATATTTAAGATAACTTCCATTTGGGATAGTATCAATTTCATTGATTTTCAGATCCAAAATTCATCAGAAAATACAAAAAATATTCATGTGCATGTCATATTTGATACATCATCTAGTCTGGATTCATTTAGTATCATGTTTAGGTGCATTTACGTAATATTATGTCCGAATTCATTTAGTGTCATGTTTAGGTTCATTCGCCTTTTTTTTTAGACACTTCTATTAGTATAAATATCTAGGACCATGCACTAATTTAATTTAGTAACTTAGGATTATTAAATGCATGACATATGGTTTAGTTGCCTGACATTTTTGCCCGTCATTTAGAAAGGTAAGTTTAGGATGCTTATTGCATGTCATATAGGATAAAACTTTAATGCATGTCATTCGATTGTATATCATTTAGATTATACCATGTGAAGGTAGTGGTCATTTCTCATGTTATTTAGTATAGTCGCAGTGCATTCTCATTAAACAAGTGAAAACCCCTCCAAAAAATAATTGCATTAGTCTAGATCTTACGCTTGGGAGATAAGCGTTAGGGAATATGCTGCAGCATCCAGGTATGTTTATGCTACCCTTATCTTGCAATTTATTTAACGCTTTTGATTATTTAGTGCTAAATAATGTTTGCGCACTCGCATGAATACCTCACATGTTAAAGCTTTTATTTAAAATTAACCCAAAGCTGCTTGCTCAAATGTTTTCTTAAATAAAAGAACGGTACCGAAAGGGCGTTAGAGTAATCTAGCGTAACCAAGTCCCCAGACTCATAATATCTGGTTCGTAGGAATAGAGTATTCATCCCGATATTTTATTTAGGTGTCTAATCGGCCTACCGTAAACTGATTAGTGGTGACTCCAAAGTTAAATCATTTGTATGTTAATTATTTAAATTTAAGTCACGATTTGGTAGAGCTTGGGAGAGCTCAAGCTAGGTTAGTTAATTTATTAATTGACTTAGTAATCCATTAGCCTAGATTTTTTTCGAAATTTAGGTCGCGACATCCGATCCAAACCTCAATTGCGTCGCGCTCTTTGTTGGACAAAGGCTTTGCAACAATGGAACAGTAAAATTGAGCCTTTTTTGTTTTTTTGTGTACACTTTGTTTTTGGTTAAATAGTTTTTATCAATGTTAAGTGGCTCTGGAGGTGAAGTTTTGTTTTGCAGATGAGAAAAGAAGCTCTATCTTGGTGATCTTCTCAAGATAAGCGTTGAACTTCTACTACATATCCAAAAGTTGTTAGCAATCGAAAAACGACACCCAAGATCTCCATAGCAAGAATCTAAAACACAACAATTGAGGAAAAGGAATTAACACACTTGATTAGGAATCCATCGATCTTGATGCAGAATAGCGATGATCCCTTTCGAGTTTTTTTTCTCTATAACCCTCTTGATCACTGGCTCAATAAGACTGCCCTTCACGTCAGATAACTATATCTGTTTCTTACGTGAGGATATCTGTGCGTTAGGGTTAAAGGAGGGATTTGAGCACTATTTATAGAGTTTTCAGCTAGACCCTCTCATTAAAATTAAGGGTCAGGCTCAACTCGGCCCACACAAGCCAATCTCATATTAGACTAATTAAGAATATTTATATCTAAATTTATTAGACCAATCCCATAGAAAGGTAAATTACAATATCAATTAATGTAGCCCACATATTAGAAAAACTCTTACAAAAGTGATATCAGATTAAATGGTTAATTCAATGGGTAATACCCTAGGTATTATACATACGATATCTTTACAATACTAGACAATGATCTTGATATTATCTAAATCATCGTCCTATTTAGTCAGACACATCCCTAGAGACGCTAATGCAACTCCATTCTAGGACACATTGTGCACCACATAGAAATGCCTGCACGAAATATGGTTAATTAAGTTTCTTTGCTTCACTGTTTCTATCGCCAAAAGGATTCTGAAAAGTGGTAAGTTTGAGTTTTCTTAGCATATCGTATATATCCCATATAATGAAAAATAAGCACCATCCATATGACAGATTCTGTCAAGCGTAAATATATTGGTGTGATCAACGCGATTTTTAGTGTTTTCTCAGCAGAAGGATCGAGTCGTCAATGTCATTAGCGAGCTAGAACAAATGATTTTAGAACAATAATTTTTGTTCGATGTCCCATTTAATACTATCTTGTAAACTAACATTTTGACTTTGGATGTGGATTGAAAATAGATATACCGATTTCCACCGGACTAAAATGCGAGTCGGTTTATGGAGTGAAGAGCGGAGATACTTGTCTCGGCGTGGCAAACATGTTCAACTTGACTCCAAGAACCTTTGCCGCGTTCAATCCCAACCTCAATTGCAACGCGCTCTTTGTTGGTCAATGGCTTTGCACCATGGCGATTGAATTCTAAAACTTCCTCTCTTTGCTTCCATGAAGTTCCGAGCTTGGAAGTAAGAAGACATTGGAAGTATTCTGTGTGGGGTTCCTCTTCTCTTACAACGATTAGTATTACTTTTCTCGCTTTAATGATTCGCAGCCAGTCATTACTTTGCATGTGTTAAGCTTCGGTCACATGATTTTTATTAGAATGTCTTTCCCATGGTTAAAGCTTAGCAAGCTTGGTACGATAATTTCTTATTATAATTGATTGATGGCCACCCATGTGTCTCTTGCGTTGGTGTTGTCTTGCATTTGGATTAGGCTTAAGTTATTTTGATTCCTTTTTCTTTATCCCTTGCGCTAATCAAGACATGTTAGGTGTCATAGAGTTTGGTCTTTTGTCTATTAAAAAGAAAATCACAAAAATAACATGCATACCTCATATAGAATTAGTCGCATCAATTCCATGCCATTACATTGCCATGTCATTGCCATAAATCGTTTCCACATCATCATTATTTCCATGCCTAAAAATCATTGTCATTTAGTTATTGCATGTTTGGGGTCATATAAATTAGATTGCATGTCATGCTAGACTAGTTCATAATTTTGTCTGTCATTAGAATTAGGTCATGTTTTATGTTTAATATTTCATATTTAGGGCATGCATATTTTTACACTAACATCTTGCAGATATTTAGGGTATTGATAACAATGAAGCATTGCTTTGCTTAGTGCTATGAGGATTTTACTTATATCTGGCAATTTAATTATTGCTTTAGTTTATTGAGTGTTAAATTATTGATTGCGCACCGCGTGATCACCTCTCACATGTTAGTGGCTTAGGCTTAAAATTGACTAAGACTACTTGCAAAATATTTTTGAAAATAAAGAGGCAATTGAAAGAGCATTAGATTAATCTAGAGTAATCAAGTTCTCAAATCCATTGAATCTCTGGTTTGCGGAAGTGAAGTGCTCTTCCACACTTCAATTTCCTTGGATGATTCATTTTTGGGAAGGTCGTGACAATATCCTCATTGAAGTAAGTTAAGATGGAAACGGTAAATTCAAATTCCATTCTCGATTGATATGCATTCTAAGTTAAATAAAGAAAGAAAATTCGAATTTCCAAATAGAACATGTAAATCGAATCTTGAGGCACCCCCATCACTAGACTTTTGCAATTTTTTTTATATAACAGATCTTTGCAAAATTGTTTCAACCAACATAAAATCTCATGTTCAGTTTCATTTATGATGTTAAATGTATTGTAGCCATCGAGAAATATTACTTAATAGTTCTTCTATCAAAAGGGGTGAATTTAACCTTACACATACCAATTGGCTTTAGAAAACTATTTACATTTACAATCTAATAGTATATGCATTACATGCTTATCGATTTGTCTTAGGAACATTTACAAGAGCCAATGAAACTTTGGGAAAATTGTCCAAAAAGTTCTAAACTTATTGTATGCTGGCCAATTCAATCCTAAACCTTTTAATTGTGCCAATTCAATCCTAAATTTTTTAACGATTTGCCAATTTAGTCCTAAACTTTTTTATTGTGCCACTTTAGTCCTAAACCTTTTGACGATTTGCCAATTTAATTCTAAAACTTTTAACTATTTGCCAATGTAGTGCTTCCGATCAATTATCCAAATAAAAGGCTTAGGTTTGAATTGGCAAATTTTCAAAATGTTTAGGATTAAATTGACACAATTGAAATGTGTAGGACTAAATTGACAATCGTCAAAAGGTTTAGGACTGAGTTGGCACCGTTGAAAGGTTTAGAATTGAATTGGCCGCCGTACAATAGGTTTTGGACTTTTTGGACATTTATCCCATGAAACTTTAGTTTAAAATAAAGAAAGGATCAAGAAATATAATATAATCATCTTGTAATCACTCCAGCTCAATAAGAGCTGGTGAATATGCATGTTTCGCTCAATTGAAAAATGAATAATAATATCGCATGATTAAATAAAGCTTCATACAATAGAAAGCACATAGTACACAATTATAGCATCGATCTTTGTCCCACAGGAAGTGCAAGAAGAAAATACACACACATGTATCTTTATATGCACATTATAAGTATGTTTGTATCGCATAAAATGAATGATTTAAAAAATATTTTCCTAAGAATGATCGCTTGTATCGCTTATAGAAATGAACAAACGAAAGAAATTTTCATTTTCCATAAAAAGGTCTAGTCATATTTTATTATTGATAATGAAAAAAAATTTCATTAATTAATTATAAGTGATAATTTTTATGAAAATATTTTTCAAATTATTTATTTCCCGCGAAACAAATAAAGCCTATATTACTAGTTATGTTACTAATTATCCTCTTAACTAAACCTTGTTATCGTAAATGCATAGTAGCTAGGCAATGATACCTTGATAGCATCTAAGTAATTGTCTTATTTAATCGGCCACGTTCCTGAAGACATCAATGCAACTCCATTTAGGACTATGTTGTGCACCACATCAAAACCCTGGCGTGAAATATCGTTAATTAATTAGGTTTTTTCTCTTCTTGAATTTGTCTTGCTTGACTTGGGTTTATTACTATATAAAGGACGAGTGGCTATTGAGAGAAAACGCACTCTTTTGCAAATTCTTCCATTCAGAGAAAGAAAGAAAGAAGCACTTAAGCCTAGATGGCTCCAACCAGCAGCAAAATGACAATGCTCTTCAACCTCTTCTTGGTGCTCTCTCTTTGCTTCACTATTTCTACAGCCGAAAGCATACTGAAAAGCCGTAAGTTTTGAGCAGCTAAAAGTATTGAAACACATAGAGGTATTTTGATTTTATTCAAAATTTGGAGGGGTAGCTTGACATTAGTGAGGACAAATAACAATAAATCCGTTACTCCCTGAATCTCTAGAAAATATTTCTTATTCATTGAAATGGGAACATATCGTATATCGCATTCTGTCAAGCATAAATATGTTGCTGTGACGAACGTGATATTCAAGGTTTTCTTAGCGAATCGAGTCGACAATGTCATCAACTAGATAGAACAAATTATATTGCTATAGCAACCTTTGTTCCATATTCCGTTTATTACTAGCTTCTTAAGTCACTTTTTTTACTTTGGATGTGGATTGAAAATAGAACCGCTGGTGTCCCCCGGATTAAAATGCTTGTCTGTTTATGGAGTGAAGAGTGGAGATACTTGCCTCGGCGTGGCGAACATGTTCAACTTGACTCAAGAAAGCTTTGGTGTGTTCAATCCAAACCTCAATTGCAAGGCGCTCTTTATTGGTCAATGGCTTTGCACCGAGGCTGTGTTTTTCTAAAAAAAAATGGTTTTATGTATGCTTCCATGAAGTTCAGAGCTTGGAAGTAAGAAGAAATTGGAATGTGTCAATTGCCATTACTGTCGGAAAATAAGGAGATGTGTTCTTCTTTGGAGAATAATGCTCTATGCAGTGTTTTTTTTTTTTTTTTCACTCATAATGTGAAAGCTGGATTTTCCAGCATTTCGGACGCCAGTCCTTCCTTGATCGGACTTTTGACTTGAGCAGTTTCCGGCCATGAAGATTTTTTACATCCTGCCCACTATGGGCGGGCGTCCGAACCTGCATGAGACTGGAATAAGAATACGGGATTTGACCAATTTCGCTCATTACATCATGCCTAACTCAGAAAGAGATTTTCAGAGATTTGTTAAGAGAAACTAATTATGAGAGATTTTCTTGATTAATTCCTGTGGGGCCTATTCGGGTGCAATTGGGGTCGAAAATCACTTGTGAATGAGTGCGATTGATCGAAAATGTTTAACCTGACTACTGCAAGCTTCGAAACGATCAATCCGGATCTCAATTGAAAGGCGCTCTTTGTTGGCCAGTGGCACTGCATTAAGGGGATAATATTATGAGGTTCTCTTTATGTTTGGAGTTTGGAAGCATGATGAAATATCATGAATGTGAAAATAAGGTGAAGGTTATCTCTACGTACTATGTGGGTTTAATCGTTGTTATGCTTAGTCTTCTTTCTATTTCGAGTACTCCATAAAGCTTCATTGTTATGGTTAGTCTTCTTTCCATGTCGAGTACTCCATAAAGCTCCTCTCTCTCTCTCTCTCTCTCTCTCTCTCTCTCTCTCTCTCTCTCTCTCTCTCTCTCAATAAACATGTTTTTCGACATTGCATCTTACAAAAAGTCAGATATATACATAAAGAGGCCCTCTTAAGTGATTGATAAGTCAACACCCACCCCCAAATGGTTATCGCCTTGTATAGTTATTTAGAGTACTTCTTTAGAGAGCTTGGCCTATATGGAACTTTAAAGGCAATACCTAAGTAGGATTTTCCCTAATAAGTGTATGGTTTATGGTGCTAGGGTGACAGAGCTTAGACGATTTGCAGCTCCTAGTAGGCTTGTAAGATGGAGGAGGGTCGAACAACCCATCTAATGGGGGAAATATTGCAAGGCAATACAAATCAATGCTGACAAGAACGTCACTTCTTCAATTGGAGAAGTATGTGACATCTCAAATACCACATTGATCGAGAGAGACTTTGTTTAGTGTAAAGCTGTCAAACGGGTGGGTCGTGTTGGGTTGAAGATGGTCCGACCAATATTTACCCATTTAACTTGTTTCGACCAATTTTCATGCAATATAAATCTAGCGACCCATACCCGACTTGACCCAACTCATATTGTTAAAATACTTTCATATTTAATCTAATTTATCAAAATTTATTTCTTATAAATTTGTGAAAAAATTATATTCCTAAATTATTGTGAAATTTTGTTAGAATTTTAAAAATAATTATTTTTCTTATTTTTATTATTTTTCTTTTTCTCCTCTCTTTTCTTTTTTCCTCCTTCTTCCTCCCACCTCCACCGCTTCTTCCTTCGACCGCCACGGCGACTGGCCAGCGACGACCTGGTTGGCGAGCTCGAGGCTTGGCCAAGGCTTAGATCTTAGTGGGCTTGAGCTTGGCCAAGACTCTAGATCCCAACAAGCTCGAGCTCACTCGAGGCTCCAGATCTCGATGAGCTTGAGGCTCGCCAGGCCATCGCTGGCCAATTGCAGTGGCGGTCGGAGGAAGAAGCGATGGATAGAGGTAGGAGGAAAAAGAAGGAGAAAAGAAAAGGAATAAAATATTAAATGGATTGAATATGGGTTTGATGTAGACCCATATAAACTTATGCTAAAATGTTTCAAATCCATTTTTGACCCATATCTATATTTCAAGTGACCCATATTCAACTTGCGCACACTAAAAGTGAGTTAATATATGGATTTCTACCCCATATTGCCATCTCTAGTTTAGTGATTCATAAGTCAAACATCCACCCCTAAATGGGTATCACCTCGTGTGGCTAGTCAAAGCATGTCTTCTTTCGAGACTTAATCTTCGTAGAAGGGACGGAGTTGTTAAGATACGCATCGAGAAAATATAATATGGACATCAAAGACGAGCGCAATAATCTAAAACTGAGACTAGTGACGAAAAAACAGACCAACTTAAACTATGATATCATGTTAGAAGATTCATCATGAGAAAATAGGGAACAAGCGACCGTACTTGTCATTAGCAATAACTTAGTGCCAATCCCCCCTCCCCGTCTTTGCCTTCATATGCCGCTAAACAGCACCATCGAATCATTGACGGCTTTGTTGCACTTGTCACTCTTTTATTATTATTATTATTATTATTATGGACGGCTGTAATCCTATCCCTAAAGAAAGACGTGTAGTAGGGACGGGCATCCCGTCCCTAAAAGCTTTTCACTATGTTTGTTTACTTAATCGATCGAGACAGACAGCACAACAGTAATTTCTATACGTTCCCGCTACTCTTTAATGAATAGGAAGTTTTTCAGTTCCATATTTTGCACAGCAAACCGGTTTTATTATGTATTATCTGGTGCACAAAATGAATAGATCGGTCCTATAGGGGTCAAACCATCGAAATTCACAAATGCTCATATGTTGATAACGTTATAACGAGTAATCTCTTGAGAAATAATCTCTCGATCTTGTAAAGGAATATGGTGAAGCTTTCGTTCTCATGCAAATCGTTCATCACCTTTCATCAGGTAGGATCATTAGCCTGATTTGCGTAAATTAGCTTAGGACTTTTATTAATTCTTTTTCTATTAAGTAACATGTAATTTATATCTTTGTTCGTTCTCTAGTAGTTTAAGTTTTTGAAGGAAACGGTTTGTTTCTAATATGGTATCAAAGCTCACATATCGTTCCAATCCTAACTCTCCCTCTTAATTTTTTCCTACTTGTTATTTTTGTATTCCGCCTAACTGTCCCCCGTTTATCTAACATTTATTTCCCGGATTTATATTTGTTTTTATGTGTAATTCGAAAATTATGCCGTCACTTTATTGTCGTAAATTTTGAACCATTTTGTAACTTACAAATGATGGGACAATGAAAAAGCATCGAACTAAGCATCTAGTCCTCTGGATTAGTTTTCATTTTTCTTACCCTAGAATCCACCTTGATTAGGTTGTAACCATGGAAGACATCGCTGTCCTTTGTCCTCGCATAGTCAGCCATTATTACAAGGGATAATGACATAAATGGTCTATGAATTTTGGCCCAATGTGCAATGTGGTTCATGAACTTTCAATTTAACATAAAAGGTCTCTAAACTTTAGCTCAATATTCAATGTAGTCCCTGAACTTTCAATTTGACACAAATGATGCATGAACTTTTGATACATGTTCAAACTAGTCATTGGACTATATTAAAATATTCAATGTTGTCCCTAAACATTAGCTCAATAATCAATATTGTTTTTAAACTTTTGGTACATGTTCAATGTTGCCTTATGCATGCAACTAAAGAGTACCAGTCACGGCTTTGTGGCAATCCTCGCTCATTTTTTTAGGGCTTTGCCAGCATAATAGTCTTTGAGCTATTGTGAGAGTAACAATATTTTGTGAGCCACAAAATTTTGAAAGAGTGGACCCCACAACGACTTCTAATTATTCTTATTTGTTTTTTTTTTTTGTGGCAAAAAACAGACTGTTATTCTCACAGTAAATTTAGGACTGTCGGATAAGCATTTCTCTCTTTTTAAAAAAAATATATATTAAGGATGGTCGTAGTCCTATACCCAAAAGCATGTATTAGCGATGGGTCTCCCGTTCCTAGAAGCTTTATGACCAACAGCACCAGCCGTCCTTAAAACTGATACTAGGGACGATAAGGCCGTCCGATGTGTTCCCATCGCTCTTCAATAAATAGGATATCTTTTTCAGTTCTATATTTTGCATAGCAAAGCAGATGTTTTATGGAGGTCGAATCATCGAACTTCACAAAGAGCCCATATAATAATAATAACGATCTTGGATCAACAATGGTAACCTGGCATCTTTCCTCCAATACATCTGTGACGCACCATCAAAATGAGCAAATACATTTAGAGTATTACAGAGATTATATAAATATTAACTACACAAAACACAGAGTCATCAAAGCCATTCTGACTTGGCCTGGCCGATCGCCCTACGTGACCGGCGCAAAAACTGGCGTTCTATCGGGCAATGGTCAATCCCATTGAAAAAGAACGATTGTCTGTTCAACATGATCAATCAAATGACACATTAGGCAGTAACCAAATGATGTATATACTTCAGGATCTTTCAAAAAAGATATCCTTGTGTTACGTTGGAAAATGTTCCTGTGGCGAATTATCTTTTACCGAAATTAGTTCTTCGGCTTTTTTGTATGTAAGAGGTTCTGCGGCAATTTTAGACAGAAGTAATTGAATGATTGTCAAGGGTTTTGCTTGATATATAACTGATTAATTTGAAAATAGCCTGTCGATATTACAGACAAATGGCAAAATCAAATCTCGACAGAAACTGATTTGATGACGAAGTTAAACAAACGTATCGATACAGATATTAAACCTCAACAGAAACTGATTTGATAAAGAAGTCAAACAATCGTATCGATATAGATACTAAACCTTGAAGACATTAATTTAAAAGCAAAGTTCAATGATGTGTCGATACAAATGACCATAAATAAGCCACGGTATTAAACCTTAACAGAGTTTGACTCAATGACAAAGTTAAACAACGTGTCGACACAGATGACCATAAACGGACCACGACATTAAATCTCGACAGAGTTTGACTCGATAACGAGGCTAAACAACGTGTCGATACAACGCCGGGGTTTGACTCAACGACGCGGTACTCCCTTTGGATCCAGAGTCTGACTTAACGAAAATGTTCCGAACTATACTTAAAGCTAAAATTGAAATGCATAAGTGAAAAATAACATTGTGTGTTCTGTTGATGATGTCCTTTCTGCCTTGAAGTCCCTCAATATTTATAGGAGAATGCTGTAATCGTTCAGAGTTTGATCTTTAGTAAACCGCCTATGAAACCTTTGACTCAGTCTTTCCTGCAATTTCCTCGCTTTTGATGACCGTCTTTCGAAATCTCAAATCTGTTCTTTTGTCCACTCCATAAAGCTATCGATACATCAAATTTCCTTTCTTCTAGTAACTGCTTCCCGATTTTTAGGCTACTTTCTTGCTTACGTGGCTGATAACTATTTTTCGACACACATCAAGCTATCTTTCTGTTCACGTTGCCAATAACTACTCTTTGATATATGCTTCTTGCCTTGATTGCTTTTATTCATAAGCTATGACAACGTCGTGACTAAATCACCGTCGACAATATTTTCCAAAACACTTGAATGATGTGCCAATTTCTTAATCTCATCAAATATGAATCATGTACTATTTCTCTCCTCAGGTCAAACACGTGATCAATTATATGCAAATTTATTTGGATGTCAACACCTTGACAACAATATTAACATGCGCCTGACGCAAAATATTGATGCGAAATCTTGATAAGTAATACGTCCAATAACGATGATCTTATCCCAATTTTCAAAACTATACAAATCCAAGAATAAATGGACTCCAAAACGAACTAAGTTACAGATAGCTACGTACATCTACATGCGTAGGTAAAATCTAGCAAAAACATGTTCGTACACCATCATCTAGCTAAATTGTCTCATGCATAGCTTCATAGACACTTTGCGCAAGGAAATTCTGGTAATTATTCCAGAAATAATGAAAGGAACCACAAGAAAGAACCAACAATGAATTATGACGTCACCTTTGACACAAGTTTGGTACCAATAGGTAGATATTTACCAGCTGGTGATAATCTATTATGTGTCGTCCGCTATGTAGAAGGTTGTCATGTCTTCGTTGTTCACGCTTCCATGTTACTCGTAACAATGTTAAACAGTGGTTACTAGGTCCAGTCTTAATTCGAATGCTTATTTATAAGACCATAACCTTGATATCATCTAGCTCATCGTCCTATTCAGTCAGGCATATTCCTAGAGACACTAATGCAACTCCATTTTGAGGACTACATTGTGCACCACCTTGAAACGCCAGCTCGAAATAACATTAATAAATTAAGTTTCTCCTCTAGGGAAATTATTATGCGTGACTTGGGTTCGTCACTTTAAAAAGAAAGGTGTTCTAATTGAGAGAACATGGTCTTTGCAACAAATCTTCAATTCAAAGAAAGTCTAAAAAAAGAGAGCAGAATCATTTAGGCCAACATGGCTAGAAACAGCAGCAAAATGACAGTGCTCTTCAACCTCTTCTTGGTGCTCTCTCTTTGCTTCACCGTTTCTATAGCCGTGGTTGAGAAAAGTGGTAAGTTTTGAGTTCTCTTAGCATATCGCATATATCCCACATAATGAAAAATAAGCTCCATGCATGACTCACATTTGGTCAAGCATAAATATATTGTTGTGAAGAACTTGGTTTTCAGAGCTTTCTTAGCAGACTGAATCGAGTAGTCAATGTCGTCCGCTAGTTAGAACAAATAATTTTCCGCTTATAATTTTTTTTTCCGATGTCCCGCTTGTTACTTGCCTATGAGCTCACATTTTAACTTTGGACGAGGGTTGAAAATAGATATAGCGATTCCCACTGGACTAAAATGCGAGTTGGTTTATGGAGTGAAGACCGGAGATACTTGCCTCGGCGTGGCGAACATGTTCAACTTGAATCCAGGAACCTTCGCCACGTTCAATCCAAACCTCAATTGCAACGCTCTCTTTGTTGGTCAATGGCTTTGCACCAGGGCGATAGATTTCTAAAACTTCGTCTCTTTGCTTCCATGAAGTTCCGAGCTTGGAAGTACGAAGAGATTGGAAATGTGTCTTTGTCATTATTATAAAAAAATAAGGAGATGAGTATGATCCCCTATGAGAAAATTACTTATTATGCAATGTATTTTCATTTTGAGTTGTCAATAAATCTCTCTCTCTCTCTCTCTCTCTCTCTCTCTCTCTCTCTCTCTCTCTCTCTCTCACAGAGCGGATCGGTGGGGCAATAAGGTGGACTAGAAGTAGGAATACAAACGTTAGATGACCATACTCAAAAGTTCGTCCTAGCTAGGAAAAAATACTTTTGACCGGGTCAAATAATATCCTGAATTTCACTATTTACACAAGATATCTTTATTAAGCCGTTCCAAAAAGTGAAGCCAAGTTTTCCTTATAAATCCAATATAGTTGCTAGGAGTGAGCATGGTTCTCGGGTAAAACCCGAAACCGAAACCAGAACTGGACTGCGGTTCCAGATTCTATTGCTCGAGGGTCCGGTTCTCGGTTCTATTTTTTAGGAACCGCCGGTTCCGGTTCCAGGTTCCTATAGGAACCGGAAACCGAGAATCAAAACCGGATAGGAATCGGACACTGAAAAGAAAAAAATAAAAACCATAATTCAACTTTTTCTTCTCGCTTTTAGACTTTTAGTCTCTCTCTCGCAATGCCTATTATATTTGTTCTTGATTACTCCACACAGGTTAGGGGTGAAGTCATATAGTTGTTAAATTCCCTTGCTTTACTCATCTGTTTAGTAAAAAAAAAAATTATATCTTTCTATTGTTGTTTAGTCTTTTACATAGTGTGCTTAGCTAGTCATTTAGTACTGAGCATGCAAATTAGGATAAGAAGACTTCAAATGTATAAAGCATCTTCCATGCTAGCTCTAGATGGTTGTATTATTTGTTTTACTAATATATAAATGTTTCATCTTTATTTTGAAATTTCTAATTATTATGTTCTTGTTGTGTATGTGTGAATCGATTAACAACATCATAGTTGTAAATTAAGTTCTACATTTGGCTAGGAGAGATTGATGAGAGAAGAATATTCCATGACTGACTGATTTAGTTGAAGCCTTTCATGAAGAATTGCATACCCTGTCATTTGTTAACATTGAGAAGACTTCACAAAGCTGAAAAGCAAAACTATAACACCGAGTACACCCTTTTCATGTTGCTCTATTCAGTTGCTAAAGCATCAACCCACATTAGACTCAGCATTTAAGTATCATAATGTAAAAATTACAGCATTGAGAATGATAACTACAACGTTTAAATATCGATACTCTATTTTGACGTCGCATTAGTTTTTGTTGTCCATGTTTATCGCATTAGTACATCTTTGTTATTTGATGAAGGAACCTATAGGAACCTGGAACCGACCCTGAAACCTATGACAGGGTAGGTTTCAGGTTCTAGGTTCCGACGGGTAGGTTCTAGGTTCCAAAAAATGAGACCTGGAACCGCTCACCCCTAATAGTTGCCACAAATTTTATCCAATCTATTCAGTGTCTAGAATTGTCTACACGGTGGATCTTACCATATCTCTGAACCACTTTCTCTCTTTTAGCCACAACTTTACTATGCACTCTTTTAACCTTACATGGTGACTTTCCCAAAAGTTAACTACCATGGGAAAGCTAATAGATTACCAAGTTAATACTTAGCGGGAACTCTCCCAAGACCATACCAATGGCAACTTTGTGATTTTAAATGTATCAATTAAACATGCAATTCAGTTTATTCAGAGTTGCCACTTATTTATAATGGGTTGATTAGATATCCAAGTAAAATGTGGGAGAACATTTTACTTCTACAAACAAGAGATTTCATGTATACAAGGACTTGATTATGCTAGATAAATCAAACGCCCTTTTGCTACCTTTTCTCTTTATTTCAAAAACGTTTTGCAAGCTGTCTTGGTTGATTTTAATCCTAAACCACAGACATGCGTTGGTGATCATGTGCCTATGCAGATAAGAACTTAACAAGCAATAATCAAAGTAAAAAATAAATTACTTAGGGAGATAAGAAAAGACCATGATGCGCTAAACGACTCAAAAGCGAAGCGTTATTTTCATCTTATACATTCTGCAAAACGTTGTTGAGACCTTGATGACCCATTTAGGTATCCATTGCATAGAAAAATTAGGGATTGATCGTGACTCCTATGCCAAAATATTAGTTAAATTGCATGTAGGTATTATGAGTATTTTAATTAAGCCCATTGCATTGCATTGGAGTTAATGGATTAGTGTAGAGAAGTTCTGACCTTAACTAAAAATTTAAGAATGAGCCCACGAGGTTAGGAAAATTGGGACAACCCCGTCATTCTTTATGGCGGTCGAAATTACATGTGTAATGCACAGAGGTATTTCAAATTAGGAAAGTAGATCAAAATTAAAAGCAATATAAAAAATTTCGGCTGAATAAAGACCAAGAGGGAAAGAAATATTCGCCATATATTTCGATTTCCAACAGAAGGCGAGGGTACTATAAGTTCATTTTCGAACAGGAAAGGAGGGGTTGATAAGAAAAAAGAAAATGGTAAGATTTGGACTTACAAAAAGGTCAAGAGAGAGGCCATTGATGTTCACTTTCTCCACATTATATTATAGAAAGGATTTTGCTAATATATTAGTCTTTAGCCTATTGTGAGGATAATAACAAGATGTGAGTCTCATATTCTTAAAAGGGTGGACCCCATAGCAATAAATAGTTATTTGTTGTTTGTATTTTTGTGACCCAAAATAAGTTATTATTGTTGCAGTAGATTAAAAATAGTCACATAAGCATTTCTCTTATAAAAAATACAATAAGTGAAAAGAAAACTGTCCTCCCACTCGCGGCTGTGCCCTTGTTTCATCGTGCTTCCCATCCATCAACACTGCAATTTGCTCCTTTTGGTTGTGACATCAACGCAAAAAACAGCCACGTCTTCTCCTTCGCCACAATTGCCACGTCTTTAAGGGTGTCAAAACCGAACCGAAATTGGAATTGAACCAAAAATTTCATGCATTTCAATTCGGTTCAAATCAATTCGAGTATTAGTTCGGATAATGAAAAAATAACCATTTTTTAGCGCGGTATTTCCACTCCTCAAGTGGCTCTTCCACCCCTTAGGATTTAAAAGGACAGAATAACCAAATAGTGGGTCCCACTGGCCCCGCTCTGACTTCTTCATCTTCTTCCTCCTCCTGACGTCTCTCTGTTTCCGTCTCCACCATTCTCTTCTCCAGTCAACTCTCACTGTTACCGCCTCTTTCTGTTAATCTGGGCTAGCATCGGCGCCCTGCCATCCTCACATTGTTTTCGACCACCAGCTCTCGCAGGCTACCCCTCTAGCAACACATCCTCAACGACCTCTCTCTCTCACACACGCACAGAGTTTTGTAATTACATGAGCCTGACCAATGCAAATTCATCACCGACGTCGCGCCCCTATCACACAGCCATTGTGTAATGGCTTTAGATACACCGCGACCAATTGCCCTAGAGCAAGCGACTCGCCTATCTAAGGTCCTTGAAGGTTGACGCTGCACATTGTCCACTATCTGAGGTCGTGGACCTTAAATGCTCGATTACAAGAGATAAAGAGGGTGGTCGTGACTGTGGGGCGAGACAGAGAGACGGCCGAGAACTATCATTGTGATGGCCGAGATGATAAATAGTGGTGGACGTGACTCTTTCCATGGTGGTTGTATCATGATATATGCTGAAGAGGTGGCTGAGAACAATCGTCATCACCCTCCTCGGGCGAGGTTCGCCTCGCTAGTCCCCCCTCGCCTGGCCAAAATTGGCTGGGTGGATTCAATTGGCAAAATTTGAAAAGGTTGAGAAATTAATTGGCAAAATTGAAAGGTTTAGGACTAATTTGGTAAAAGTGTAATAGATTTAAGATTTTTTAGACAATTTTTCCCTAATCATTTGTTGGACCGCAAGTTTGAACTACCAAATGTATCTATCCTTCATCACTTTCCACCACAAATCAAACCCATCGCCACACTTTAATCTACTATAAATAACTCCCTTCATTTTAGGGGTATCGAGAAACACTCGCTAACACAGAAAGACAACGAAAAACGCACGGAAAGAACTACCTTATGTCCCTCGCCTAGTACGGTCAAACATGATTGGCTCCTCCTAATTGAAAACAAGACAAGTTCAAAGTCAACATAGCAAGGAAGTGCATCGTAATTTATTTTTATTTTTTTGGTTGAAAAGTGCATTGTAATTGAAAATTGGTACTTTTTTTTGTTGACACCTAATTTTTACTATCCATTTAGAATTACTTTTAGTAATTAATTGTATAAAAATTAGGGACCGATCTTTGCCCCTAACAAAAAATATTAAATCATAGTTTAAAATTAATTTTCTACATTTACATAACATACATTCGCATTTAGATCAAACTAGTGGCAAAATTGGACTTGGAACACACAGGAGAATTGGGTGAGAACCCACTTGAGAAATTCGGCCACATAAGGGGGAGACAGTGCCAAGAATATGAAGGCCTTAGGGCCTAATTCAAACTTAATTCATCCCATTTAAAAGTATGATCTGGGAAAATGCCTTTTTAATTATAAAGGTCCAATAATTAGTTAGAAAAGGATCTAAATTAAGCCCGTAAGAGACAGACAAGCCCACAAAGAGTCCAATATACGGCTCAACCCATTTAATGGGCTGGCCGAACACTTAGGGGGTTAATTGAACAGAATTGTGTCTCTTAGGGTCAATTTGCAAATATCCAAAAATAGGGAGACTTATGTATTTATGCAGAAATTGAAAAATGCTGAGCATGTTTATTTAAGCATAGTTATGCCTCACAGTTCACCATGGACCATTCTATTCTCAGAACATACGAGTGATACATTGAGAGAGAGAGAGTACTCGACCAAGAGGATCTTGGTTGAGCACTCTTCCTTGCAGCCGAGCCACCAGAAGATGTCGGTGCCGCCCTCCATTGATCAATCACCACGAAACCTTCCTATCCTAGTTGCCATCACTCACTGCTGCTGCTCTAATCCGCCGCCGACGCACTAATCCAAACAGAGTAGGAGGCTCTGTTTTTCTGTCCAATCGCATCCCGACGAGACGCTCCTATTCCTGCGTTTCTCCTTCGGCATTGACGGTCCTAAGTCACTGATTGAAGTTGCAAATGCCCCCCTGAGCAGTCCCAAGCAATCCAACCGATCCGCAAGCCCGATTAAGTCATCCTCGAGTCGTGCCCGCTAGGTGCTCGACGAATTGCAGAGTAGAATCCACAAGTTCCAACGAAGCATTCGTCGTCGTTTTCCATCTGCAAGAAGTCCAGAAGGTAGTCCAAGCGAGCCCCATCGATCCAATAGCTACTGGCCTCCATTGCCGAGCTGAGCTGCCATCACGAAAGTCCCTTGACTGCTGCGCACGCCATCTGCTTGGCCAATTGCCGAGCTGAAGCCCGTAGACCAGCCGAGAAGCAGCCACCACCGTGAGCCATCAACTACCGTGTCTCTCGAGCAGTCCGCCGCCCACCATCCGAGAACCCGATGAGATCCCAATCCAACTCCTTCCCTGTTTGAATTAGGAAAGTCAATCTTCGGAAAAGGTAATTTCTTATCTTTAATTAATTTGATATATTTTGGTTACCTATTTTGAGTGGCACATTATCTAACATAATATCTTTGAGTAATAGGTGATTAATTAGGAATTATTTCTTCATTTGCAACCATGATAATTTTTAATTCCATCTATAAGACTTTAGATGGATTATTAATTTAAGTGGGTTTAAAATTGATAATTTGATCTTTAAGGCTTAAGATCAAGTATTAATTTTAAAATTGCAAAATATATCAAGTCGATTTATGCTCTTTCTTTATTTGAATTGATTTGATTGGATGGTTATTATCTTCAATATATTTTCTTACATGTTTTAAATATTTAAAAGATTTCATATAGATTAGGTTTGCATATAAATAAAATTGCACGTCATTTTAGGATAGATTCTATTCTTAAGATAGATATTTTAGAATATTTAAATGTTTGGTTTTTTAGAGAATTCTAGATAAAATTCTTAGTTTAATTTAATACTTAGAATATAATAGATTCTAGATAATTATCCTAGTGTAAATAGTGATAGGATTTCTATAACAAGTTCAATTTGATTCCTAGTTAGGATAGATGATTCTAGGGTAATTTAGATTTATTTGGATAGATTCTAGAAGTTTAAAATAGTTATTCAAATTAAATTAGGATTAGGATGAGCTTAATTCCTACTTTAGGTTAAATAATATCTTTTTCTATGTAGTTTAATTCTATTAAATCTTAATTTCGAATTTTAATTAAAAAAAATACCACAAATATCATATGCATGTCATAGTTTAGATCTTGCCATGTCATTAATGCATGTCATATAGTTAGGGTTATTTATTAAAATGCATGTCATAAGTAGTTGCAATCATTTTTGCGACTACTTATGAATTAGGTCATTTAGAATAATTAGTTAATTAGCTTGCATATAGATGTAGGTTAGGTTAATTAATCAATTCATAATGTAGTCCACATGTTAGGATTATTTAATTTAATTGCATGTCATTTAGGATAGTCATGTAGTGAATTCAATTAGGTCATTTAATATGTCATTGCCCTTAGATTAATTTCATGCATAGCATATAGGTTAGTTTTTTTGCTAAAAAAGTGAAAATCAAAAAGAGAGGAAATTGTGTGGCGCATGCTCCTTGCCATTTATTTCACTCGAATTGGGTGATTTATTAATTGATTGTACACCCGTGTGATAACCTATGCCCTAGTGACAAATGTTAAAATTAAATCAAGCTGCCTGCCAAATGCTTTTATAAAATGAAAAGATATCGAAAGGGCGTTAGAATAATCTAACGTAATCAAGTTCCTGGACTTAGACTCTCTTCTTCATAGGAATAAAGTATTTCTCTCCTAATGTTTTACTTAGGTGTCTAAGGGTGTGTTTGATAACCTGCCAAAATTTTTTATTCTGCTTCAGAAGTAATTCTGGAGTAGAAATGCATTTGGTAAAAAATGACTTCTTGATCAGTTTTTTAAATCTGGATGAGAATTGTGTTTGTAAAAAAGTGATTTTCTAGGACCATAATCAATTCTTGCTAAAAGTGATTTTTTTTCTATTTTCACTTCTCATTTTTTTTCTCAGTAGGCCGCCGCCGTCGATCGCCAATCCCTGGGCGCCGTTTGATAAACTTGCTAAAAGCAGAAGTAGAATGAGAGTGCGTTTGATAAACATAATTTCTCATTCTCTACCAAAATAAAAAAAAAAATTCTAGTAAGAATTGTTTTCAAACAAGCCCTAATCAACCTACCATAAATCGATTAGTGGCTACTCCAAGTTAGATATTTTTTAATAATAGTTGATTGAACCTAAGTTGCAATTTGGCAGAGCTTGGAAGAGCTCGAGCTAGGTTAATAAGATAATTAACTTAATAATTCATTAGCCTAAACTGAAAATTTAGGTTGCGACAGCTCCTAAGCGGGGACAACATTGTTTTCTACGTCAAAATGCTGCTGCAAGCTGGCGTGAGATATCTTCAATGAAACTTCGTCGCTTACGAAGTTGCCTTTCCCGAGTGGGGTAGTTCTTTACTATATAAGGAGAGGTCACGTGTGATAGCGAAAAAACGTGGTCTTCCGCATTATTCTTCACCTCGAAATAGAGATTAAAGAGGAACAAAAAAGAAGAAAGCGTTCGGTCCTCATGGCTATAGTCAGCAGCAAGATAACCCCGGCCTTCAATGTCTTCTTGGTGCTCTCTCTTGTCTTCATTGTATCTACAGCTGAAAGGAAACTAATGAGTAAGTTTTGTGTTCGCTTTTACAAACTGAATGTCGTATGTAAAAAACTCAGTTCGGTTAATATACCATCGTGGTCAATTCGCAGTGTAATTTCCTCGCACCTTCACATGTTGATTTCGCTTTTGACTCGAAAGAGCTATCGGTGCACCACCGACACCAGCAATACTACCCCCCGGAATAACATGCACGACTGTGTATGGAGTGAAGAGCCGGGATAAAATTACTTACTTTCAAAGCACAATCGATACTTCTTATTTAGTGTCGTAGGGATACTTTTTAACAATACCCTAATGAGGAAAGGAGGATATTTTGCGTACTTACAACTGAGTTTTCTTATGAGGCATAGTTAGCTTAAGACATATCTTTTTTCTCAAGTCATGTCATAATAGAATCATCGTAAAATTAATTTCGAATACCTCGTGTACTTATTCAAAAGTTGATTCGATTGATCTACCGTTATTAACATACGCCATTCCGATGCCTATTAATAAACTGTTGTGGTTAATAGGAACATGGAAACACATATGATTGCATACATGTCCGCTCCCAAATAATCACAATTTAGCACACTCCATGTATAAACCCTTGAGTCAAACGTAAACCTTGTGCACGACCACACAAAAATGCCCTTTGGTGTAGGGTTTTATAGCAATAAAGATGTAACGACTTTAGTTTGCAGTAAATTCGCTTTTGACTTGGAATAGCTCTTGGTGCACCGCCGAGAATAACCATACCCACCGGAACAGCATGCCCATCGATGTATTGGAGTGAAGAGCATGCTTCGCCGTGGAGCAAATTTTCAGCTTGACCACCGCAAAATTTGAGGAGTTCAATCCGAATCTCAATTGCAAGGCACTCTTCGTTGGTCAGTGGCTTTGCACTGAGGGGTTTATTTTCTGAGGTTTTGATTTGGAGTTTGGAAGTATGATGGATTAAAACACGACTGTGAAAATAAGGTGAAGGTTATCTCTATGTATTGTTGATACCTAAATTTTGACCCAATTTAGAATTTATTTTAGTAATTAATTTGCATAAAAATTAGGGGTCGACTTGGCCCCTAGCCAAAAATATTTAAATTAATTGCATTTAATTTTCATATAGGTTTATCATTATTTTTTTAGCATATTAGATTTTCATGCACTTGTATTTGATCGGATCAGGTGGCTAAATCAGACTAAAATTAGACATGCGGACGAGGCCAGAACACATTGCAAATTTGGGCCACGTCATGAGGAGAGAGCTGCCGTGTTTTAGGAGGTTTGGGGCCAAATTTGAGCTTAATTCAGCCCGCTTTAATCAAAATTTGAAAAAAAAAGCATTTTTAGTAATTAAAAATTCATTAATTAATTTTAAAAAAGGTCAAAATTAAGCTCAGAAAGGACAATAAGCCCATGAGAGGGCTGAATTTTGACCAACCCCATAAAACGGGCTGGCCGAACCATGTGGGATTAGATTGCACAAAAAAAAAATCTCATCGGGGCCAATTTGCAAATATGGAAAAGCTTGGAGGCCAAAGTGCAAATATTGAAAAATTGGCAAAAACCCTTGAGCTTGCCTATATATACTTCATTAAGCTCTGAGACAGAGGGGGCTTGATCAAAATTCTCAAGCTTAAAAATTCGAGAGAGAGAGGAAGAGAGAGAAAAGGAGCTCGACGAGAATCCACTCGCCGAGCCACTTTCGCCGCCATAGCGCCGCCTCCACACGCAACATCTTCCTTTCGAAGAGCCACAAACACAAACTAGGTACATCCTAGTTTCACTCCCTCCAGCCCTTTTGCCCAGAAGAATCACCGTCGTGACGGATAGGGTCCAAGAAAACCTCTCAGCGATCAACCGCGACCTCAAAAATCCAAAATAACAGAGCGCGGATTGACCAACGAGCAGTTTTCGGAGCCGGGTTCCAGCTGTTTTCTGACCTGCCCAGACCTTGATATTTGGTCATAACAAAGCCTAAGTGACCTATTTTCAATCCATCCAAGAAGATCAAACCAAGGAGCCATCAGTACAGAGATCCAAGCTCACGAACAAGGCCTGTCATGGTCCCTGTTTCCGCACAAAAACAGGGGCCGATTCTGATCGTCGTTGATTGCCGCTCTCCAACACTGCTCCGCCCATCTCCTGTGGTTGAAATCCCTTCCTTGAATTCTTAGAAGTGTACCCACCGAAACCCATCAACTCCGGTGTTGATTTGACTTCACAGGAGTCTCTAAAGTGCACGCCCGCCACCCATTTGACGAAAGTCCAAAGGGAATTCGTGGAGAACTAGCATCTTCGCTGCTTGCCGCTTGCCGTTCGTCGTCTCCAATTGCTCTCCAGTGACCCTAGAAGTCCCACGGCACTCGCAGAAGCCAACCTTAGCCCCCGAATCGCAATTTCTAAAAAAGGAAAGTCAATTTTCGCAAATCCAAATTAAGTAACTCCATCATTCGAATATTTCTTATTGATAATATGACCTAATTTCGAATTATATAATCTGGATATGCATATTTTAGAAGATTTCCAGATTTAACTTGATTTTTAATTATTATGGAAATTTTTCTAAAATAAAAAAAATAATTCATAAATGGATTTTCTTTTTATTCAACAACGTGCAAACGTGGACTGATCTTAACCACAAGATTGCGCCTCCTACATGGAAATTTGGACCGTCCAATCTATAACCATGTAGATTTGATTCTTCAAATGTATTCGTCGTTTGAATTATTTTTGTTAAAATCATTCGGATATCTTTTCTAAATTAAAAAAAATTCGAAATTCTTTTTTAAATCAAAATAAGTAGGAAAGTGGAATTTACCAGATATTCCACCTTTAAAATCATCTTTAGAAAGATATGATTTTTTAGAAATCGTATCTCATAGGTTTCATTCCATTTTAAAAAGATAACGTTTCCTAAAAACGATATTTCACAGGATTTTGTTTCATTTAAATAATCTTGCATATAGATTAGGATTGCATTCATTTAGATTTATTCCATTCTTAAAACATTTAGAACTAGGATAAGATTTTTCCAAAATATTTTAGGATTTAATTTAGATTAATTCCTAAATATTTAAGATAATCATCATTTAATGTAGTTTTAATTCCATTAAATTTTAATTCCGAAAATCATAAGAAAATACCAAAAAAATTCATCACATGTGCATGTCAAGTTGGGTACGTCATTTAGTCTAGGTTCATTATACGATAGTGTCTAGGTTCATGTAGTGCCATGTTAGGAACATACATTAATGCCATTTTAAGTTCATTTAGTATAAATGTTAGGTGCAATCATATAGTACAAATGTTTGGGCTCATTCATTAATTAATCTTAGTCATTTAGGATTAATTAATTAAATGCCTGTCATATAGTATAATTGCATGACATTTTTGCTCGTCATTTAGAAAATTAAGTTTAGGGTCATAATGCATGTCATTTAATTACACGTTATTAGACTTAACACATTTAATTTAATGTCTTTCATATAGTATAGTTGCATTGCATTTTAGTATAAAGTTGCATTTATTGCATTTCATTAAATAAGTGAAAAATCCAAAATTAATTGCATTAGTCTAAGTCTTACGCTTTAGAAATAAACGTTAGGGATTAGGCTGCAGCGTCCAGGTACGTCATCTTCCCCTCTTTGCAATTTATTTATTGATTTGATTTATTGAGTGCTTATTTTTAATTGTTTGCGTATCCGCATGATCATTTTCACATGTTAGGACTTTAGTCTAAAAATAAATCAAGTTGCATGACAAACATTTTTCATGAGATGAAAAGGTATCGAAAGAGCATTAGATAAATGTCTAGCATAATCAAGTCCCCAGACTCATAATTTCTAGTTCGCAGAAATAAAGTAATTCTCACATTATTTTATTTAGGTTTCTAATCAACCTATCAAGAAATAATTAGTGGCAACTCCAAATCTAAAATCTTTTGATAAAACCAAAGTTGCTATTTGGTAGGGCTTGAGAGTGTCCGTATTAGGTTAGTCAAACAATTAACCTAAGGTTTTTTTCGCAAAATTTAGGTCGCAACATGTACTACATGAGTTTAATAATGTCACGCTAGTACACTTTCCATTTTGAGTTCTCCATAAAGCTGATGCCTCTCCCTCTTCAACACCTCTCTCTCCAGAAACATATTTTTCAATAAATCGGACCTTAAATATGCCAATATAAGTCCTACATCGATTGGATAAGCCCTGTTGAATGATTCATAAGTCTACACATTCTCAAATAGTCAGCACCAGTGTGGCTATTCAAAGTGCCTTTTTTTAGTGATTGGCCCATATGGAAGGAGCATGGTCATGACCCACGGTATAAGAATAAGAGCCCCTCCATTAGGTGTGTGGTCCATCTTACGAACTAAGACCATATCCAATCTGACTAGGGCGTGAAGTGATTGCTAAGGCGAGAAGGTTCAAACAAGGTGCAACTATTAGTAGGCTTCTATGAATGGACCAGACCACACATCTAATAGGGGGAGGATCACAAGGCAATACAAACCAACACAGAGGAGGACATCAGTTCTTCAAGTGGAGAAGTTTGTGACATCTCAAGTCCCACATCAATTTAGAGAGACTCTGTTAAATGACTCATAAGTTAACACTAAATCATAAATGGTTACCACCTAGTGTGGCCACTCAAAATATATCTTTTGGGGCTTGTCCCATATAGAATGGATCGAGTCGTTACAACACATGTTGAGAAAAACTATATGAACATTAAGGACAAGCATAATAACGAAAACCGAAACTAGTGGAGCAAAAAAAAACCAACTTTAACTATGATATCATGTTAGACGATTCACTATAAGAATATAGAGAACAAGCGACAGGTTTTTCCATCCCAAAACAGAAAACAAGTCGTTACATGATCAATGAACAATAATGTTCGGAACCTCGTGGACATCCAAAAACTGGTATTCTTTCATCTTGCCTACGCGATTGGCACAAAAATCCGGCACGTAATCAAGCACAGCCAATCCCATTGAGAAAGAATAATTACTTGTTCGATATGATCAATCAAATTGACACATTAGACAGTAACACAACAGCTAAGATCACTCCATTGCTTAGTGAGACTCTCGTTCCCATGCAAATCGTTCATGATCTTTTCATTAAATTTATAGGCAGGGGGGATCATTAGTCTGTTTTGCGTAAATTAGCTTCAGATTTCTTTTGCATTCTTTCTTATTAAGTAATATAACTATATGTGTGCGCGTTATCTGTGCATTCTCTAATAGTTTCTACTTCTGAAGGAAAAACTTTGTCTAATATATTATCAGAGCTCGTAATGTTACCACTCCCACTTAATTTTCTCCTACTTGTTATTTTTCGAATTCTATCTCTTTGCTCCCCAATACACTTATTTCCCCAGTTTATATTTATTGTTATGTGTGTTTCGAAAGTTATGCCGTCGATTTATTGTCGTAAATTTTGAACCGCTTCATAACTTACAAAATGATGGGACAATAAAAAAGCATCGAACTAAGCTTTGCAAGAAGTTGCAGGACGAAATAAGTAATCATATGTAACTCAATCTATTCCTCTTGGCTCGGTTGTAACAAGGGAACACATCACTACCGTTTGTCCTCGTATAGTCAGTCATTATTATAACGGACAATAGTGCATCATCGTTCATGACTACATCATGCTTTACGAGAAAACACATTGGTGTCGAATTAACTTTTCTAACCTTATTACATGGAGCCAATCTCAATCACCATTTATTCTTATGAAACTAATCGCCATTTTTCTGACTGCAAAACGAGATGAAATGTGTTTAGCCTATAAGGCAAACTGCCAAGACGGATATGTCAATTTCATCGACGTATAAAATACTTCTTCTACCTCATACTCTACGTCAAAATGCGGCCAAGGAAGCTAGTACGAAATACGTTTAATCAAAATACTTGTCTTTGTAAAAACTGTCTTACATGGCTGACTTCCCTACTATATAATGAAGGGGGTCTTCAACTGAGAGAAAACGAAGAGCTATATTCCAGAAGAACTCTTGGCTTCAACTTGAGCATTTTGGTGACATGGCTGGACTCAGCAGCAACAAAATGACAATGCACTTCAATCTCGTCTCGGTGCTCTTACTTTTGCTCAGTGTTTCTTCAGTTCGTGAGGTCGGAAGCAGCTGTAAGTCTTGAGTACTTTTTGATTCACGAATCAATTGCCGTGATTAATTTTTTTATTAATTTTATTCCCATTTCGTCATTGTCTTTGGCTTAATACTAAATTGCATGGAATACGTCATCTCTTTTTCATAATGCACACTCTGTTGTAGCATAGCAGTTACACACACGAAAAGTCTATCTTATTATGGAAAGTATAATTTCTTTGCGTACTTATAATTGAGTTTTCTTGTCAGGCATAGCTAGCTCAAGACGTATCCTTTACTCTATTCATTTCAAGTTTAGATCATCCTAACATTAATTCCTAATACAAAAGTAAATGATGTATTTATTTTGGGAAAAGATAATGAGACGGGCTGTCATTTTGACGACCCAACGCACACCACAAGATCGCATGATATGCTTATCAAAAGAGAGTTGTGTATTGTCAATGTGGGTCCGTCGAAGTGACGGACCGTCAGCCTAGCAAAACCCTTTTATTTTGGACATGAACATTTCATATATGAGGTCCTCATTGACCCACCAAAAGTCGCACCATGCAAGTCGGCGTATGCGGCGACATAGAGGGTCCCCTTGTGCATTTATTCAAAACTGACATACATGGAGGACCCTTTAGTCAAACATAAACCTTGGGTATAACCACACCCAAAAAAACAGGGCCTTAGTGTAGGGTCGCCTTAGTGTAGGGTCAAAACAATTGTCAAAAAAGTCATAAATCTATTACACTTTTGTCAATTCAGTCATAAATTTTTCAATTTTGTCGATTCAGTCCTAAACTTTTTTATGATTTACCAATTCAGTCATAAAACTTTTAATTTACCGATTCAATACTAAACATTTTTTTGATTTATCGAATCGGTCTTAAACTTTTTTACAATTTGCCGATTCAATCCTAACTGAATCGGTAAATCATAAAAAAAAAAAAGAGTTTTGGACTGAATCTGCAAAATTGAAAGGTTTATGACTAAATCGGTAAAAGTGTAATAGGTTTAGGACTTTTTTGACAATTTTCCCGTGTAGAGTTTTCTAGCAATAAAAGATTTAACTACTATTCTTCTAGTGTAATTCTCCGTACGTTTCTGTATATTACTATGGCTTCACATATTGTGTACCCTAACATATTGATCTCGCTTTTGACTTGGAATAGCTATTTCTTTTCCGCCGATTCATCCAATAATACCCATACCCGTCACAATAGAATGCACGTCTGTGTATGGAGTGAAGAACGGGGATTCGTGCTTCACCGTGGAGCAAATGTTCCACTTGACTGCCGCAAAATTTGAGGAGATCAATCCGAATCTCAATTGCGAGGCACTCTTTTTTGGTCAGTGGCTTTGCATTAAGGGGTTTCTGAGGTTTGGATGATGTTTGGAGTTGGGAAGTATGATGGAAAATAACATGAATGTGGACATAAGGTGAAGGTTATCTCTATGTACTCTGCGGGTTTAATAATGTTATGCGAGCACTGTTTGGAGTTTGGAAGTGTGATGGAAAATAACGTGAATGTGGAAAAAGGTCAAGGTTATCTCTATGTACTACGTGGGCTCAATGATCTCAAGCGAGTACTCTTTCCAATTTAAGTACTCCACAAAGCTCTCTCTCTCTCTCTCTCTCTCTCTCTCTCTCTCTCTCTCTCTCTCTCTCTCTCTCTCTCTCAACATACTTTTCAAACACTGCATCGTACATAAAATCTGACCATAAATGTGACAATTGAAGTCCCGCATCATTTGGAGAAACCATGTTGAGTGATTCATAAGTTAACACGCACTTTCAAATGATCACTGTCTTGTGTAACTACTCGGAGTATTTCTTTAAATACTAATAAAATAATAACGATCTGGCATCAACAAAAAGTAGATATAGTCATATAATATCAACGTGCATGCCTTAAAATACCAGTATACTTTACAACGGTATCGAGTGAAAGGAACAGAGATCCAATTAAGTATGATCTTCTGAACCTTGTGGACAAACAAAAACTAATAGTCTGACATCTTTCCTCCAATATATCTGCAACCAACCATCATAAGTCAGCAAATACATTAGACTATATTAGAGATAATGTAAATATTAACTAAGCCTTTATGACTCGACCTGGCATAGTCACGCTACATGACTGCAAAAAGCCGACACTTAATCGAGCACAGCCAATACCATTGAAAAACAAGAATTATTTGTTCAATACGATGAATCATATGTCACGATAGACAGTATCCAAAAAGATGTATAGTCTCAAGGATTTTCCAACCCTTGATAACAAGATTAACATGAGCATGACACGAATTGACAAGTACTACGTTCAATTACCACGACCTTATCCTAGTTTCAAAACAACGCAATTCAGGAATGAATAAACTCTAAAATGAACTAAGAGTCCGTTTGTTTGAAGAAAAACTGTTTTCGAAAAATTATTTTCTGACTTTTTAATGTTTGATTGATGGAAAACTAATCGATCTTCAAAAAATGTTTTCCATGGACTAAGAACAAGCAGCTTAAATTGGAGAAAAACGATTTTCCTTATAACAAGAAGGAAATCACTTTTCCTAAACCATCAAACAAATGAAGACACCCTTTTCCTTAAAAATATTTTCATCTATCATGATGTTTTCAGTGAAACAAGCGCACGTTAAGTTACTGGTAGTTGGATACTTTTTACATGTGTATGTAAAATCAAGCAAAAACAAGTTCATATATCATCATCCAGCTAAATTATCTCGTGTGTAGCTTCATAACACCCTGCGCAAGATAATTGTCGTAACTACTAACTATTCTAGAGACAGTGAATGGGACTTACCAGAACAAACTAAACATAGATTATGACGTCACCTTTGATAAAGGTTTGATACCAATAGGTGGATATTTTACCAGCTGGTGATATATATTATGTGTCGTGCAATGTATGGAAGTTTGTCCCTATCATTAAGAAGGCATAGGCTATGTCACATAGCTCTTATCAGTCTTGTTGATTAGCTCAACATTAATGTGCAAACTTTGGAAATAGAAGGCACGTGTCATCATGTCGTGTAAATCAACTCCACGTGTATACTAGATAATTGAAAAGCTTAGGACATATTTCTCAACATATTTCTGTACCAACTTATACTAAAATTTATCAAGTGCCCACTTTCTCTATCCTAACTACATCATTTTTGCTCAGTACATTAACTTTAAAAAGTCGTCAGTTAAATCACCAAATACAATTTAACTGAAATTAAATGTCAATAATGTCTATGGTATAGCTTACAAATCAGAGGTATGATTGGAGGGAACGAGGGTTTAGAAGAAAACGTATTTAATAAGATTTTGAAAGTCTCCGACGCTACACAATCTAGTGTAACTCCAAAGCGATTAAACTAAGAGCCTGCTTATTTACGTAAGTGAAAGTACGATGTATTATTTTCTTTCCTAATGCAATTCAAAATAATATACAAATTTCAAAAACTTACAAAAAAAAAAATTGAGTGTATTCATGTGCTAATATTCAAGTATAAAAAGTCAAAGCGTTTGAGCAGCAATATTTAGATTAAATAAAAAGTAAAAGTCAATTTAAACATGACGTATACCATATTAATTAGGCTGTAAAGAGTGGCCCAGGCAAAATGTCACTTGATCTAGTACCTCTCAAGTAGTTTTCTTATGACAAAATCTATATTAACTAGGTCGTAACCTTGTAAGTATCTAACTGATTTGTCGACTGTCCTCGTTTTATTAATCAGCAACATTGTTACAACATGATGTAGCTCTATTTACGGCTAAATAGTTTTCTCCACTAGAAAATAATAGTCTCCACCACCGATCTCATGTTTTTCACATTTTGGAATATGTCCTTGTTTCGCAAGATATATATTATAACATTATTGCACTTGAAATATTTATTTGTGAGGAGTATGTTATAACATTATGGAAAATGACACAAATAGTTTTGTAATAGTTCAAGGATCATATTGAACAAATAAAAAATTTAGGGACCACATTGTATATTGAGTTAAAGTTTATGAACTATATTGAACAAGTTAAAAATACAGAGACCGCATTATACATCGGGGCAAAGTTAAAGGATTATTTGTGTTATTTTCCCTAACAATTTCATAACTTACAAAATGATGGCACAACAAAAAGCATCGTAGTGCGGACTACAAAAAGTAACAGGACAAAATAAGCAAAAGCAAACGTAACTCAATCGATTCCTCTCGACTGAATTTTTCATAGTTCTTACTTTTGACTCCATCTCAACTTGGTTGTAACCATGGAAGACGTCACCATCATTAGTCCTCGTATAATCAGTCGTCATTATTACCAACAATAATGGCACATCGTTCATGACTAAATTGAACTTTACGAGAGAAGACATTGGTGTCGAAATAATTTTAGGAAAAATATCAAAAAAGTCAAACATATTACACTAGTACCAATTTAATCATATACCTTTCAATTATACCAATTTAGTCATAAACCTTTTTCATAGCGGTATAAATTCAATCCATCCGGCCAATTTTGGCCATAAATCGCTAACGTAGATACTAGCCGTCATACGTGACAAGGCCGGCGCTAACATGGACATTTTTTTTTTTATAATTTTTGATAATTTTTTTGATTTTTGATTTTTGATTTTTTCCTTTCTTTTTTTGCTTTCATTTTTGCCGGTGACTAGCCACCTGTCACAAGCAAGGGTCAGCCTCATCAGGCCATGCCTGGGCGAGATTGAGCGCTTGCGAAGCTCTCCTCGCTAGATTTGGCAAGGCCGACCCTCGCCTAAGCCAGGTTGCCTCACCGAGTGAGGGTGAAACCCTGCAAGCCTAGCCCCAGCCTGGGCAAGAGCAAGGCCCAACAAGCCTAGTTGACCTCTGCTGTCTATTCCTCATGCTTATGGCCATCGAAGCTCGGCCTAACCATCTATGGAAGACTGCCAATCGAAGCATGCGAAGCCCAATCGAATTGCAACGCGAGGTGGACCCTTGCCTAGGTGAGACCTGGCGAGGCCAACCCTAAACCAAGTGAGGCGTGGTGAGGCCGCCCTAGCCTAAGCGAGGATCGGCCTCACTAGATCTAGCAATAAGGGCCTCACTAGTGTTTGCCCTTGCCCAAGCGTGGCCTAGAGAGGCCGACCCTCGCTGGCCATGGCTTGTGGATGGCACCAAACACCGGCGAAAAGAAAAGGGAAAGCAAAAAAGAAAGGAAAAAAATTTAAAATATCGACGTCGTCACTGGTAGTGCCACGTAGAATGGCTAACGTCCATATCAACAATATCCAACATTAATTGGTCGGATTGACTGAATTGGTACTAATATGAAAAGATTTAGAATTAAATTAGTCCAATTGAAAATTTTATGACTGAATTGATACCAATACAATAGATTTAGGGTTTCTTTAGTATTTTTCCCAAATAATTTTCAAACCATATTATATGGAGTCAACCCTCTCAAGTCCAATCACCATTTATTTGAATTCAAAACATGATTGAATATAATTAGCCGATAAGTCAACTACCAATCCGGACATATCAATGTCATCCATGTATGAAGTACTTATTCCTCGTACTCTTCGTTAAAATGCAAGCTAGCATGAAATATATTTAATTAAATTACTTATCTTTGTAAAATTGTCTTACATGACTTGGTTCTCTGCTAAATAATGAAGGGGTCTTACGATCGACTTCAATTTAAGGAAGATACAAATAATTTAGCATTTTGGTCACATGGCTAGGCTCAGCATCAAGGTGACAATGCTATTCAATCTCTTCTTGGTGCTCTATCTTCTGATCAGTGTTTCTACAGGTTATGAGCTCAAAAGCAGCAGTAAGTCTTGAGCTCTTTTTAATTTGCTAATCGATTGCGATGATTTATCTTTTTTCTTTTGAATTGATTCCCACTTCATCATTATATTTGGCTTAGTACTACGTTGCATGGAAAAACGTCCAACTCTTTCTCGAAAAGCACTTTCTCTTTGAGCATCACAATTGCACATAAACCAAAAGTCTATTATTCGTCGTTATAATTAGAATATATTATAACTCACAAAAGGATGGTTTATTTTGCCTTAACTACTTTGTTAGGACACGGTATTAGCTATGATTGATGTGCTTCAAATGGTATAAATACAATGATTATACAATGGAATTTCAAATATGATGTGTTTGGTATTGGGCATGAACATATCATAGGTGAGGTCCTCAACGACCTACCAAAAGTGGGCTTACAACGCTATTCGGTGTACGGAGTGAAAGGTCATGAATCATCCGGCGATGTGATGCAGATGTTCAACCTGAGCAGCGCAGTCTTGCACTTTTTCAACATCAACCTCGACTGCCATCATCTCTATAATGGCCAGTGGCTTTGAGTTAATAATATGACATTATATTGAGCTGTTTTTGGCCTTTCGTAGGGGAAAAAGCTTGTGCAATTGGTGATGAAATTAGCCATGGACAAGATCAAGTGAACACCTGAGTGTTTTGCGTAGGGTAATAATGTAGCTTCTTCTGGAGAGAAAAGCTTTGCACTGTCAGTATGTACCATAAAAATGTCTCTTCCTGCATTTTTAAGAGATGCTGTGAATTAGGACATGACCTGAAAAGGAAAACGATATCGACGTATAGGTAAGTGATGAGAAAACACCATCTCCTTGTTGGGCTCCATTACCACCTGTTGTTAGAGTGACAATAGCTTATATATTTTTCATTTGTTATCTCCAATCCTGAGCATGAAGGGGATATGGGAGACAACTACGGATGCCTGAGACAAGTATGATATCTCACAAACACGGCTAAGGACACTGCCTTCTTTTAGTCTCTAGACATCATCAATCTGCTCCTTAAAACTTTCAAGTTTCAGAAATTTCCAATTCACAGAATCGATAGAGTGGCAAATGGAGATCATAATAACCAACTCTTCTTATCAAACTAACGGCACCAGCCTAAACATCAAATGACGCCGGAGCTTGAGAAAGAGAGGGAAAGGGTTTAGAAAGACATGAGATATGGCTATAGATGTTTTCCCAAATTTGGTCTTATTCCACACTTCAAACGTAATACCTTTTTATAGGCGATGCCAAGGGTATTACGGACTTTTACAAACTCAAAATGGACAAAGATAGTACAAGACTCACATGCATCTTTATAAGATGTTGTTACACTGACAAAGCACATTAACAGACACCTTGGCCAAAGCTGGCGCATTGTTTTTTTCTTCCAACTTTGAGCCCATATCATTTTCGGAATGTCCTTTTCAGGTTAAAGATTTTTTTTTTCCGACTTTGTCCTTATTAATATTTTCATACCCCAGTTTTGCCCTCAAAATCATTGTTCATTTTCTCCCTCGCCGAACCAATCGTTCCATATGTGAGCTCCAAATCCAGATCTAATCACTGTTTTTTCCTTTTTCGTTTCTTTTTTCTCACTTCAAAGCTACTTTACAAAAAATATATTAAAAGTCTCTTAACCAAAGGGTATTTGCTTTGAACAAACGGACATGGAGTCAAAGTTCTTTGATTCTCGTGGTTCTCTTCCAAGATCATCACAAACTTTTAAGTGATAGAAAGAGGAGTGTTTGAGTGCTTGCGTGAGTGTATGTGATACGAGACCAAGTAGCCTTTGGAGAAGTAGAATGTGCTAAGCTTATCCATTAGATTCCTATCCACAACAAACATATCCACAAGGACTGTTAAGTGAAGAGATGCTAAATTTGGGTCATGTGATTCTTCTTCTTATTTCAATCAAGGGCCCTGATTTAAATGATGAACCACCTTTTTCCAATATTTAAAAGGGGGGACAAATTGAAGGGGTGAATTAATTATCGCGGAAAAGTCATGGCAAACGAGGAAAGAAAGATAGATCACCTCTGAGCATGTGAATTGATTCCCCACTTGATGCAAGTACTTATTTCGACCCAAAAAAAAAAAAATGATTCCCCACTTGTCCTATCTCTAGAGCAGTGGAGTTCAATGCTCAATCGTGTATTTTTCCCAGGTTCTTTATGCTTCCACAACCCAACATTCTCATTACCCAAATGATTGCAATTGCAAATTGCAATCAATTGTTTTCCATTTCTATCTTGCAAGTAATCTCTTAATTCATTTATTCTTAATATTTAAACTCTCATTGCTTCTTAGACAAAACTGTTTCAATACGTTAATTTGGTTATTACACAGCCCATGTCAATAAGATCAACCCATTAATTAGTGAACTTTCGTTCCCATGCAAATTGCTCATGACCTTTCATTCAATTCATAGGCAGATGGGATCATTAGTCTGATTTGGGTAAATTAGCTCAGGATTTCTATTATTTTTTTCCTATTAATTAGTATGTCATATATATTATTCGTCCGTTCCCCTAATTGTTTACTTTTGAAACGGCTTGTCTAATGTAGTATTAGAGCACATATTGTTCCAGACAAGTCATCATAATTTTCTCCTGATTGTAATTTTATATCCTGCCCTACCGTTCCCCGGTTTCTCTAACACTAATTTTCCCTGTTTATGTTTATTTTTATCTGTGTTACGGAGCTGTCGTTTATATTGTCGTAGTATTTTGAACCGTTTCATAACATACAAAATGAGGGGACAATAAGAAAGCATCGAACTAAGTTCTACAAGTTGCTGGACAAAAATAAGTAAAATCATATGTAACACGATCTATTCCTCTTGAACAGATTTTTAATCTTTCTTTACTCTCCAATCCATCTTAACAAGGTTGTACCATGGAAGATATCACCATCATTTGTCATCGTATAGTCAGTCATTATCACAACGAACCATAATGCAACATCGTTCATAACTAGATTGTGCTTCACGAGACAAAGACTTCGGTTTCGAATCTATCTTCCCAACCATATTACATGGAGTCGACCCTGTCGAGTCGCGATCAGCATTTGTTCTTACAATATAACTCATTGCTTTATCTGCATTCAAAACATGATAAAATACAATTGCCGATGTCATGGACGTATAAAGTACTCGTTCCTTGTACTCAGCGTCCGAATGTGACCAACGAAGCTAGCACCTAATTAAAATCCTTGTCTTTGTAAAATTATCTAACATGACCCGGTTCTCTACCATATAAAGAAGGGGTCTTGCAGTTGAGAGGAAACAAAGGTCCTATACTACAGAAGAACTCTCGACTTCCATTTAAGAACGATACAGATAATTAAGCATTTTGGCGACATGGCTAGACTCAGCAACAAGATGACAATGGTATTCAATCTCATCTTGGTGCTCTCTCTTTTGTTCAGCATTTCTACAGCTCGTGAGATCAGAAGCAGCAGTAAGTCTTGAGTTCCTTTTAAATTCACTACCCAATTGTCATGCTCATCGTTTCCTGTTAAGTTTATTCCCTCTTCATCATAATCTTTGGCGTAATACTACGCTGCGATAAAAGTCTGTCGTTGGTTTTTAAGAACATTAGTGGATCGTCCTACATTGATAGGAACAAAGATCTCATGGTAATAATGGACGAGCGAATGGAACGGCGGAAAAGCGGGCTTTTGGAGATGTCCGTCGTGATAATTAGGGTTGTCATAACTTGTTTCTCATGCTTCCGCTAAACTCTGTTGTTACATCATCGCTTAACTAAAAGGGTTATTTCATTTGGCTTAACCTCTTTCTTAGGAGACGCGTACAAGCTATAATTGATGAGCTTCGATCAGAATATCGGGAAAAGGTGGATCTTTTGCATGCTTATAATTAGGGTTTTTCCTCATTATGCACAGAGGATGAGCGCGTCATACCAAAAGTGGGCGCACAATGCTACTCGGTGTATGGAGTGAAGGGTGATGATTCGTGCGACAATGTGATCCGGATGTTCAATATGAGTTACGCAACCTTCTACGTTTTCAACATCAACGTCGACTGTGGTTATCTCTATAGCGGCTAGTGGCTTTGCATTAATAACATGACCTTATATTAAGCTGTCTTTGGCTTTTGATGAGGAATAATAGATATGCATTTGGTGGGAAATACTGCAATGGACAAGATCAGGTGATAACCGAGCGTATGCATATCGATAATAACGTAGCTTCTTGTGGAAAGTTGAGCTTACATGGTCACTTGTTGTTAAAGCTATAATAAGTTGAGTGTTTTTCATTTGTTAATCTACTCTCTCTCTCTCTCTCTCTCTCTCTCCTCCTCCTCCTCCTCCTCCTCCTCCTCCTCCTCAGAATTTCGAACGATGAGCAACACAGATAGCGATGAAAGAAGAAAACGAAATCAAAAGAAAATTGTAAAAAGAAGAAGAAGAGGGAGAAGATAATGAGACTAAAGCGCAATGTTGAATTATTGATGTGTAATCAGCTTAAATATTATGAATTTAAGATGTCAGTTAATCCCTTACCCTGGGAGAATAACAATTCTTGACTTATGTTCATCATTGAGTTCCAATTTCTTGTTTTTCAGGGCAATCAAATGTGTTTAATAACGATCATATAATTTTGGATTCGTTAGACATTACCACCAACTTCCTTACAAGTCCTTAGTGGCCTGGCTTTAAATTTTCTTTCCAATTAAGTTGGTGATTGCCAAAATGGGTCTATCTATGATTTTGAATGGGTCACATTGATGAATCTGTGTAGGCCCATGAGATGTAGAGAGCCCAAACACAATATAAGCTTCTTGCAAGGAAAGGTCTATACTAGTCCAAGTTCAAAGTCCAAAGCAAAAGAAACTGCATAGTCAAGCAAACTATGCCTAGGTAGTCATGATATTTTTTCTTTTATTCTATATCAATTAAAGTCATTGACATTTTGGACATTTTAATTAAAATAGTAGACTCGAAACAAAGAAATTAAGTATTTAAAAATATTCTAGTAATCTCCACAATGTACTTAAATCGTCTTAATCTATAAGAGTTAATATGTGGTCATTAATTTGCAAGGTTCATAATGTGATTATGAATTTTGACAACTGTGATTTAAGAATAGCAACTGTACACTTTCATAAAAGAAAAATTAAAGCATGAGTCCATGAAATGTTTCGTAGACAGAATCTAAGGTGAAAATACACATCATGGCATCAACTTTTTGTATATGTTTTTCTTTCTTAAAATTAGTTATATCAATAGTTTATTAATAGTTTATGTACATAATATTTTCTTAAATCCACTACAAGTTCAAGAAATTACTTAAATTTACCATGGGACTATTGATAAGTGGAAGAACTCCATTACAAAACTAACTCCAAACACACATGTCACTCATTCAACGGTGAATCATTTTGTTTTCTCTTATACTGACCATGAACCTGACAATAATCCATACATATATTGCGCATTCAGCACCACGTAAATCTCAATATATCATGAGAAGAAAATGGAAAAAGAAGCTTCACTCATAAGGCTACCGAACAAGTGTGTGGCATGGACCATAAAAGGGTCGGAAAAAGAAACAAGGCATCATATGATTCCCATCTTTCTTCCAACATCATCACAAACTTTATAGTGATGAAAAGAGGAGTGCTTGTGTGTGTGCGTGTGATATGACACCAAGTAGCCATTGGAGAAGTAGAATGTAGCTAAGCTTATCCATTAGAATCCTATCCACAAACATATCCACAAGGAACTTGTCAAGTGTAGAAGGGATGCTAGAAGCTCTCTCTACACAAATTCAATTGGGGTCATGCGATTCTCCTTCGATTTTTCAATCGAGGACCGTGATTCAATTCATGAACCACCCTTTTTCAATTTTGAAAGGGGGGAAATAATAAAGGGTTGGATAAATTCTCACGTTTTTTGCCACCGAAAAGTCATATATTGTCATTCATGGCAAACGAGGAAAAAGAGGAGAGAGATCGCCTCCCAAGCACGTGAATCGATTCCCCACTTGTCCTCACTGAAGCACTCTCGAGTTCAATGCACAATCATCTGCTTTTCCCAACTTCTTTGTGCTTCCACAATCAAACATTTTTCATTGGGCAAATGATTGTGAATTGCTATAACAAACGAGTGGTGCATTCGCTTCTAGCGTTTATACTTTTAAATCGGTTGGCGGGTAGTGTTACTATTATACGCACATCATATCTCGCCTCTTTTTTCATTGGACGTTCGCATTACATCATGCTTATTGATTATAGCGAACCGTTTGGTCGATCAAGAAATCAATTGAGCTTGAGGACATTACTACGGTTCCAAGGTTGGGAAGTGAATCGAGGTTCCTGTTTCTCTTGTCGCAACCTTTTCGAGAACGCAGTGGTAATTAAACAAAGGCGAACGCATATTTGTATATATGAATTAGTAAAATCCAATGCTAAATTGAATTGGCCAATTTCAAATGGCATGGCAGCATGTTAGCACTCGGCACTGCTCATCGAAAGTGATTTGTCCATCGATTATGAACAGAACAAAACCTTGGATAAGCCAAGAACAGAGGTAACGTTGCAGGAGGTGGAAAACTGAAACTCTACAACATAACTTCGCGATCTCATGAATTCAAAGTTGGCAAGAAAACTCGAGCACCTTGCGATTCGCTTCTCTGCAAGTCTGTTTCCACAACGTTGCCATTCGAGAGCAAGTGATGTCTCACAGTCGATGAAAAGCAAGGTTGCTGAATTAGGACGGCAGCAACCGGATATTGCAACAGGACATATTGGGTTTGCTGGTTCGACGGCAGAGCATCTGATTCCAAAGTGACTTCCCAATCGACGGTGAGTGGCGCACCGTCGGACATTAGAGCAGAAACCGGTATTGTGACCAAAACCGATGACCCGACCGGAATGATTGTCTTTTTATAATGCCACCAGACCTAGATTTCGAGATTTCAGGCGAAACCAAGGTCCAAGTCTCACATTGCTGCTTGAAATTGTCAAGCTTGTGCTCTGAATAATCCGTCTCGCTTCCATGTGGTCCTCCCCTTAGTGACCAAAACTAGCCGGGACTAGTGCTATTTCCTCTTAATTGTCGTTAGCAATCAATTACATTACTGACTGTGCATAGGTTGTCTGCTTTCGTGGAATAGAGAGATCACTTTTGCTATTTCTACATCAATCAAACAACAAACGCACCAAGGAAAATGGAAAATCTCAAATTCATGAACTGAACATTTCACTAACTTCGCATGATATACCAAACTGTTTCACGTCGAAAGCGATAGAGCCGGCGGAGACACACCTTGAACACATTTGAAACTCTTAAGATCAATTGAGCCAATGTGGGTACAATATTATGTACTTCTGTCAAGAAGAAGCTAAAATAGTTTAGTTGGACTCATTAAGTATTCCGGTTTCAGCTAGACTTCTTTCACCGCCTGACCGTTCTTCCCCATCTCGACGCCCCGGTATGGGAAGTCTTCGTCGGTGACGTACCTCGACCAGTACCAGTGCGTCTTCCACACTTGGCTCATCTCCTCGATGGGAATGCCCTTTGTCTCTGGGAGGAAGAAGTACACGAACACCGACATCACCAGCACGAAGAAGGCGAAGAAGAGGAACAGGCCAAACTTCAAGTGGCAGAGCATCGTCAAGAACACTTGGGCGATCAAGAACGTGAAGATCATATTGACCGACACATTGATACTCTGGGCGGCCGAACGGATTTCCAACGGGAAGATCTCACTAGGCACGAGCCAGCCGAGTGGACCCCAGGACCAGGCGAACCCGGCGACGTAGATGCAGATGAAGAGCACGACGACGATCGCGTACCACTTGGGCAAGTCCCCTGGTGTCCCGTCTACTCCGAATTTAGCTCCGATGGCCGCTGTCACAACCGCCTGCATTCATTCGAAACAAAACTTAGGCTTTAGTAAATAATGTCTGTATGATACATCAAATTAAAAACTTTTAGACAATTTCAGTCAATCAGCTACATTACCTGGCAAATCAACATTTGAGTCCCTCCCTCAAGGAAGAGGAACCTCCTTCCCCACTTATCAACGCCGTATATCGAGACCAACGTCGCAGCGACGTTGACACAACCGGTGATCACGGCGGACATAAGAGATGCGTCACTCTTGAACCCGATCGTCTCGAACAGGACGGGCGCATAGAACATGATCACGTTGATGCCGGTGAGCTGCTGGAAGAAGGGGATCATGATGGCCATCGTCAGGTGCGGCCTGTACTTGCGCTGCAGCAGGTTCTGCCATGGGTTCTCGACCTTCATGGACTCCTCGCTGGCCGCAACGAGGTCATTGAACTCCTCATCCACATCATCGATGCCCCGGATCCTCTTGAGCTTCTCGCGGGCCTCATGGGTCTTGCCGCGCTCGATCATCGAGTTCGGGGTGTCGGGGAGGAAGAGCGAGCCGACGGTGATGATGAGGGCCGGGACCATGGCCCCGCCTAGACTGAGCCGCCATCCCCAACCGCCCTTGATCTTGGCGAAGAAGTAATTCAAGATGTTGGCCACCAAGATGCCAATTGTGATCGATAACTGGAACCCAATGTTCAAGGCTCCTCTGAACTTGTACGGGGCCATCTCGGAGAGGTACAGTGGCACAGACTGGAATTACCAACAAAAATATAAATCTTCATCACTAAAGTTTACTGAATAAATGAAAAGTTAGGTCAAAAATAGCGGAGGGGACACTCATATTCAAGTCAATAATTGGTGTAATATGATAAAAATGGAGGCATCGAGATTCAATTATTCTATTCAACGCCGTGGCGCTCCCGAGCAAACGTTTGGAGGAAGAGTTCACACAGAGATGACCCGAGAAAAATTTGTCATTTGTGACCTGGAAATATTAATCAATTTACAAAAATGGTGGTGACAAGCTGGCCGATATTTGCGTAAGCTGGAAAAAGATAAAATAAATTTGGAGTTCTAAGTATCTGTCTTTTTCGGAATTTCGACTTTTTTTTCCTGAGCAACCAAACAATCAACACTGTCTGATTCAAAGAACTTCAAATTGCCAAATAGGAAAAACAAAAGGTAAAGAACAAAAAAAAAAAAAATCAGGATGGAATGAAATCTTCTTCTGAGATGTTGCAGAGTAAATCAGAAAAGAAGAGCAGCTTCTGTTTCAATGGAAAAGCCATGTTCGTCTTCTTCTTCCTGTCGGTTCCCAGATCTGCGCACTCGAAAGTTGAGATGACCTCTCATGGCGAAAGAAAGACTCAGGGAGACAAACCCAGAGAAAGTATGGGATTAAACAGACGAAATGAACAGGAAAACCCGTCTCCTAATTCCAGGGAGGCAATACTTATCGAGAAACAAGAACAGGGTCGATGGATTTGTACCTGATTGGCGAACCCGATGCCGAAACCGAGAAACATTCGGCCGAGGATGAGCATCCAGACGGCCTTGGCGGCGCCGTTGATGATGGCGCCGGCGCAGAAAAGGAGCCCGCCGAACAGCATCGACAGCCTCCGGCCGAACTTGCGGGTCACGATGGACGCCACGAGCGACGCCACGAGCGCGGCCAGGTACAGCGACGACGTGAACATGGTCAGCTTCTGGCTGTCGTACTGGCAGTACTGGTTGGTCGTCGCGTCCTCCATCTTCTTCCTGTACACCGACGGGAAGAACTTCTTCAGGAACGACGTCATCGTCGTGACCCCGCCTGCGAGCGACCAACCCAGAAACAAGACAACGAAAGTTCAAGTCGCGCATCAGTGAAACATCCCACAAACCTCATGAGTCCGACAGACAGTAGAGAGTTCTGTGCTTATCAGTGCGGTGATTACCGGAGATCCCGATGTCGTAGCCGAAGATGAGACCGCCCATGGCGGCGACGACGCATGTCACCGTCACGAAGGGCGTGAGGTTCCCCGGGTACTCCTTCCCGCCAGTGGCGACTCCTCCGACGGCCGGCATGCTTGCGTTTCCCTCTCCTTCTTCCCTTGTTCTTCTTTGTATCTCGAACAGTGAAAACGAAGAGGCAGAGAGCTGTGAGAGATCAGACTCAGAAACAGTGTGAGCTCTAGAGAGATAGAGAGGAAGGAGATAGAGCTTCTGGACTGTGATGGCGAGTGCTTATATAGAAGGAGCATATGTGAAAGGGAGGACCGTGGAGCTGTCAAAAACACAATTTCTTAATTTTGAATCAACATGTTCTTTTCTTTTTTTTCCTTAATCTTACTAATCTTTTTTCTTAATCTCGGTTTTCTAGATAAGTTCGCCAATTCTTTTAATCCGTGATTAGCCATTTAGGAGAACTGCGAACTTCGTCAATCGAACGAAAAAATTGAATTAATTACCGATCATTTTCATTCGGCTTGTTAAATTGAGATTGATTGTGTTAGAAAGAATGGAGATTGATCTAATTTTAAGGTAATGGATTATATTTTTAATGGATTAGCTATAGCTCACTTTTTCTCTAAGTTCTCTCCCCGGGCGTTGACGTTGAATTTGGCCGACGTTGTAGTGGGAGAAATGGTTGCGCTAGATGTATTTTTCCCTTTTATATCTCAAAGTTCAAATAATGCTGTTTAAGGTCAAATAAGATAATAATAATGATGCTGTCCAACGTATATCTATTGGATTGATGATGATGATGATGAGGTTTCAGTTTGAAAGCCCCAAAGCAAACGGTCCCCAAGAAATATTGTAAAATGAGACTATACTTTAGCAATATATATACACACATTCGAGGGCGGGACCCCACTTGGGGAAAGAAATTACGATAATCACATTAAGCATTAATTTTTCCAAGAAGAAAATGGTGTGTTTAATGGAAAATTTGTCAAAAAAATCCTAAACCCATTGCATTTTTGCCAATTCAATCTTAAACCTTTTGCATTTGTGCCAATTAAGTCCTAAACTTTTTGGGCACAACTATGTTGTTTAATTATCAAATAAACGGCAATTTTACAATCTTAAGATACACTCCATAGCCATGTTCTTGAACGCAATGGAGATTACTTCTTTTTCTTGCTTTCAAACAGGGCATGATGCGGGAGATGGCCCTTAAAACTCACCTAGAGACAATTATATCGCCGGCGATAAAGATGAGGTTGCTTTGGAAAAACCAAGATCATTAATGTATTTTCTCCACTTAAATGCCATTGATTTCAACCAAATCCCCCCAACTAATTAAGAGTAGAATCGAAGATAAACACGAGGGTCGGTCGAGATTGGATAATCTCCAACAAAATGACACGTCGGACATTACTCACGAGTCACGACCAAAAGGGGCACGCTGAAATTTGGGGAAACGAAGCAAAAGTGTTCATACATAACTCAATAAATACAGATTGGATATATGTGCAGTCCATGCAAGTGCTGAGTCAACCGGAATTTGTGGGTCTTTGGATAACGTTGGATCGCGTTAATTAGTAAACGGATTAATCAATTTATTTATTTTATTTTTTGCGGTGGATATGCGTGACTTCAGAAAGCGGGGACGACTTTACAGCAAGAACATAGTAGTGAAACATGTGAATCCAAGATGGAGGTCACAAACTTTCGGGAGGATGTAGGATCAGATCGGTTCATGCGAGCGACGAATACTAGATTCGAGAGGATAGACATTTGGTGACGTCTCTTGCTTTTTGCAAGAAAATGGGGGACGAAATTTTGCGTCATAATTTTGACTAAGGTATGGAGCAGAAATTTGGACGTGCAAGAGTTAGGTGGATTTTATTGAATGGTTATCTATACGATTGCCCTTGAAATCGCGGTCGGTAGAGCGGCACGGATCTTGTAATAGAGCCCCTTTTCACGAAGTGCGTATTGAGTTCGGTATAGTTGAAATCATGACCATGGAGGGAAAATCATATCGAGGTGGAAAGACGGTGTAAAGAATTGAACTCCCATCTCTAGCAATGATATCGTGTTTGAGCGTGAAACCCTCATTTGTACGAAAGTTTAAGCAATTAGAGAATGATGCGCTCTATATCATAAACATCTCAACATACGACATTGGCACCACCGCGTCGACAAATAGGGGTGGCCCAGAATACCCACATAAACGAAACATTGAGTGGAGCAAACTAATTTGAATATTGTTTTAGTGTTGTATGCATATTCAGAGTTTTAGGTTATACTATTTACATATTCTATGTGAAATTTCGTGTGTACTAACTGATCTCGACAAACGCCACATGCATTATAAAAGGACACTTGGAGAGATTTTATTAATCCGTGCCCAAAAAATACTTATTAATCATCAAAACAAAAGAAAAGGACGATTATTTTCAATGTATTATATCTTTAGTGTTACGGGCAATCAACGCGCTGAGAATCCAAATATTGCTATATTAAATATGGTGATTAGGTACACCCGAAACATTCATTTACAAGACGACCCCGTTTCGAGAAGTGGAATTGATAAAATGTACACAAAGTCTATGTCTTGTTTGGGAGAAATTGTTTCCTAAACTATTAATAAACATAGCCCTAGAGTCTTGGCTATCATTGTTGCTGAACATTTCGTTGACACTGACCGACAACCAATTTCCACATCTCTCACATCATCGAATCTTCTTCCATTCTTAATCACTCCCAAGGACAAAGGTTTCTACTTTGAATCCTTAAGAAATTTGAAAAGAAAAAAAGAGGCTGGGCTAGGGTTTATGATGAAATTATATATGGTAGAATATCATATGGACTAAGAGAGGATTCGACCAACAAAAAAAAGAGGAGAGAATCAGAGGTTAATGTCTACCTCAAGCATTTATTTATGCCACAAGAAACTAGTTCCGGCCCCAAAGAGAAGAAAACCCGTTAATGCAGTTTCCAAATTTATCGCTCACAAGCTAGCTGGCCAAGGCTGGCTTGCAATCATAGCCTACCAATTCTTTTTTTCTTTTGCTTTTGTCTTTGAACTCAACTCGTACGGTTCATTAAAAGTATGTCACCGTTAAACTGTTAATTTTTATCTGCTTAAACTGAAAAATCATTGGTTGAGCGTGTTTTAATACGTAATAGATACGCCCTTTCTATGAGTAAATAGAAGTGTATTTTGATGTAAATAAAGGGTGATTGTATTTCGCTCCCAATGTGGCTAAAACTCACCCTTTATTAATTGAAATGAGTAGAATGCCCTAGCTTAAAATTGGCAACTAAAAAGTGGGAAAGCATTTCACGCCCTTTGACAATAAGCGTATCGAGTAACTAAGGCATAAAGATATAGAAGCCTACCTAGCGATTGGACCCTTTAAGCCCTATGGGATTTAATTTGTTCTGATGGTTTGGATGTATATTCACTAAACTCCTTTAAGTGAATTTTATCTACTACTTTGGATAATAATAATAATAATTGGCAACTAAGTTGGTCAGAAAAGGCAAGTAAATTAGGATCTAAACACCATCCTTCTTGAAGCCAAAAAAAATAAAAATAAAAAAATACACACACAACCCAACTACAAATCCCATGAAGATAAGCTTCAAAACTAGAGAAAAAAAAAAATACTGAAAGCCAATAAACAGACTAGTAAATGAAAATCACGTGAAGCAAGGATGATTATTGGATCACACTATTTTCACGGCTCGATACACAACCAAGGTCCACACCATCATCTCTTATAATAACCACACACAAAAATATTTTGGTTGGGAAGAAACATAAACTCAAGATAAAATCACCTTCGCTTAAGGCACATTTCATTTACAAATCTCTTCGATGATCCATTGTGCGTCTAAAATTTATCCAGAAGATTTTCTTTAGCCAAATAAGCAGTCAAAATACTTTCAATCGGTGATTAATAACGAAGTCCAACGAAGATAACATGCAAACTGAAAAAAGAAAATATTGAAAGCCAACAAACAAATTCAAACTTCCTTAGCAAGAAGATGGAGTTGGGTTACGCCTTTAGATCCCTATTTAGTATTTACTCGCCCTTATTAGCCAGCTTAGTTGACTATTTTAATTGAGGGCATTTTAGACTTTTTGATCCGCAGTTGTGTGTTTTAGTCATATTGAGAGTGGAAATAGAGTTGCCCTATATAAATTGGTCCTAAAATATTGAAATGCGAGGTATTTATATGAATAACATGCTATAATGATTAATTAACATCCTTTAATTTATTAATAAATTGAGCCGTTTATGATGTGAATACAAGTTAAGCTCAATCCATGAATAAGCTCGATTATATGTCATATAGTTGACCAAAATGAATTATATGTCGTGTAGAGGAATGCTATAGAAAATTGGACTAATGGTGACGTCAATCAAGGAGATCTCCTGCTCTTTCGGATGTCAACATCAGCTACAAGGATGGGTAGATTCCATGTGATAACATGATGACGCAGAAGTTAAATTAGGAATTCAGGAGCACCGAATAATTGCATAACATAAGTCCCATTATGGATTAATTGTAATTAAGAAAAAAATTATTAGAAATATATTCGTGTGATGGTTGTGGATTAAAGCATGGTTTAGCTCTGCAATCATCTTGTAATTTGATTGTAAGTACACAAAACTATAAAACAACTTGCTTAGAAGCGTGCACATTTCTCTCTTTTTCTATTAACTTGCCTCGTGTTGTGTGTGCACTCCCGTAATATCCGATCGAGTATTTGACAAAATCACGTGAAATTTTACATAAAAAAGAAAGCCTCGAAACTCGATTTCTTCTCGATCTACGTCTTGGATTCCCTCACAAGTTCCTTAATCCTTACCAAGTGAACTAATGTCAATCTTCAACCAACAAGCATCAAAAGTTAAATTCCACACACCTTTCAAAAAGAGTGACAGGTTTTATTGCTTTCATGAAAGTGAAAGAATCCAATTCGGGGACACTAAAGAAAGACAAGTAAAAGCGCAGAAGGAGCTTACCTTAGAAGATTGCTGAGAAGAGTAATGAAGACTGAGTAGTGAGGATAGCTTTCGAATGATACATATCATCATAAAACATCTTATTATGGTTTCATTTCATCATATAACTTCTTCTGGATCAGTTGTTTCAAATTGACGTTTTGCTGTAGGCATTGGTCTTTTCTGGCCAAAGTGAAAATCGTGGTCCAAAGCCATCAATTTTCGCCCGAAATTAGGGGAACAGTAAATGAGACTCAGAAAAGTATCGATTGGACCAACTATGTTTGGGGGGAACTTACCAAAAAAGTCCTAAACATATGACAATTGTGCTAATTCAATCCTAAACTTTTTTTTTATCATTTGAGTCCTAAATTTTTTGCAATTGTGTCAATTCAATCAATTTGGCCGACTGAGGCTAACATGACACTGCTAACGTTGACGTGAACTTTTTTTTAATAATATTTTAATTTTTTTCTCTTTTTTTCTTTTTTTTTCCCTAACCACTTAAGGCCGGCGAGGGCGCTGCGGCCCTTGCCCATAACTCAATTGAAAAAAAAAAGTTTAAGACTGAATTGGCACAATTGTAATAGGTTTATGACTTTTTTGGTAATTTTTTATGTTTGGGAGGAGGTGAAATTAAGGGGAGAAAAATATGATGGAGAAATTACACAATTTCAAGAGTTCATCTATTTTCTAAATTCACTCCTCATATTCTTCCCTCCCTTCTTGTCCCATCTTTTCCAAACAAAGTCAGGAAAAACTAGAGATGAAACTGTGCTCTTTTCATGTTAAATATGTCTCTAGAACTACTCCTATTTCTCCTTTCAACTTTTATTGACAAAAGAAGTGGATTCAATTCAAACTATGATCACGTAGGTATGGAAACCCTAGCTTTTTTATGGTAATGATAGTTACGAGATGCGTTGGGCGCATGGGTGGCAGGTACAACTGCATGCGCTAAAATGTGATGAATATCATGTGAGACTTATGCGATTCCAGAACAAGCATATAATAAATTAAATGAGTATTGATATATTAAATAAACCGGTTTAACTCCTATTTAGGTTGACATAGCTAGTTAGGGCATCAAGGATTTTCCCATCTGGAACGGGAGATCACGTGTTTAAATTCCACTAACTGTATGCAAATAGTCTTGGGTCGAGATCACTCAAATTGGTCAAGGACGTAAACCGGTTCATGAACATAACGAGCTAAATGAACATAACGTTACTTAATAGAGGCACCCAACTTTCTATGCCATAACTTGCCAATGGACTTGGATCATCCCATAGGTTGCCCTAACCAAGGAAAGACACTGGCAAAGAGATTTTCGTTCTTCTCCAAACTGTGGGTGTTGGGATATTTCCTATCCACGGGCTTGGACCAGGCCATGACCGTTGACTCACAGGCTCACAGCTCAATGAGCCTCGCAAACTGCAAAGTCTCCTTTATTGAAAGTCCCACCACTGCGGGTTGCGTCGAGTGATTCAGACTACAGGAGGTGAACGTTGGACCTACCAGAAAAATACAAAAGAACACTCGCCCAATTGGCACCCACTTGTCTTTGGTTGACCAGTAGAAAAAAAAAAAAGACCAGTCAGTCACCGTTGACTGCGAGGTAGACCCGGTTAAACTTCAGAATCACTCGTTCTTGTTTGGCTGAGGAAATATCATCCGATGTCGTAATTCGCAGAGGCTCGAAAGAAAGTTTGGAGCAATGAAATGCTTGTAAAATGACCAGCTAGCTAGCCGTGGCCTTGGGCCTTGGCGCCCTCGAAGTTCATTTCTACGGTGTTTAGTGCACTAATTTTCTTCGATTTTCTTTGTGACATGCGTAATTAATGCTTTGTATTACTGTCCTTTCGCAGTATTTTGACCCTATTTAGCACGTCCGAAGCTGAATATTCATATTAAAGATGGCTCGCGTGTGCAGAGATTTTACATGCTCGATTGGTGAGCCCATGACATTGAAGATAACATCACGGCTGTAATTCACCTGCATCTATAGCAGACCTAATCTTGGCAGAAATAGTTTTTTTTTTTTTTACAATGCACAAACCTATGTCAAAAGAAAAGTTTACACGGCCATTGTTGGATGCATGATATGTATCCTTTTCTATTCAAATTATAAAAAGACGAATCTTTACACGGATCATGTAAAAACAAATAATAATACAAGAATCCTGTTTTTTCTTCATACTTGATGGACTCCTCTAATCGGTGGGTTGCAAATATAGAGATCACCCACATACGGACTTAATTAGAGATTATTATGAGTGATGTTCAACTTTGTCACCCACCAATCAGAAAATCGGTCAGAAAATATTGTTTTGAACCAAGTGACAATCGTAAATTATCACCCGAAATTAATCTCTTTAAAAGAAACCCAAAATTATGAGTCTCCTTGGTTATTCCAAAGTCCAAAGGATCACTTGTTAATTTCAAACATGGCAGGCTCGACCATAAAAGTCAACCAATCAGACAAGCAAAACAGGGGCCACAGAGCGGCCAAAAGATACAACTCTCCAGGTCATTATCCACCGTCGTTTTGCCGGTTCCCCTTCGAGAACGGGGCGGGGGTCCCACGTGCCGCGACCGTATGCGCCGTGCGTCATCCAAATAGACCAAACGTGTCCTCGCTTTCACACCTATAATACATTACGCTTCGTATTTTGTCGTAACACGTTCGTATTCGTTCAGCGTGTTTTAGGGGGAAAAGGAGTTGGCATGTACTTGAAATTTAGTATTTGATCTTACCCGGAAGTTTGCGGGAAAGGAAAATTGACGTGGCGACTTTTTAATTAGATTCTGTGCGGACTTTCAAAAGATCAGCATTGTGCGATCAAAAATGATCTCGGCTGGGTATGTGATATTCTGCAAACATTGATATAGCACTTGATATGTATGTCACGTGACATGTCACATCTATATTTTTGTCATTTAATGGACGATTGACGGTGTGCATCGTTGAAATCACTTTAAGGATAGGGGCCTTATCGAAGGTCAATAAAAAGTTAACCTGCAAATGCAATTTGGAATTGCTTATAACAGTAAATTGAAATGTAATTTTGCTTGCCACCCTGTTGGTGAAACCTCGTCTGATGTATGATACCAATGAGAGGGCCTAAATCCAAAATCAGGAAAAATCAAGTCAATTTGCCAGCAAGCATGCTATTCCACGTTAGGCGAGTCAAGCTCAAGCCCTTAAGGAACTGCCTTTTAACTACAAAAATATCTAGAGATTTAGTTCCAAGTTTAATAACACTCAAAGAAATCAGGATGATCGGATGCTTTAGTTGGTTGGACTGCTTTTTTTAAAGGATCATACCAGATTTGCGAAAGGAGGAGAGTTTTTAGCTAGACACGGAAAATGAGCAGGAGTTAGTAGTGTTTACATCAAATTGTGCTCAGCAATAAATTGTTGGTTGCTACTTGCTAAGATGTCACACCGACGCCCACATGCGATCGTTTCTATTCAATGAAGGTTGCCAGAATATTCGATGACATGACTTGTCATGAAGATCACCAGCTAAGTCTGACCAAATTTGTTCATTTAATTAACACCCCGAAAAGAAAAATAAAGAAAAGAACAGATTGCAGCGCCAAAGGCCATGTGACATTTCCTTGTTAATGCTATTGCCATTAAAGCTAGCAAAGTAGATTTATTCATTCATTCCATCTGCACTCTCAAACTGTTTTTGACATTGGGAGAAGTTAAAACGCAGTAAATAAAATTATTTTTAAAAAAAAAACAACGAGTTCATTGTTCTTTGTGATTTCTAAAACGGGTGGTGTTAAAAACAATTTGATTTTCTAAATTCTAATTACACGTAACACGAGATCTTTCAACACATTTGAATCTTTTAAACATGGTTAGTTACTTTTGACCCCAAAAAATAAAAACATGGTTAGTTACAAATTCCCTGGTAATACTCGTTGATAAAAAAAAAATTCTGATTAAAATCACTTTAGACACGCCCATGGAGCTACATTATAAACAAATTAACCTCACCAAATATTATAGGCAGTATAAATAAATAAACCTGAATAAATCCATCAGCAACGTTAAATGCTGACTCCCATACGCGTCAAACGATAACAATCGGTCCAATAAAAAGAATGCTTATCTCCAATTTGACAAAACAAAAGATATGGACATAAAATCTTTTAAAAAGAGAAAATGGCAACAAGAGGAAAGGGAAAGTCAACCATTTCGATGAGAACGAGTTGACCGTTTACCCCCATATTCTACCACCGGAGATTTGCATGGGAAAATGAAGCTTGCAAAATTATGGGCTCGTGCATGGCACCATGAATATGCCTACGTCACTTTAGGATTGACTCTGTCGCATAGAAAATAATGTTTTTTATTATTTTTTTTCTAATTTTGCGTAGAAAAGCCATTTATTACGTCTGCTGGGGGGGAGGGAGGGATGATATGAAATCCTCTGGAAGTTTTTTTGGCCAAAAGAAATCAATTGATATAAAGAGGAGTTTGAGCTCACGAAAAAACCAATCCAAGTTGATTTGCTAGTTTGAATAGGTTTCTGAGTTGAATTGTTTACTAGATGAAGTAGGGTTTCTAAAAGGGATTTCCTGTTTTTGGATCCAATTCTTGTTTATATACAATAAGTGTTTTTGTCCCGAAGAGCATCCGAAAGGCGGCTTCTTCGTGAATTATACCATAAAACCAATAAATCTAGTGGTACGATTTGTGTATTTCCATTGCGAGATTAAGAGAACATTTTATGACGAATTGTGAGGGCTAACATTTTGTGGATTGGTTGGTGTGATTGCGGGACTAATGAATCCCTAGTTGAACATGTACGATAAGAGATCTGCGAGCAATAAGGTCTACGTGATGCGACGTCTATCTCGCTTAAAGATGGACAAAAGTGTGTCGATTGCTCAACACATCAACGAATTTAATGTGGTTGTCAGTCAATTAAGTTCAGTTGAAATTGAGTTTGATAATGAGGTAAGTGGTTGCCTAATAGTTGGAATATTATTGTTATTGCTGTTGTTAATTCCTCTTAGTCAAGAAGTTAGACATTTGATGAATTTGGTAATTTGATTCTAAGTGAAGACTTCTATAGAAGAGAGTCTAGTGAACTTGTGCTTGTTGTTTTAGTAGGTGAAAGTAGAAGAAGAACTAATAGTCGTTTAAGCAGGAGCAATGCAAAGCTAAATAGACAAAGTCAACCTAGGATTGGTGGCATTGTTTGTTGGAATTGTTGCAAGATGGGATATTTCAGAACGGATTGTCTTGAGTTAAAAAACGAAAAGGTAAGAGAATTAGAGTGGAGTCTTCTATTGATATTGTTAAAAATGCCGATGGTGTCTTGGATGGTGATTATTATGTCTTGTTTATCGCTGAGAGTTCGTTGTTTGACAAATTGACTATGGATTTCAGTTATTCATTACATGTTACACTAAATGGGAATTGGTATACTATTTATCAATGCATGATAGTGGTAAAGTGTAGTTAAGAAACAACGCTAAGTGTGATGCTATAGGTGTTGGCGATGTTAGAATAAGAATACATAATGCCATTGTGAGGACATTAACTGGAGTGAGGCATATTCTAGAATTGAAGAAGAACCTTATTTTCTTTAGTGTCTAGGATTCAGCTAGACGTTAATGTGCTTCAAAAGCTAGAGTTCCGAAGGTCTTTCGAGGTGCCCCCATGATAATGAGAGAAAGCAAACATAGTAACTTATATGAGCTTCAAAGGGAGACATAGATTTTGCTGAGGAGACTTCGAATGTATCTATTGGAGGGTTTCAATTGTGGCACATGCATTTGAGACACATTAGCAAGAGAAGCTTGAAGGGATTTACTATGTGGTTGTGTGACTAAGGAGCTAAATGTATGTGGGTTCTGTGACTTTGGCAAATAGTGATAAGTGTAATTCACTAAAATTATTAAAGAAATTACAAAGATTGCAGAGTTGATTCACTAGATGTTCGCAGGCTATTGCAATTTCTTTCAAGTAATAAAGTCATATTTATGCTAACAGTTGTAGATGATTACTCAAGAAGGACGTGGGCATTTCTGTTGAGCTACAAATTTGATGTTGTTGTCATGATCAAATAGTTGAGAGCTTTGATCGAAAATAGAATCGATAAGGATATGCGGACTGATAATAGCATGGAGTTTTATTCCATGTTGTTAAAGGAATTCTGTATGAAGGAAGGCATAATGAGATATCACACTATATCAATGAACCACAATAGGTTACAAAGTTAATGAGCAGAATATTACTAGATACAACCCATAAAATGCTTTGTATTACTGGTATTGCTAGGAAATTCCTAGTGGATGAACTTAGTACGACAAGCTACCTAGTGAAAAAATCCCCATTAATTGCAATTGGACATTGGACTCTCTCAAAAGTGTGGTCAAGTAATGTTTCTGATCTTCTGTTTGGTTGATTATATTATATTGAATCGAGTAATACTGAGTTTGATGGGAGTGCAAGAAAGTGTATGTTCCTATGTTATGCACAAGGTGAGTGTGGCTATTAGTTGTGGTGCCTGAAATTAACTTCACCTATTGTCAGTAGAAAATTTATATTTGACAAGTCTCCGATACTTCTGAGGAAGAGTGATTGTTGTAGTGATTATACGAATCCAAACACTATTTAGCTCAAGGTGGAGTTGCAACCAGAAACTCCTTAAGTGACTAGTACTAGTGTGATAATCAACACTGATTGTGCTTATAGCAAGATGAAGCCTATAGAGCCAACAATTGCTAAAATTGTTGAGTTTGACAAGGTGCATGTTTGATCTTCTAACATATATGAATACACTGTTGATTTTGTTTTATCTGTGATTGAGGAAGTTGTGGCGGCCAGTGCAGGTGGAGTTGGTTATGAGGTCCACTATTTTATTGAATTTCAAGTGCGGCTAGAACTTGGAAGGAGTCTATGGCGATTGAGCCCATAAAGATCTGTTAGAGAGTAGAATTGAAGTTCAAATTTATCGAAACAATTGTGATTGGGCTCAAACGTCGAGCCAAGTTAAAGATTGTTCAAAATGTGTCTCACATTTGAGCTCATGAAAAAAAAGCCAATCCAAATTGGTTTCCTAAATTGAATATGTCTCCTAGTTGAGTTGCTTACTAGTTGGAGTAGGATTCCTAAACATAATTTCCTATTTTGGATCCAACTCTTGTCTACATAGAAGAAGTGTTTTCATCAGGATGAGCATCCAAGAGGCGGCTTTTCCAGGAATTACACCCTGAAGCAACTCGAGAGTATTGAAGCCGATGAACCTTATGGTAAGATTTGTTCCTTTGTGAGATTGAGAGATTATTTTGTAAGAATTGTGATGACTGAGTTATTGAGTATAATTGTGTTGGAAAACACTAAGAGTGTTTAAGTAATTTGTGCATAGTTGTGTTTTTCGTTTTATTGCTTGATCTATAGTGAAATCATGTATAGGTCTCTCGGTGGATATAGGTCACACTAATCAAACCACATAAGCCCCGGCATCCGATTTATTGCCTTATTTTGTTTATTCTATTATTCGATTGCTTGTTTTCCACAACATTTATATAAAGGCTTTTAAATTTGCAAAAAAAAAACAAAAAAAAAAAGGTTGTTGCACATTTCATAGGGTCTTTAAAAAATGCCTGATAACCGTACAACTCGTGACTATAATAATTCAAAACAATTTATAAAAAATTGCCCCTACTTAACTTCACGACGTTATTACTTTAACATTTATGTCTTATGTTTAGGAAAACTGAAACTTCTTTTAACTCATTTTTAACAAGTATTCTCGGAGTACCAGTTTACGTAAATATTTAAAAACTAAGATGATTTGGCATTTTAAGAGCGACCACTCTTGATTTAATTTGAGATGAGAGGTTGGTTTTGCATTAGAAATCAAAGATTGAGGGATAAGGACAATATTAATGTCATAACTATTATGTTGTGCACACTTTGACGTCGAGATTTTTCAAACGATCATTTAAGTGCCATAATTTTTAAAAACATATATATATACTTAAATTAATGTGATGATAAAAAATGAACGTGACTTAAATGTAACTTATAACATGGGGTGTCCATCTTATCATATGTTTATACCTCCAACACCCTCAGTCTATATGGATGTTACTATGCGGTCGGTAGCGATCCTCGGATAATGTTTTTTCGCTTCCTCGTTTTTACAAGATTACTTCCTTTTAATTTTCTTGAGATTATGAAAACTTAGATAACTCCAAAGGCTAATGTCTATCATCTTCCCAAGATTAGAAAGCATTCAAGATAGCGTTCGCCACATCGCATCGGTCTCGCAATCTTACATTCCGTCATCTTCTTGGCATGGCCTTTTATTTTATTCTTGATTCTCGATTCTACATGCATGTCTTTTATCTACATTCACACCTCTCCAAATGAAGACAAAGTAAACCTTGAAAACCCTAATGTTTGTAATGTGGCATCCTCGTTGTCATGGGACAGATCGTTGATAACAATATATTCAACAGAATAATCATTGATTGCACTTCAAATTGGAAACCATTCTCTTGTTTTAGGGAAAAAGAACAGCCACCGATGACTCGACCTAGTTTTTATCGACATTCGGTTTTCCATTGTTTCGTCGCAATTAAGTTGGTCATTGATTACGCTAGTATTTGATTTGTGCACCGAAAAATAGTATTAGATTTATTGTATGTAATGTGTCGGGTGTGATGGTGAATTTGTGCGCATCTAAAACTCTAAATTAAATTAACATTCTCGATTCTTGATTTGGACCTATAAATAGCTCACGTTTGAGACGATTTTGAAAACAAATGACAGTGATATAGATAATGGTAGTGGCGTAGTGACGAAAAGCTACTAATTTCATGGGCTAGAAAAAACATAAATTGAGAACGAAATTAAATATTAAATTTAATCTGTGCATTTATAGGGTACGGTGTTGAGAAAGTACATTAAAGTCGATTGAGAAGTTATCTTTTTCTCTCTCTTTTTTTTTCTTTTTGAAGTACAATTTTTCATGATTTAAAGAGAAAAATAAAAGGAAAAAGGAGCAGAAGCAAAGGGCCCATAATAAAGTGAAAATATGGACCACATCACTTCTTCCGATGCATTAAAGATCCAATGAAGTTTCCATCCACGTGCTCCAGAAAGAAAACCCAGAAATTGGTTTTCTAAATTAATGCAATTCCCACTCCCAATTGTCTGGTGCTTCTGATGGAACAACTCACTATGCTCAACTATCTTATTCCCAATCAAAACCAGTCTTCATTCATTCATTTATTTTATTTATTTATTTATTTATTTATTAGAGAAAGAGCATAAGAAGAATAATGGAAACAAGATAAAAAGAAATAGATGGTGATAATTGGTGTAATGACTATGGTAATAATGATTTATATTATAGTGCACCAATTAAGATGAACTATTGTTCAACTTGAAGTCACTCAAGTTGCAGAAAAATTGTCCAAAAAATCCTAAACATATTGCACTTTTGCCAATACCATCCTGAACCTTTTTAATTTTGCTAATTGAGTCTTAAACTTTTTCACGTTTTGCTTACTCATTTCAACTAAGTTTAGTCGAAAATCACATGGACGCCAGCCATTCTACGTGGCACAATCAGCGCTAGCATGAGTAATTTTTAATATTTTTTGGATTTTTAATATTTTTCGTTTCTCTTCTCTCTTTTTTTTCTTTTTTGATTCAAAGGGCCGACGACACCATTGGCTGAGGGCATCGCGAGCCCTTGTGGGCCACAGCAAGGGCATCGCAGCCCTCGCCCTCCCTCACTGTGGTCGACAAGGGCCACCACACCCTCGCCTCGTCGGCCACAACGAGGGCTCACAAGCCCTTGCCTGATTTGGCGAGAGCCACGACCCTTGGCCTTGGTCAACGAGGGTTGGCCCTTACCCAGTGGTTAGCGGCCTCGCCGACCCCTTGAACAAAAAAGAAAATAAAAGAAAAAGGAAAATAAAAAATCGATAAAATATTAGATGAAGTATTTAAAATTGTCCATGTCAGCGCCGCCCGTGCCACATAGGACGACTAACGTTGACATCAGTAATTTCTGGCCAAAATTGGCCAGATAAACTCAATTGGCAAAAGGTTTATGACTTAATTAGCAAAAGTAAAAGATTTAGAACTAATTTGGCAAAAATGTAATAGATTTATTATTTTTTGCGTAATTTTCCTGGCCCAATACCCAAAAGAACCCCAAACTTTAGGTGTTGTCCCAATTACATCCCAAAAAAAAAAATTCTCATAAAAACCCTCAACTATCGAGCCAATACCCAAAAAAACCTTAAACTTTAAGTGTTGTCCCAATTATATCCAAAACTGTTTTTGGTCTCGTAAAAAACCTCAAACTTTTGTTTTTGTCCCAAATTTACCACCATTAACTTTTCGTCTGAAATGGCCGTTAGTAAATCTACATGAAATGCCACGTCATTAATGAAATCCTCTTCAACAAACTGATATTAACAAATAATCCACAAAATGATGTCTTCTTGAATGAGCAATTAAGGTTTTGCATTTTAATTGCTTTCATTCTTCTTCATATCGTCTCGTCTCCTTTCCATCTCACTCGAATCTTCTATGACGCTTACTCCTTTATCTCTCGCGCTTGGAGAGCTCATGGTCGAGACGCTCGAATATCTCTTGATTGAAAAATTTTGAAATTTTGAAATCTCTCGCTTGAAGAGATTTTATATATTGGATAAGACAATGGTTCTTCCATAAATTGTTCTTGCTTTGACTTGTGTAAAAAATGGAGAACTCTGAGCATGAGAGATGGAGGAGTGAGCGCCATGAAAGATACAAGCGAAATGAAAGGGAGACGAGACAATACGAAGAAGAGTTAGAACAATTGAAAAGCCAAACTCTAATTACTCATTCAAGAAGACAACATTTTGTGGACTATTTGTCCATGTTAGCTTGTTGAAGAAAATTTCATTAATAACATAGCATTTTACGTAACTTCACTAATGGCCATTTCAAACGGAAAGTTAACGGTGGTAAATTGGAGACAAAAATAAAAGTTTGGAATTCTTTACGAGACAAAAAAGTTTTGAATATAATTGTGACAACACCTAAAGCTTGGGATTTTTTACAAGATAAAAAAAAATTGAATATAATTGAAACAACTTGAGATTTTTTTGGGTATTAGCCCCAATTTTCCTCTCAAGTTGCAGTTTAAAAAAAAAATTTAGTAAGACTCCAAAGACTGAAGACCGAAGTCATTTCTAGGGTGAATAAACGGGTCAATAAAGGTGACTTTGACTTATAGTGAATCTTTTCATGTCTATATCAAGATTAAAGTACTAAACTTTTAGTTATGTACATTGATTATTAGAGGGAATTGGGATTCCTTGCCCGAGGAGCAAGTCTGACTAGCTCCTTCGGCATGCCTGTTTGAGACAGGATCACAGCTAATGTTAAGAAACATCTGGGGAAAAACTCTCCACAAGGACAAGCCCAAAACCTAATGTACAGTATAGACCGTGATTTAATCCTAAAACTTTCAATTTGTTTGATCAAGTCCTAAAATTTTACTAGAAAGTGCAATCGCGTCATAAACCATTCGATTGATTCAATTTAATCCTAAATCTTTTTTTTTATTTAGAAATGAAATTAAACCCCAAAACTTGTATTAAAAAGTGCAAATTGAGGATGAAATGTAGGTGAAGATCGGGACTAAAGGCCTATATAATCATGGGAATCAACTTTATTCAAGAGGCCCAATTTGTGCAATTACCAAAGCAGAAGCACATGGGCCCAAATTTGATGTGATCAAGATTGAAAATTTGGAAGCGTATGGCCCAAAAAGATTGAAATGAAAGGCCATCCTTTGACTCATGCAATTTCTGCTTGCTGGTCCAAATCCATTATCATCATCATCATCCCAATATCCATTCAATAGATGAAAGAAATTCACACCAAGCTACTTAGAGCTGCATCTAAATATTAGACTAATTAATTAGCTTAGTAGGCACATTCAACTGCTTGAAAAATTAGGTTAAGTGGATCCAACCATTTGCTTTTTAATTAAAAGCATTCACGATAACTTTCATCCATCAAAATTTCGTCAAATAACTTTCCTGATGTAATCGCTCGCTAATCTTTCCTCGAAAGTTAACAAAGTAATCTAAACAGTAGCCCACTAGCCTTATGGGACCGGCAAACCGATGAGATTAGCTGTGGTGCTCTCAATTGAATGGCAGTAGAATTGGTACTTAGCCAAATATCTGATAAAAAAAAAATGATTTGAAGGGACAAAACAGGACTTTGTATAGAGTGAAGGGCCTGAAAGGATCAGAGCTGGAGCATGCAAGAACATGGGAAACTGAAGAGAGAGATTGATGGTGTTGGCCAACAGATGGACAAACAGGAGATGAGATAACAATAATAATAAAAGCTTCCCACATCATGAGTGGACAAAACCCCAGCAACACATAGACCCACCTCATTTATAAATGCAGTTCTGGGCAAAAGGCTTCCCAACTGTACTGACCCATGATGCAGATTTAATGGTATCTTTCCTTTGCAAGAACTTTGAATTTTCTGTGTAGCATCAGGTGCCAGGAACATTGAACCAGATGTTCAACACAGTGCAGTACGTAGGAGGCACAACATGAAGAGTTCAGTTGATCCAATAATACCAGCATGACTTCCTGGCATCAATAGGATGCACAATTTGGTCAAATCTTGCGGTCGGCGGAATTACCTAGCAAAACATCCGGCCTCGATTGTTAATCATAGAACGCGTCAAGTCTCAATGTGAAGGGTTTCATCCCATCTGTCGTCGCACCCCCACCCGTACATCTATGGATGAGTTGGCCGTTCCCTCAATTGGGTCCACATAACCCTACCACAGTTAGGACCACTGCATTCGCATGTCTTTACCACACGACAGCAAGTTAGAAGGTTGCGCAACAACATTGATCGAAGCAGCTATTGGTGTCTTTCTTTTCAGGCTTCTGTACAGATTCCGGCATGGACAGTCTCGATGTCGAAATGGACAGTCGAAACGTGAGGCTCTAAAAAAATCCAGGAAAAAATAATAACACAAATTTACGCGTAAATAACAATTTCTGAAATGATAACATCATCGTTGCTAGCCTTAGCAAGCAAGGAGACATGGGCAAGACGCAAAAGACAAGCCTTGCACAAGAGGAACCTTCATCTGTCACCATCCTTTCTTGGTTTATCATATGGTAGAAAGACAAAACCTTGATGCCTACTCTTCACATGCTCGTCACAGAGATTCAAGCCTTTCCCATGTGCAAACAAGCTCTCTGAACCTCCTTCTCAGTTGTCTTTAATTAATTGCCGTGCCACTATTTAATACATTCTTGTTCTTCTTTGCTCAAAGGAGGAGAAAAGAAAACGACAGATCGGACTTGAATCCAACAACACGATGCCAGGTTACTATCTTCGAAGCAATATTCAACATAGCAGCTTTATTACTGGGCATGTACTTTTGATTGATTACAATCTAAACCAACAAAAAAAAGCTGTCCTAAAATCTCTTTCTGCAAAAGGGAAAAGGGTAGGAACCAAAGAGGAAGAGACATTGCTGCAAAACGAAGTTAAAAGAAGACCTCCCTGGGAAACACTTTAGATGTACATGTACAGTAAATTTGATTTAAAAAATAGAAGGGTGCTCTTTATGAATGCCAAATTCCGCTCAACATACTGCGGAATCGGTTAGTGGATAGCTTCCTGACGAGCCGTTTGGCATCCAAAACTTCAGCTTCCGCGAGCTTTTCCAAGGTTTTCAGATGCCCCGAATTCACAATCTTTTTCCTCACGCTGTGGCAACTCGTTATCGCCATCAATGTGGAAAGCAAGAACTTCTTGTAACTGGAATTTACCTCCTCTGGCTCGAGGAGACGTATCAGTAATCCAATGTTGTGGTCCTCCTGCACGAACCTCTTCCGGTTTTTTGGGACTAGAACCATCGCCGAGAGCGCTTCCGCAGCCATCTCGCGAACTTCAAATGACTTCGCATCGAGAAATCTAACAAACTCGGGCAAGAACCCTGCATCCCCCAGTGCCCTTTTCGCCTCCTCTGAAGTGGCACATAGCTTGGCTGCCACTTTCAGAGCTAATTCTTGGACTGAAACCTCACCGTTGCGAAGGAAATTAAGCAAAAGTTCAATGAATCCATAACTCACCAACATGTTGATACAATTTGGCAAGGAGAAGCATAACTTCTCGATGGCTTGAAGAGATAACTCTCTAGTTTTGGATGATATCGGCAATGTAGGATCCAAAATGCGTACTAGCACACGAATTCCTCCTTCTTTTATGACCATTTGCCTGATCGAATCATCTTCAGATGCTATGCTCTGAAGGAACTCGATCGAACTAATCCGCACATTGTCAACCTTCGTTTGGGAAAGCTTGATGAACGTCGAAACCGCACCTTCATCGACCATGAACCTCTTAATTTCCTCGACGGGAACAAGATTTCTCAACACCCCACAAGCAAGACAAATCAACTCTGCTTTCGAATTGCTATTAGCACAAACTTTGAGCAAAGCCGTGACTCCGCCATGAGCAGACACGGACCATGCGTTTTCTGCATTTTCCGTCAATTTCATCAAACACCTTGCAGACCCTTCCTTGCCCTTTTCACTCCCACACTCCAAAACCCTAATCAGCGGCCAAATTATCCCTGCACCGACCAACACCCCCTTACACCAATCGAACCTGGCAATCACCGAGACCGCCTTCACAGCCTCTTCTTGAATCTCCGCCACCTCCGAGAAATCAAGAAAACCCACCAACACATTCACAATGCCACCAACCTCCACAACTATCCTCACATACTTGTCATCCTCATTCATCACTTCATACAAACTGACCAGAGCCTGCTTCTTCATCACGGTGTCACCAATTTTCATTCTTGTCAACAAATCCCTAACGTAAAACCTCATATCATCCTTACAAGCACCAAGACCAGGCCTAGACACAACAATGGCGTTCACAGGAGTCAATATACCTGTCGAGTATATCTCCGAAAGATTCTTCATGTGACGATCGAACTTGGCCAAGATTATGTCCAAATCACTCTGCATCAAGAGCTTCCCACTGTACGAAAGATCGACACATCTGTTGGCAAGATCGCCGCTCTCGCTCAACGTGACCATCAGCGCGCGCACCAAGTCCGAAACCGCGGGGCTCCGCGCGGAGCCGGCGCCTTCGATCGAGACCAACCCGGAGTTCAATTCCTCGAGCTTCTTCCTTATGAGTTGCCATTTCACGGCGAAAACTTTGACGGAGTGAGACAGAGAAACCAACGAGGACAAGCGCTCGGTGGCGCGTTTGAGGCTGCTCTGTCTCGATTTCGCCTCGTGGGTCGTCTCTTCTTCCACCATTTTCGCAAGAATTTCAGTGGTCTCGGAGCAAAGGAACCATTCTTTCTTATCTGGGTCGTTGTTTCAGGAAGAAAAGAAGCGACTGGTTTCTTGAAGCTGTGACTCGTGAGGTATCCAAGAGACTATCTTGTCATGGGTAGAGAGAGAAAGAGAGAGAGTGAGAGCGAGGGGGACTGGCTAAGAGAGAACTGGTTAAGTTATTATCATCTGCTTGAAGAAGATTGGTGCTCGTGGCGTGTGAATTGACATGACTGACCCCCATGCGAGGGTGAGATAGGGAAAGGTCGAGAGAGGATGGCGAGGGGTGTTTCTGGGAAAGGACGGTAAAAAGCGTGGCTTTGGCGACTTGGTCAGTTAGAAGTTGGAGCAGATACAAGGATAGGAATAGGATGGAGGTAGTTGAGTAATGAATTCATGGAGAGAGAGAGAGAGAGACTATTTTATATTTCACATGACATGGTCACACCATGTTTTTAATAAAGTTTACTTGTTCAATTGAATCGAATCTATTTTAAGAACGCTTAATAAGCATCGTCGTCGACTTAGTATTCTCTATCGTTCTCCTTTAATCAATCAAACATTCAGATTTAGTAACGATATCATGTCCGATATTTGAGATGTACAAAAATTAAAATATATGGGGGCGCATCACATTTTCGTGATCAGAATTGTTTAGATGAATTAGAGCAATGGGGGCTTGGTCCATCTCATAATCACTAAACATCAAAAGACTAAGAATCAAAAGGGAAAATGCAAAGATTGTCGAGTTGGTAATCATAGAGGTTATATTAATTTATATTGATTAATCATAGAAAAAAAATATTAAAAACGTGCCTGAACCAAAAAGCGTAACCCTATTTTCAATCTACAAGTTACATACTCCAACACAGCAAAATTGTACATTTATTTACAAGATTACCATTTCACTTTCCAAAAGTACACTTTCCATCTTCTAACACCCACCCACATCCAAATCCTAATCAACACAGCAAATAAAATTTAAGCTTGCTCAGCCCCCGCGGCTGCCAATTTCTCTGACTAGTAGCCTGGCCCCCTCCACCGCCGCCGCCGCCGTCGCAAAGCCACCAGACCCTAGGATCCCGTTGTTCTCAATAGTCCTTTGTGATACCCTCTCTATCTCCCAGCTACAGGAGCTCCATCGCCCTTGAGGCCTTGATCCGAGGTTATTCATGGCATCTTGATCTAGACTCGACACATATAGTTTAAAAACATATGTATGTTTTTTTTGTCGTGCGTGAGAATTCAGGATCATGTTTTGTGTAATTTCCCTTAATCTTTCGGTTGCAAGAGGGGAAAAAGGAGGGAAGATTAATTCTATTTCTCATTCGAAAATCATGGTGGAAAATTTTGGCTGCATTCGTCAACTCTCCAAGTGTGGAATAAAAAAGATCAGGGTGCAGCAGTGCAGGTCGGCAGCTTTCACTTACGTCACACATGATGACATTAAAGTCTTCAAATAGTGAAATTCAAGGATATTGAAAGCATTATTATATACTTTATTTATATTAGGTAGTTTACCTAGGAAATTGTTAGTTACATGTAACTTTCACTAGGCACTATACACCACTATGCTCCGTGAGCTCAATGGTGACAACCTTGTATCACAACAAACTTTAGGAAAGGAAACCGAATGGTCAATTGCTTGTTGAGTCCTTCACAAACTCATCCTTGATTAGCATATTAGCAAACCTAACACGATATATATATATATATATATATTCCAATTCATGCAAGTAATCTGTATAGGATCAATGCATGTACAACTTATACAAGAAGTTCATTATATCAATTTAGGTTCGGATGAGTAGTGGTTGCTTAGCTTAGAGTTTGACAATGGTATGGGTTGAAAATGGAGTATCAAAGGACATGGGGTATAATAATTTATTACTTGCATGATGTGGATGGCAATTAACTTTTTAATAACCCCGGGAAAAACTCAAAAGCACGTCAATTTTTCTTTTTTGGGTTTTATTGCTCCGATTATTACTCTTATTTAGGAGGGTCATGGGGAAAGCAAAAGGGAAAATGTACTTTAGTGCAAGACAGCACAATGACTATAAGACTAAAGAGACTCTTTTGTGATTGAAGTGGGGCATCAATTTCTAACCTAGCTAGGCATCATCTTAGAGAAAGTGGGCTTTTGCGTAGGGTTCACGGTGAAGAGATATTTCCCCTAAATGTCTCCCTTCATTTCATTGCTTTTTCTTCATTCTTTCTAAAGTTGAGGGAATGGAAAAGGCCTAAGACCATTTCTTAAAAGCGCACATGAAGTTTTACTCCAAAAGGGACGCTTCTTGCTGTCGCTAAACTCAGCTAGGGAGAGAAAGAAAGAGACAAGCTAATGGAATTAAGACATTAATGCCCTAGAGAGAGAGAGAGAGAGAGAGAGAGGAGAGAAGGTCCCTTGATGGTCCATCCCTTAATAAGGACACCACTTCAATTAGGTGAAAAAGAGGAAAAGGGTGTCTTTCCATTATCCTTACGCCTTAGAGATGACACATCCTTCCACTCCAAACATGTGAAGCCCCCTTACCAAGGAGATGCCTTGAGATGGAGTTCACCGTTGAGTAACTAAAATGGGAAGAGTTCTTTGAGACAATTCGTTGAGAAAAGGCGTGGGGAAATGGATCCCCTTTCATTGTTTTCTTGTGAAGTTTTTTAGTAGTGACGATGGCCGGCCAAAAAGCCCCCCCACCGAGAAAGCTATGCCCATTAAGAACAATGCTAAAGGCAAGACTAGGCATAATACACTTGAATTGTAAGCGAAGCTTTTGAGGAAGTAAAGGGTAGGCTGCTCGAGCAAAAGGGAAGGAGAGAAATCAAGAGCATCTTACTCATTAAATTAAAATGCCAAAAAGGAGGGAAAAGGGGAAAAGCTAGAGAGATGACAAGTGACTTTATGAGAAGACAATGACACAAAATGAAATGATTAGGTCTAACTTAGTTGTAATTTTGTCTTTCACGTGATTAAATACCACATTCCATCGTCTCATCACGATTGAGCATTTTGACTTAATATGGGGCATGTAAAGCAAGGTTCTTGAAGTACACATTTGCTCTTTTATTGCCAAATGCTAATCTCTAATTTAGTTTATTTTCCTAATCTCTCCAAAGTGGAATGTCGGCCATAAACACAATGTCCTTAGTGCTTACACATGTTGTGCTGGTGGAGAGACTCCATCAGTCACAAGTGTTTGTTGTGTCGAACAAATGAAATGGTCCCCTCTCTCTCTCTCTCTCTCTCTCTCTCTCTCTCTCTCTCTCTCGTGCTTCTAACTTCCAAGGCATTGTATAATTGGAGGCACATGGCCCTCGATCTTCTATTATCCACTATTTCTTTTTTTCTTTTTCTTTTTCTTTTTTTGGTCGGAATTATCCACTATTTCACTACGTGTCTTTTTTATTAGTACATGCATAATTTTGCCAACCGTAGTATTCTTGTCTCTTGCACATGTTGTATTATTGGTATCTCAGTATTTAGTTCTATTTTTCTTTTTTCTTTTTTTGTCAAGGTGATATTTAGGAGGCACATATAATTTAACAAGATAATTATTGGATAAACTATGTTATATCTTCACCATTTGTCTAAAAACCAATTCGCTCAAGTGATTTGGATGATTACGTGAATGTATGGATACGATGTTTGGGACTATTTACTCCATACATGCTAGAGGATTCATCTCGCCTTGTGAAATATATCCATTGATTACTCTACATAACTATATTAACAAAACGATTTTGACACAAACTTTTTAGTGTTTCAAAAGAAGACGAGTGCTTATTGGAGAATTTCGCGCTCCCTCGGCTTTGCTTCTCATAAGTGCTGTTAAATTGTCAATATATCCATGGATAGAGCATCGATGGCAAACAAAACGATGTTATCTTTGTTACACATGGCGTCAACCTGAAGCAATAGTATTGGGCTGGCTCACCTAAAGAATGTCCTTTTGCTTGTGATCCAACAACTATCCGGCGATCCATCCCATGAAACAACATCGTTGTATTCACCATACATGTTGGTAAAGAATCCAACGATGATTAGAAGATATTCTACGATTTCAATGCTTATGTTCCTTTTATTTAAGTTTTGTTTTTGGATGTTAAAATAAATGATAGGGTCATTTCAGTGCGCAAGCACTTGCTTAGACTGAGCCAGTCATAACCGTTAATCACATAAGCCTTAGTAAATTCAACGTTCATACTCTAGAGCCACGCGGTTCCCACTTTCCGTTGATTAGAAAAATCCACCAAAGTGACCATTGGTGCAGATCAATCTTGAGTACAAAGCAAGGTTAAAACCGATGGTTACAAAAGTAAACCCTAGTTTTGAAGAGAAAGGTGCATGCAACAGTTTGTCCTTCATCTACTATACATACACATGTGTGATACATATAGCATACTTGATGTGAATAGAGATTGCTAGATAAAGACATTTTAAGATTAGTGGCTGTTCGTGTTGAATTATAAATCCACTTAAGCGCAGAAAAAACGGATTCGTACCCACTATTCTTGGTTTGACGTACCAAAAACTTGAATCAATAGCACTTTAATTTAGTTGTCAAAACTGATGGGCACTTCATCACGTGTCCACTCTCTTGATCCACCATCATTTGACTGAACTTAGTGAGGTTGTTTGCTGTACTTTGTTGCCTATTCCCAATCGAGTCGGCTGTTTAGCTGATCAATAAAATCGGGTTGATAAGCATGATCTTCCTAGTCTTAGCTTTTGAGGACCCACTGGATACGTTTCCCTCTTGCGGATTTATCCTGTGAAGGTACCGATTTCTGCGACGCGCTCTTAACAAGTTGTATAGGGTAAGATCAAGAGAAATAGTAACAAGAGCCACGTGACGACAAATATAAATTATGAGATATTATAGGGACAGAAGAAAATCCAAGAAAAAATTGACCACTCACCAAATCTCCACTTTCTGCCAATGCGTTCAACGTTGGAGAAAGAAATTACATAAGATTAATTGGATATTAATTTTGATGTTACAAGGTAATGATGACGTAAATATGATGCAGATTATATCAAATTGACCATTGCGACGGCATTAAGCATTCACTGGTTCCTAGTCGTTAAATATTGACGTATGGGAGTCATCAATGGGGACTTGGAGGCAAATGAGACATAGCGACAAAGTCTTCACCTTAAACTAAAGTACCAAAGAATTAATTGTATGTACATCAATATGGTAAGAGTTAGGTAATGACCTCAAACACTTCATGACTAGGCCGAGTTGACGCCGATAGACGTTGACGCGACGCATGCTTGAGAACCTAATTTTGCTATCTTTTTTAATGGGATTGACGGGCGGTAGGCACACTAAGAGTCAATTATACACACGAATCTTATGACTCGAAACTCTAACCATCTTTGCTTATTGTCGAGAATTGTATACACATTGTACGTCTAATTCAGACTCACAAATTCATTCATTCACGGCCAATCCAACCCCATGGTGTTAAGTATCCAATTCGTAAAAACCAAGGGTTCAAGGAATCCAAATATTCACATCATGAGCGAGAATTTATTCTTTGTAGTGAATTTATCATGTGACACTAACACGAGGAGTTTAAAAGCCATGGCCAATGGAAAAATGAGGCCCCTAGGTGTTCGAGTTTCTTCAGGTCCTGCAGGCGAGGACCCTCCGGGCCACATTTCAAATCTTCGGGCGAGGAACCGCCAGCCTTGCTGTCGAAGACCCACCAGGCAAAAATTCCGGAGGTTCATTGCATTTCGTGACTGTGAGGAAGTCAATTCTGGCTGGATGCTTTATTCAGCACCAATGGTGAACCTCAATACCACTAAGTCATCGAGACGATGAATTTTTAGGTGAACAATTCAGGAAAATTTGTCAAAAAAGTCCTAAACCTATTGCACTTTTGCCGATCCAATCCTAAACCTTTCAATTTTGCCGATTCAATTATAAACCTATTGCACTTTTACCAATTTAGTCATAAACCTTTCAATTTTACCGATTCAGTCCTAAACCTTTTTATGATTTGCCGAATCGGTCCTAAATCCTTTTTATGATTTGCCGAATTAATCCTAAACTTTTTTGATAATTTTCTCGAAAAATTCAAATCATACATGATGGCTAATCACGATATTGTCAAGAACGGTGTTCTGAAAGGCCTCTCTCTCTCTCTCT
>BCNH02000004.1:5161581-5175386 GCA_001662345.2 Metrosideros polymorpha var. glaberrima | reverse complement strand
CGCGCGCACGCACCCACACACACAAACACGCATTTCTCCTCATCTTTTGGAAAATTCGGCGAAAGCCCTCAAGAGAATTTTTAAGCTTCATCGAATCTATCGAAAAAAGTCCGATTGATTGGTGACCAAAGTCGCGACTACTTCAACCGGAAAAAGGGCAGTCGAAGCCAATCTTGGATAGTTGTAAGCTGATTCAGAAAAAAGGTCCTAGTTTTGAGATCACGATCTAGTGGCAAGTCAGTTGAACTTGTGATCAAACTCTTAGGAAATTCCTCTCAACTTGAGATTATCTTCAGGGATGATCCACATCAGTTCTAGCAAAAGAAGCCTGTTTTTTTTTGTTTTTTCCTTCCCTAGTTAGCATCTTTCATTCATTACCATCTCCATTCTTAATGACATCTTTTGCTAGTACTTCTGTTAAAAAGAGATCCTGTTTATGCTCATGTTCTCATGAAAATGCAGATTGCATTCTTCCTGGAGCCTAACCATAATTTTCGATATGCCATTACATGCTTGCTTGCTCTCAGCAGGATTCTAGTGCTTCTTTTATTCTATGTCTATATCTGCAGACAATTACTCATTACTGCTGTCTAAACTTAAGTAAACACCTTATAAATTTATCTAGCATTCGACCGAGATGGGTGTAAACAATAAACATGATCTTGTCTGGTCTAAACAGTTCTACGGATAGAACCAGAAGCAACAAGGAAAGTTGGAGCATGCATCCATGGAACACCTGCCAAAAGGCCTTCTAAAATCTCCCATAACTTCACAACTGTAGTTGCTGGAGCCAAAGCAGACTACTTTTTGGCCTAAAAGAAAAGGGACAAATTGTATATGCGGCTCCTTAAGAAAGGAAGAGAAAAGGCCTCAAGACATGCCTAAGCACCAACTCGCCTGCGATTCACCAAACGGGTCCGTCTGCTTTTCAACGATAGTTTCGATAGATTGGGCTGTACGTGCAACTTTCTACATACTTAACGAGATTTTCTGGGCGGGGTAGGCATGTCGCCAAGCCTACAAAGCATTGGAAACATAACGAGCTAAGGGGAGAGTGAAAGTGAGTTTAATTAGCAGTTGGCCAATTAATTATACTCTTTTAGCTTTCTTGTACTTGAAACAGTTCATTGATTATCCAAGAGGTTGATATGGATATATACCGTGGAAACAGATGCTATGACATCTTTTGTTCTGTCCATTACATTCGAGATCGCAACATTCTTGTATTGATGTAGTCTAATGCCTCAACATTTATTGTAAGTCACGTCCCTTGCTTTCAAGAGGATAATGCCGCGCCTACATTTATGAATTCCCGTCCGTCCTCGATCATGTCAGCCTTCGCCATCACTCTGAAATCAGACATGTGAACGGATGGTGATCTCAGCAAGCAAGCAACGACATGCCAGGCGGGGAAGCAGCAGCGAGCATCAGTGGCGCAGACACCATTGTAGTCGCCGGAATGTTCCGACTTTGGCTCTCAACCATGTCGACCTCTCGAGCTCCGACATTGAACGGTCGGCGTCTCTGCTCAAATAGGGCTCCCGTTCACTCGAGTTTTTCTGCTATTTCTATTCAATTCAGCTTACTGAAACCAAGAAAACCGAGGTTTTGATTTGTGATGACTCTGACAGACAAATCCAATCCATTGGCGCCTGCGTGCTTGGATTCTGGCTATTTCTACACCATCATTCATCGAATCAGCCAGCATTTAATGGAGGAGTTCTTCGCTCAGAGTAGGCAGTTCTTCAGTTGGCCTTTGAGCGAGAAGATGAAGCTGTTAAGGAAGGAGAAGAACAGAGGCTACAATCCTCTGTTCGATCAGGTCCTCGATCCTGCAAATCAGACAAACGGTTTGTGTCTGATATATTTTATGGAGACCTACTTGCCATAGGAACCATTCATTCTAATCAATACTTCTTCACTCCCACCTCCATAACCCCACAAGCAGACCAACTTGTCCCAGAGGTACTGCGATATTCTCGGGCTTCCACTTCTCACTGGCAAACTCTAAGCTCCTTCCCTTCTGTACACGTTTACATCAGCAAGAATCTCGCAGTAACTCTGGGACAAGTAGGTCTGACATAAGATGGGAGGAAACCTGCACATAATGCAATTTTGAACAAATTTAGGATCCGCTGCCAGTATCGATTTGCTAACTAGGGAAGGAAAAACAATCAGGCTTCTCTTGCAGAAATTAATGTTGGATCATCCCTGAAGATAATCTCAAGTAGAGAGGAATTTCCCAAGAGTTTGATCGCAAGTCCAACCGACTTGCCACTAGAGCGTGATATCAAACCTAGGACAGCTTACAACAATCCAAGATTGGCTTCAATTATACTCTTCTCTTCCTAGCACTGCCCTATAAATTTATTAGGCAAAGCTTCAAAATCTCTCAATGGCTTTTGCTGATTTTTTTTAAAAGATGAGCAGAAATGTGTCTGTGTGTAGAGACCATTCCCTATAACTCGATGGAGCGTGGGCCTGATTGAAGAAAAGCAAAGCAAGAGTATAGATTTGACAAAAAGAAGCAACAAAGCGGCAAGTCAAATAAAAAAATAGAGAATGACCTTGCTAGATATAAAGAACTGCAGGATACCTATTCGATTCATGTGAAAAGATGCATGTCAAGCCTCATCTGTGATTAGCAATCCCAGAACACATACGAGGATTAGTATCGAAAAGTTGACCGTCAAGAGCTGAGTGATGATAAAAGCACTAGCACACCAATTTTATAGTTTGTCACTCATGGAGTGGACTCTGTTTAGAAATTGATGTAGGTCATCGAACATATCGTACCTTCTTCAGTAACTATGTTCAACTAGGATCTCTTTTCCAAGGCAATTTGGCTAGTAATTAATCAATGTCAAGAGCAGATGCTCCTGTGCTACTAATGGGCCACTAAGCAACAGCCGAGAGGGTGCAACAGAAGGTATTCTGATGGAGTCTGTAGTAGCCTGCCAAAAGAAAATCTCTAACCTTCATGTTCAAAGCTTTCATCATGCCGATTTATGACTTTTATTTAAGCATATTACCTGAAATTACAATGGTTCCATCGTTCCAGCATATCACCAAGATTCATTACGAATGCTCTGTACAAGATAGTCATGGAAAGAATGTTACTTTTCAGGATTAATTGTGGGATTCTTCTGTCCAGTACTTGTAATGACTGTGCAAGAATGAGTCTAAGCAATGAACTGAACAACTCAAAGAGGGTAATCACGAAAACAATTGTAGAGTGTCTTTGATGCGCAGGAAAGAATGGTGGAATACCATCGTATGCGTGTGTAAGGAAAAATAAAATCATCAGACGCGAACCGTTTATCTGATTTGCAGGATCGAGGACCTCATCGAACATAGGAATGTAGCCTCTGCTCTTCTCGTTCCTCAACAGCTCATCTTCTCGCTCAAAGGCGAACCGAAGAACCCCTGCTCTGAGCGAAGACCTCCTCCATCAAATGCTGGCTGATTCCATGATTGATTGCGCAGAAAATGCCAGAATCCGAGCACGCCTGAGACCAAATGGATTGGATTCGTCCGTCAGTGTCATCACAAATCAGAACCTCGGTTTTCTTGGTTTCAGTAACGGGAGTCGAATGGAAATGGCAGAAAAACTCGAGAGAACGGAAGACCTGTTTGAGCAGAGACGCCGACCGTCGAATATCGGAGCTAGAGAGGTCGAACTGTTGAGAGGCGACGTTGGAACACTTGGGCTACTACAATGGCGTCCGTGCAATCATGCTCGCCGCTGCTTCTCTGCCCGGCATGTCGTTGCTCGCCTGCTGAGATCACCGTCCGTCCGCCTCTTTGATTTCACAGAGGTGGTGAAGAGCTACGATAATATGAGAATGGACGGGATTTTATAGTTGCAGCGCGGCATTATGGTTTTGAAAAGCATTACATGTCATTATCTTTGAACCTTTGGCTTTGGTGGAAGGTGGTTGAGTTATGAATTCACGGAGAGACAACGAAGTATTTTTAATTAAAGATTGTTCTATCAATTATCTCGAAATACTGGTTAGCTAACCGGATAAGATTATCGGAGGATTTTCAAAGCGCTCATCGGTACACGTTCGATCGAATCAAGCTTATTTTAAAAAGAGAAAATTTCAAATAAGAGTCTGAAATGCCTCGTTTTCTTAAAAAAAAAATGGCCTGAAGTTGACTTTATTTTAAATAATGATCGAAATGCCTTTATTTTCTCAAATAAGGACGTGAAGTGAACCTTATTTCAAATAAGAGTCTGAAGTGCTCTTATTTTCTCAAACAAGGACCTAACAGCAATGGCATTTTCGTCCTTTTACTTTTTTTTTATTAAATAAAATAAAAAATTATCTAAAAATATTTTTTTTTTTAAAAGAAAAAGAAAAATCAAGGGTCGTCACCAAAAATGGCCGACAGGGGTCATTGGGCCCTCGCCTGTGATCGGCAAGGGTCGCCGGCCCTTTCCGACGACAATGGCAACCCCTTGACCTGATTTTTTTTCTTTTTTTGTGTGTTTTTTAAAATAATTTGTTTATTTTATGTGATAAAAAAAGTAAAAAAGACGAAAATTCCCTTGAGGTTAGGCCCTTATTTAAGAAAATTATGGCACTTCAAACTCTTATTTGAAATAATGTCTACTTCATGTCCTTATTTGGAATTTTCCCTTTTAATAATGCTTAATACGTGTTGTCAACGTAGTACTCTCTATTATTCTCCTTTAATTAAGCAAGTACTGAGATTCAGTGATGGTATCATATCCAAGGTCTGAGATGTGCAGAATCAGAAACGTATGGGGTGCATCACATCTCATGATCTGAAGTGTTTAGATATGAATTAGAGCAATGTGTACAATCTGATAGTCACTGAGCATTAAAAGGTAAATGCAAGGATTGTTGAGTTGATAATCTTAGAGGTATATTATTGTTATGTTGATTAATGTTAGGGAAAATACTAACAACATGCCTAAGTTTTCATCCAATAACCGAAAGGCATATGTCTATTTTCAAAACTGCAAATTACATACTTCAACTCAGCAAAATTGTACATTTTTTTTGCAAGATTAGCATTTCACTTTCCAAAGACACTTTCTATCTTGTCACACCTACCCACATCCAAACCCTAATCAACACGGCAAAGAATCTAAAGTTGCTCAGCTGCCGCCGCCAATGTCTCCGACTAGTAGCCCGCCCCTCTCCGACACCACTGTAAAGCCACTAGACCCTAAAATCCCGTTGTTCTCAGTCATCCTCCGCAATTCCCTCTCTATCTCGCAAATGCAAGAGCTCCATCACTCTTGAGGCCTCGATACGAGGTTATCCATGGCATCGTGACCTGAGTCGACACATATGTTTTTTATCATGCGTGAGAATTGGAGCATTACTCTTTTTGGTTGCAAGAGGGGGAAAAGGAGGATGATTAATTTCATTTCTCATTCAAAAATCATGGTGGGGGACTTTGATTGTAGCGTTCAACTCTCTAAGTTTGGAATAGAAAAGATCACGGCGCAGTATTGCAGGTCGGCAGCGTTCACTTATGTCACACGTGACAACATGAAGTGTTCATATAGTAAAATTCAAGAATAGGTTAATGCTCCTGAGAGAGAGAGAGATGACAAAAGACATTTGACCGTTTCATCACGCATGGGCGTCTTGACTTGAATATATAGAAAATATAAGGGCCGTGCGCTTTGTGTGACATAGAGCATGTCATAAAGTTTAAGTACAGTTAGAGCAAGGTTCTTGAAGTACATATTTGCTCTTTCATTGCCAAAATGCTAATCCCTAATGTAGTTTTATTTTCTTAATCTCTCCTAAGTGGGAAAGTAGGCCATGATCCACGTTAGTTGTCTCATTTATCACACGTTGTCCTTAGTGCTTGCACATGTTGCGCTTGTGGAGAGACTCTTATCAGTTACCAGCGTTTGTTGTGTCAAACAAATGAGAATGGTCCCTCACTCTCTCGTGCTTCTAAGGCATTGTATAATTGGAGGCACATGGCCCTCAATCTTCTGTTTTCCACTGTTTCACTACATGTCTTTTTTGGCCAAATTCTCTATAAAAAAAAAACCCCAAAACTTTAGGTTTAATCTCAATTCTGCCCCAAACTTTTTTTTTTTTTGGTCTCAGAAAAAATCTCAAACTTTAGGTCCAATCCCAAATCTGCCCCAAAGTTTATTTTTTCTAAATAAATAAAAAATCAACTTTCAATATATTCTCAAATATACCATCGTGGTCTAGTTTCAACTTGATGTGACATTTTTACATTGATAACAAATCCACATCAATAAAGTGACAAAAAAAAATATCTCCAAAATGAAACCGTTCTAGTATACAAAAATTAGAAATGACTAATAGCGATTTTTGGACAAATGGTTAATGTGGGCAGATTTTGGACTAGAGCAAAAATTTGTGATTTTTCTCTTAAACAAAAAAAAAAATTTTGAGGTAGATTTGAGATTGAATCTAAAGTTTGGGGTTTTTTTATGAGACAAAAAAAAAGTTCAACGTAGATTTGAGACTGAACCTAAAATTTAAGGTTTTTTTCGAGATCAAAAAAAAAAGTTCAGAGCAGAATTGGGACTAAACCTAAAATTGAGGGTTATATATGGAATTAGGCGGTCTTTTTTCGAGTACATGCATATTTGTTGCCAACCATAGTACTTTTGTCTCTTGCACATGTTGCATTATTGGTGTCTTTCCTACCCTAGCTTTGTATCATTTTAGTGAAAGTGGGCTTTTGCGTAGAGTTCACGGTGAAGAGAGAGATTTCTTTTCTTTATTCTTTCCAAAGTTGAGGAAATGGAAAGGCCGAAGACCCTTCATTAAAAGCCCACGTGAAGTTTTACTCCAAAAGAGAGATTTCCCCTAAATGTCTCCCTTCATTGATGCCCCCCGACACCATGAGATAAAGATATGTGGGGCACTCCTAGAATACCTGCATCTTGATCATCCAGATAATTGCCTGGTAACCTCGCTTCCAGGGTAAATCTCGAGCTTATGAAATATCTCATTAACCTTGTCGACAAGGTAAAATGTGAACTTATATACGAGAAGGTAATCTAAATATGAGGATTTTTTTGGGCATCTGCCCTGCGAAATCGACAATTTATCGTCATGGCATGTTGAGGAATAAAAGAGCTTTAAAAAAAACGGTTCTAGGAGAAAAATCTGGACAAAAATGGGGCCAAAAGAGAGAGTTCTTCAGGACCAAGCTGGGTTGACATATTGGCTTGGGTTCACTCGCTGTCCTAGCCTTTGTCCATTCTGAGCTGCACTCAGCATCAGTAATTATTGAAGGGAGGCTGATAGGTATATATAGGTTTACCTATTTAGAATACTTTTCCAAATTCAGAATCATAGGACCGTCTATTTATCTTTTGAATCATTTATATTTTTCTAGAAACGAGTATGATTGAAGGCACATGGCCCTCGATCTTTATATGATCCACTATTTCACTGTATCTCCTCCTTTCGAGTACATGCATATGTTTTGCCAACCATAGTACTCTTGCCTCTTTGCCCATGTTGTATTATTGGGGTCTTTGTACTTTGGTTCTATTTCTTTCTCTCTCTCTTTTGAGAGTCATGTTCACGAGACACATCCAATCAACAAGACAAGTATTGAAGGAACTAATTAATATCTTCGCATTCTGTCTAGAAACCAATTCGAACGAGTGATTTCGATGGATGATTATGTGAATGTATACATATGATGTCTGCGACTATATGATCAACACATGCCCAATGATTTATCTCGCCCCGTGAAATTTGTCCATTAACCACTCTAGATTCTTATATATGTAAAACGATATTAACAAAGAACTTTCCAACGTTCCAAAAGAAAACACGTGCCGACGGGAGAGTTCCGAACTCACTTATCTTTGCTTTTCATGTGTGTTGTTAAATTGTCTACACATCAATGAGTAGAGTATCGACGATAAACAAACCGATGTTATCTTCGTTATCTTCAGCAATGGTGTCGACCAGAAGCAATGGCATTGGGTTGGATCTCACCTAAAGGATATCCTTTTCTTTGTGACGAGATGATCCATCCCATGAAACGACATTGTTATGTTTATCGTACACGTTGGTAAAGAATCTAACGATGCTCGTACGATGTTTTATGATGTCAAAGTTGTCGTTCCTCTTATTTCTTGGACATTGGAGCAGATGATATGGTTACGCATCGTCTCCCATCTTTCGTCGATTAGAAAGTTGCAACAAAGTGGCCATTGGTCCAGAACAATCTCGAGGACAAAACAAGGTTGAAACCGATGGCTACAAGGACAAACCCTAGTTTTGAAGAGAAAGGTGCATGCGACAGTTTTCTCCCTCGACTGCTATGTACACACACTTGTAATGGGAAAATTTGTCAAAAAAAGTCATCAATCTATTGTACTTTTGCCAATTCAGTCTTAAACCTTTTAAGTTTGTTAATTCAGTCCTAAACCTTTTAAATTTGTGCCAATTGAGTCCTAAACCTTTTATGTTTGTCAATTCAGTCCTAAACTTTTTAAATTTATGCCAATTCAGTCCTTTTGACCGACCGTATACTCTAAAGATTTACGACTGAATTAACACAAACTTATAAAGTTTAGGACTGAATTTGCAAACTTAAAAGGTTTAGAACTCAATTGGCACAAACTTAAAAGGTTTAGAACTTTTCTGACAATTTTTCCCTTGTAATGCGTATCGCATACTTGATGTGAATATAAGATTGATTGATAAAGACATTCTAAGATTGGTGGTTGCTCATGTTAACTTATAAATCATCCCAAAAAAAAAAAGGGGTTTTAGCATGGAAAAATGGATTCGCACCCATGATTCTTGGTTTGACATCCCAAGAATTAACATCACTTCAATGTGCATTTCCAATCGAGTCGCTCATTTGGCTGATCCGTAAAATCGATCGACAACTATGATCTTCTTCTTCTTTTCATTCTGTTGTAATTTCAGTGATGTCTTTGGATCGCATGTTGCACAGACAGGCATGGACCATTTCAATGGCATGAATCAAAAGAGAATGATGGAGTCAATATGTTGCAATCGAGCTTAGGGCCTGCATGCACATGATAGGGTCGAGGACTAACCGTAAAGTGGAATGAGACAGCTTACCAAAACCCTAGCTTAGATTTCCCTTTTCCTTTATAATTAAACCTAGCTTAGATTACAGGTGAAACCGTAACAAAAGCCACATTATGATAAAGATTTATTATGAGATATTATGCGGAAAGAAGATAACCCAAAAAAGAAAAAAGAACAATGGACCACTCATCAAATCTCCACTTTCTACTAATGCGTTCAACATCGTGACAAAAGGGAGAAAGAGATTACGTACCATCAATTGGACATTAATCTTGATTTAAAAGGTCATGATGACGTAAAATATGATGCAAATTGTACCGATAGTACATCAACTATGAGAGCCAAAATCAGTGTTAGGATTGGCATGTCATATCGAGAATTGTGGCGGGACCATTGCGACGAAGTCCCACTCCCTAAATAACCTAATTAAATTACCAAATAATTAATTGTATGTACCTCGACATGGTAGCAGTTAGGTCATGACCCGAAACAGTTCGTGATTGGGGCAGGGCTGGGATAGATATGTTACTTACATTATGGTGAATCAACCTCGTCACACACTAACGTTACGCATGCTTGGAACCCTAATTTTAATATCCTTTTTTGTCGGGTCGACCCGGGTAGATACATAAAGATTCAATTAGATGCACAAATCTCATGGACCCGAAACTCTAACCATCTTTGCTTCTTGTTGATTCAAAAGCACGTCAAGCGCATGTATTGAACACGATTAATCTGAGATGCAAAAGCTCTAAGCACCTTAGCAACTCGATTAGATCGGTACATTTGGATGGGCTTATGGCATGCACGGTCACCCATCGATCACAATCAATTCCATAATTGATTGCATCATATCAGTAAAGCCCCGGATGAGTGTGGCTTGAAGATTAAGTTGTCCGCACGTGATGATGTCGAGAGCTGGATGTGCGTGGTGCGCCTAATTCAAACTCACAAACTCATTCGTTCACCACTAATTCGACCTTAGGTACAAGGAATCTAAGTATTCACATCGCGAGTGAGAATTTATTCTCTACAGTAACTTTATCGTGCGACGATAACAAGTGGAGTTTAGAAGCTAGCTTGTCATGCATTCAAAGGTAAAATTTATTGTGATGCACATTATTAGGAGCTGTCAAATTACGATTAACTGGTATTCTGAAACTGCAACTAGTATTTGGGGTCTCTGGAAATCGAAAACAGCATTGCTTGCAGGGCCTATCAACTTCACAGAGGGCATCAGTTCAGTACCCCGAGCTAGTCTCCCAGCAGATTTTGCCGCGTCGGCTAGTCGCAAGGACGTTTTAACTCGACCGTCGTCGAATTTAAGCAATGACAGCCAAGGGGCTCGCAACCTGAACGTTGGCTCTTTCGTATTCCTTAGCGACTGTCCACAACTATCGAGTTCCAGAACAACTGAGATACTGGGTACTGTTAGCCACGAAACACGACGAATCTTGCCAAACTCGCTCGCCAGAATATTAATTATCGATTGAAGTCACACTGCAAGGGAATCAAGTGAAAGAGCTGAGGAGATCAGAAGTAAAAGAAATCCGAATCATTTGACACCGGGTTGCAAATGTGAATGGCATTGGCTCTTTCACGACTTTCAGACCCCGTTTTGTAGGCCAAACTCTTGTATATTCAGATGATTGCCGATGCCCCTTTCAGATTTGTCATCAATATGCAGAGACATACATCTTCCTAGAACCTTACCCTATTTGTTGATTTTGCTTTTGTCACAACCTTACCCTATTTGTTTGCCTTCAGAATTTTCTGATCCACACCAGGCAGGCAGCAGAAAGTGCAATCCCTCCACCCTTGAGCTCTCCTGTCCATCTCCATTCAGCCGTACATAGTGTAATGATTTTGAGCTGAGACTTTTTTGGTAAGAGGAAGAAATAATTTCATTACTAAGCAGCAGAGTTTACATCAACAAGAGTTAAAAACACTCAGAAAATACGACGAAGGAAGGAAATTTTCACGAGTCTACAAGAAGTTAAATTTCAAGGCATCTTGCCACAACAAATTGAGCACCTCAGGTGGAGGCCTAATAAAACAGTTGAGGTGACAGGAACACAAGTTCTGTTCCGTCCCCCGGGCTACAGCATTTGCACGAGTGCTGACTTCGCAGAACACAGGCTGCCCTTCAAAGTTCCAGAATCCTGGCACCAGCTTCCTGCAAATAGATACACATGAATCGACATGTTATTATGAGCAGAACACATACTAAAAGGCATAAAATATGACATTTTGCACCATGTTCAACCTGTCACTCAATTGACCTCAATAGGGAAAAAGAACATGATAGGCCTACATATGCCCACAGTCAAATATATGAGTACAAACAGTTCTCCAAGAGGGTCTGTCTACAGTTCCATGTTGCAAACACAGTATCCTTGCTAGTAATTTCCTCAATGTGTTATTAATTTTCTCAAACATGGATTTGCAACTAGTAAGTTTATTATCACAGATGGAAACTTTCCAAGCAAACCAGTTGGCAACTTCCATGGTCACCGGGCCATAAAACAATTCCTCCACAGCCGATCAACATACATGCCTGCCAAGTGAATAGGATCTGGCTCAGGTGGCAAAGGGCGATCTAAACGAGTCCAGACTCCCTAAGTTAATGGTCATGTTTTCTGTATCATTAGACAGAGGACAGACTATGGTAACATGAATTCCCCTATTCATGAAGTAGAACTTCCTGGGGGCTTCAAATGAAGGCAAGACAACAAGATGAAGATTAAAGCATGCCATGGTGCTAGTTTCCAGATCGACTTCCACTCAGCTTTCTTGTAAAAGGGCTACGATATGCAGTGAGCTTGCAAGCAGAGTGGGCTTCCATTTGAAGATAGATCTAGGCTCTAAGATCGAGGCCCTCTCCTCTACGGTTTTCCATAGGAATGGCAAAAACATGATCCAGAAGCTCACAAGTGACTCTAAAAATTACATAAGCTGCTTAAGCGCACAAATTTCAAATGTAATGAAGCCCCAAAAAGAAGAGAGCAGAAAACAGACCGTATACTTCAGCAAAACAAGCCAACAAACTATCCAGTTCTCCCATGTGCTGTGAATGGGACAGCTCTAAGGGACCAATCGGTTTTCTACTTTAAATGCCGATGCTCATTGTCCTATCATGAAATGGGATTCTTGACCATGAAGAGCAGATTTTTACAATGAAAAAATAGTGCACTACATGTCAAGTACTTTGTCTAAGGGTGATTTTAAGACAGAAGGCGCCCAGAACTATCCACAAGAGGTTAAGTTCTAGTTGAATCTGCACGTGACTTTCCACATAACATTAATGCGAGAAGGATATAAATTCAGGAGCCTAGATACTACTTTTTGCTCAACAGAAATAAGGTATTTGTTCAACACAAGATGCATGTGCATTCTTAAACTGAACCACGTACTGTATATAGATTAATTTAGCACAACATCACTTACAATCTCTTCGAATGCACCACTTTGAATCATTTTTCTCCCTAACTGTGATGAAGAACATTGCTTGTTTCTGACTTTAATTACAAGGACATCGTACTGCTCCATGATCTTCTGCATTTGCGCATGCACAGAGAGAGAGAGAATGAGAGAGAGATTAATTACCTCTAATTATCAACTTCAGAGAGTATGGACAAAAGGTGGAGCATCTGTCCTTGGTCCAGCAACACTACGGTAAACATAAACTTTATAAGACTGGCCATCATCGATCTCCTCATCCTTCATTACCTCGACATTCAACCGTGGCTTTTGCCTAGCCAACAACTTACAACCATTTAGTGTCACTTTGCAAGCAGACATCCACAAAGATCTCATTGACTCATACTTCTCCAAGCCCGAAAGAAGAGCTGCGTTACCGAATGGACTATCCCTTATTTCAAGTTTCCTCAACTTCGGGCAACCATCCAGTATACACTGCATCCCACGATCGCTGCCCCCAGCAAAAGCAACTGAAAGTGTTTCCAAGTTCTTAGCATATCTTCCAGTATACTCGAACGTTAAGTCAGTCAAAAGACCAGAAACGCCAAGCCTTCGGAGATTCGTGCAAGTCTTCACAACTGCACCAAAACCCTCGTCCATAGGTTCATTTGTTAGGTAATCGGGTTGCCCCGGCTTCATTATGCAAAGACGAAAGTGGGTAAAACCAGGGCAGTTCTGCACAATTCTGGCTACAGCGGCATTTGTCATTTGACGGCAAAAGTAGAGGACATAGTGGAGCTTGCGGCAGCCGAGAGACACAGCGAGAAACCCTGATTCAGTGACACCACGATTAATGTCCTGGTCATAAGGATCAGCGGGGAAGACTCGAAGCTCCTCTAGAAGGGGACAATTCGAGGCAACAGCCTCAAGCCCTACATCTTCAACGGTGTCAAGTACCTGCAGTGGGAACTTGATTCAGATATGAACTTCCCTTATTACCACTCTGCAAGCAGTACAACTTTTAAGGTTTTCTCCAGTCACTTATTATGAACAGTACTCCAGTCATGATCTAAAAAGCAACGCTAAACATCAGTGAAACTACCGGTGCATTTTCTGCATTTGCCAATAAGGTCTATTTGTTAGCGGTAACACCAACAAATAACTTATAAAAAGCAGTGTAATTGCAGCTGAAAATAAGAGATAACATATACACCCATAGAGAGCTAGTCCTCAGTCACCTTACTCAAACTAAAAGCAAAAATATGGATCTCTAAGTACAGAAGGCCATAACTAGTTAACACAAACATGACCCCCCCCCCC
>BCNH02000004.1:5146732-5161561 GCA_001662345.2 Metrosideros polymorpha var. glaberrima | reverse complement strand
CCCCCCCCCCCTCTTGTGCGCGCTCTCTCTCTCCTGGGGAAGAGGGTAGATCTAATTGGTGATATGGTTGAGAATGGATCTAAGTCGAAGCTGATCTCATGCAGTTTCACATAAAATTGAGAAGGATTACACATAGAAAATGAGGATCCATTTCTCCTTTTTTGGCTTGCAGTAACTCAGACTGGTTAATGAACAGAACCTCTAAATTGTCTACAACAGAAACCAGTGAATGTCTGTAATACTGTTAGTACTACAAGCACAAACATTGCTAATTTTAGTGTAAATAGATAGTTGAGTATAGTACACACTAACTTCACAAGACCACTCGGCATTACTTCAAAGACTCATAGCAGAGATCTTCTCCACTGAAGAGTAAATTTTTCCCATACAAAATGCAAAGCTTATCTCTCAAGAGTCAAGAATAAAATTGAAGGTGAAAACCATACCCAGAGACGTTGAAGATGTGGACAGTGGGCAACAAGCGTAGCAAGTTCTTCACTTTGCAAAACAGCATAACTTAAATTCAGAAAAGTCAAATTTGTACAGGCTGGGTAAAGAACTGGTAGATATAGTGTCGTAGCTTCCCACAAGCCGGAGAGTGTATGCAGATTCTTGCAACCAATGAAAGCTCTTTCAAGCTCCTCGTACTGGTGAGCAGTAAGCTCTTGTAAAAACGAACCAGTACCAAGCTCGGTCAATTGAGGAGCACGGACAAGCAGCCTCTGTAATTGATCTAGCGTAATATTTTTATTAACCTTCAAAACCTTCAGTGACTTGCACTGACTTACGAGCCTCTCAAGAGCATCAAAATTCACGTCACTACTTAGACTTGCAAAGTTCAGCACCTCCAAAGATGTGAAGTTTTCAGGGAAGCAACTCAACCAGTTGCCACTGATATCATCAATGCCATTCTCTTGTATATCCAGCTCAGTCAAATGTCTGTTCAACAAATAATAATTGAAAAATGAGAAGTGTATGACCTACCAGCTATCAAGAATTTAATGATGGACGAAAGCATTTAGAATAATCAATTATCTAGAAACATGATTTACAGTAATTGTTTCATTTTAGCAAGTAATGATCATTAACTAAACATAGACCACAGAATACAAAACGAATAATGTGCCCTTGCACCAGAAGGAAAGGACCATTTGATTGACATAAAGAGGTACATTTAGTTATTAGGAACTTTAATATTTGGATGTAGAATGTTGAATTATTTTCACATCTTAAACTGTTGAAGGACTTCTAGTAAAGAGATGATTACTGCGTTTCGAGTCTGATTTTTGAACATATTGATGCTAAACCTAATATCTTAATTGACGGACAGAAGTAACACCTAACTGGAAACCAAAAGACCAGTTACTTGGCAATAAAATGTATGTGCATGAAGTGCATTCTTTTCGCTTGAAGATAGAGTCATATGCTAATACAATCACAGGCTGGCATTACTCCGTGTAACAATTGATCAGTTAGCATTGTGCAAGTTAAGAGTGTCCTGAGGAGAGCAGCTCATGCCGGAGCCTGAGTCTCCCCCCACCTTTCTTCCTCCTAGTAACTCGCTTGCTTTTTTGAGTTATACAACATGGAAGGAAGTAGATTGGCTAATCTTTTTATCTTTTATAACAGCAAAAAAAATTCCATTGAGGTGCACCAATGGTAAGTCAACCCTTGCACAGATACAATTCTAAGTAGAAGTATCTAGTACATATCAAATATCTAGCCCTTCCTATCGTGTTTGAAAGAAGAAAAAAGTGAATCCTTTATTGCAATATCAGTCTCTACTCTCTACGACTTAAAACTCTTCTACTCCTCCCCAGCACACAAGCCAAAAAGTTGTGGGAGAAAGATTTCATTCATAGGTTTTGAAGTTCCCTGTGCCATCTATTGCCATCTAAAAGCCAAGTTCTGCCAATTCCAATCGAAATGTAAAACCTTTTCTTAACGTTCAACTTAAAAACCTTCCATGAAGTCGCAAATACAGAACAAGCTCTTCCTCTGCTAAAACAGAGTTTATACTGGTATGAAATATGGACAAAGTACTCTTAAAGTCTCCCGAAGATCTCTGACATAGGTCGCAAATATCCTACTCATATCCATTTACAGGTACTTTGCAAAAAGACCCCGGCGGAAAATTCTCTACCAATAATTCATCTTGCACAGCTAACATTACCATACCTTTTGCCCCCAGAAATAGACATCTAGATAATTCTGCGTGTGATGATCTCAATTAATAGAGGCCACCCATTAAATGCTCAAGTAACAGGTCAAACGTCACATCAAGAAAGGAACACCAAAAAGATGAGGAAAAGAAAGGGCCAAAAAAGAAAAGCAGAAGCACTTCACTCCAACTTTCCCAAATTCAACACCATTTGAAAGAAAGAAAGGAACGAGACCCCTTCGTTCCTCCTCCCAATCCCTCACGAACAGACAACATAATCAAAGATTAATCCCTCATTCTACACATGTTCATTTGCAATTTAAGAAGAATCTGCTTTAAATTACTATGAACGGTAACCTTTCACCATCGCTTAAGCAAAGCTAATGTTAACTGGATTGAGAACCAGGAAACCAAATTAAGCCGGGGGTAACAGATGTGGTATATCGCACCTGCAGTCAGTGGCGATTGCCTCGAGACCATCAGTACTGAACCCATCACAGCTTAGGAGCGAGAGCGCCCTGAAATTCTGGAACTTTCGAGCCAAGAACTTCAAGCTCTCGTCCGTCACGGTCATCCTCTTGAGCCTCAGCTCCTCGAGCAGCGGGTACCGATCCGCGAACACCGCGAGCCACGCGTGCACATCGGCCCCCCAGTTCGGCGGCACGAGGTTGAAGTCGGAGAACCGGGGCTTCCCCTTGAGCGTGACGCTGCGGATGTTGGGGAACCGACCGGCCACGATCTGCGGAGGCACGGCGTAGCAGTTGCCGATGAAGACGTGCCGCCGCGTCCACCGCTCGGCGTTGTACCAGGCCTTGGAGACGAGGGAGACGGCGCTCCGGTCCCGGTGCGAGTCTATGAGGGAGAGAATCCGCTCCAGGACGTCGTTCGGGAACTGCATCGCGCGGGCCGACTCGGCCGAGTCGCGCGATTTGCTCGGATCCATGACGCCCTCCACCCACCGCCCCCGGAAATTAACAAGACCCCAAGCTCATGACTTCGCTCCGGATCGATCCCGGGCGGCGAACGACGGTCAACTCCAAGCTCAATGTAGCTGGTCGCGGAGGTGGGTCCTCTGCTCGAGGGGCCGAGCTCGAAAGCCTTCCTTCTTCACTCAGAGCGAGCGAGAGAGAGAGACGGGGAGGAAGAAGAGGACGACCCAGATGAGAATTTGAAGACGGGTGGTCAAAGATTCGATTGGAGATTGGGAACAGAGAGCAAAGATTCAGATTTGATACATGGGTCCAGGAGATTGAGATTGGAGTTGAGTGAGATGAATTGGAGGGGTGGGGGAAGAAATGGAGGGATGGTGGCGAAATGGGTAAATATAGAGAGAGAAGGAGGAGAGAGAAGGGGAGAGAGAGAGGAGTCGATGTCAAGATGACAATAATGGAGGAGATTATTGTGAATCCCTGTTTAACTCCACCCAAAGGTGAAGCTGACACACTCAGAAATGGCAATTCGGGCAGACGCAGAAGAGAGAGAGAAGAGTGAAGACAGAGGGAGGGAGGGAGGAATCGTCAGGGTCGTAGCCCACCATACCTAATCGCGGGCCTCATGTGCGCCCGGGGGGACGGCCTATTGGACGCCGCCACGTGGGCGGACCTGTCGGGAGGATCCCTCTTCCGGCCAGGGGACTGCGGGGAAGACGACCGGGCGTGGCGTTGACTTTTGTGTTGATCCTTGCAATCTTTTGAGAATGAGAGCGGAAAAGAGCAATTTGGGAAACGAAATCACATCCTTCTGCTTTCTAACAATGCGACAAGTGTCTTTACGGTATTTGTCGAATGTATTTCATAAGAAAGATTTTGATTTTCAAATTGTTCGCGACGAGAAATGAAAACTGTGATATTTCCTTATTTGAATACTTAAAAAGTATCTCTAAATGTGTCATTTGTAATCATCTGAGTGGCATGGTATTCCGTTGATCTTCATTAAGTAAATCCATGCGAGCAACTCATGCTTTCAGGAGTAACCCTAAGGCAAAGTACAAATGTCGTTATTCATGTGCATGATTCTAACATGAGCTTTGTTAATACCTAAAAAGAAATGTTCGAGCATTAAATGAGAAAAATGGACTCGATTAGTGCTTAAATAGCTTCTTGAAGCTCTTGAAGCGACGTGTTTGTTCAATGTCAAGGAGAAGAAAATGTTCGTATTTTCCTTTCTCCTCAAAATTTGAGAAAATATCCTTCAAGTTATAAATAATTACGAAAAATTGCATGAAAATGTATGCGTTAATATTTATATGTGATCCGTAATAAAAGTTTCCAACATTCTAAAAATGAACTAAAAGGGAAAATTAACTCCCTTCCATGATTTTTCACTCAACCTTCTCTCCTAGGATTTCCTCTTTTGAAGTTGCCTAGCTCTCTCTCTCCCTCTATCTCTCTATCTCTTCATCTTCAAGACTTCTTCGTTGATTTCATGGACGATGAAGTCGACATCCTCCACGGAAGTGGAGAGGCTTGTCCATGTGAGCTTTGAATATTGAAGCATGAGCGCCTCGAAAGAATCTGCTCACTCGCTTTGGCTTCGAGTGCTTGCTTTTGATAGTCGAGCACTTTGCAAGTCTCATAGGTTCCTTTACCATTGCCTTCAGCAGTTGGCTTATCAGAAAGTAATTTTGTGATAAACCGATATCTCTTTTGCAACTCTTCTCTTCTAATCTAAAGCTAGATCTAGATTTGGGTGTTCATCTATCCCGATCTAAATATAAATTTGAAATTTACAAGTGTGAACTATGCTCTTTCAACCTGTTAATGTTGTTGTCACTTTACAGGTATAGTGCTAGGGATGCTGAACCTAGGCCTGCACCGCCTTTTGGCAAAGCCATAGCTACTGAAGAGGAAGTCTCGGCGTGTGCTCATCATCAATGATGATGCAAGATTCATTTATTGCCTTTCAGTTGTGCTTTGATACTAAGATAGATCCGTTCTTGTGGAATGAACGAGTCTCTGCATGCTATACCAAGTTGATTCATTTTTCAAATTTACTTGTTTTGTGAGATCTACAATTGACTTTAATTTTCTGAGATTGGTTTTCTTTTGAAGTTATGTACCTTTCTTTTATGTGAAATGAAAATTTCCCTTCCAACCAAAAAAAAACTAAAAGGGAAAATTCAATTTATAGTCATTTGCGTGTACAAACTCCAAGAGATATTACACAAACTAAGTTGAATTTTTATTTTTATTTTTTTGGTTTTTCTATAAACAAAGATAGGACATTCTATATAGGTAAATGAAAAGGAGCCACCCACCTCCTAGTAATTCTGGATCGAGAGACCTAGAGCGCTTTTCCTACACTCTATTCCAAAGTCCTAGGCTAAGCAGAGCTCTAAAGCCCGGCTTTCTTCCTAAAGTCCGGCATGTTCCAATTGCTTTCCTTTCGTGCATTCCTTTCTAAAGGTAGGACAAAGACAGGACTGGATGGGTGAAGTTGCTACCCCTAGTTACATGGAGGGGGCCTCTTGTGGATCGTCGGATATTGGTTACGAGGGTTCCTCACCACAGAGCTACCCTTTTGGATCTCCGTGGCTTGTCCCTTTTTCAGGTGGGCTCCACAAATGCATTTTTATTTTAACATGTCGGTATTCGTATGCCCAAACTCGACTAGTTGGTACAATATATATTTTTTTGTCCAATCCCTGACAATATCATCTTCGTATTTTATATTCAAATCATCCCAAAATCTAAACAAAAACCTAGAGAAGCCTTTTAAGGATTTGCTTAAGTCCACTCCTTCTTTCCTCAGAGCGGGGAAAAATATGTGTTTTGAAAACAGCTTCACCTATGCATGTTGAAAGACAGGGATGGTGGGTAAGTACATTCAATGGGGGACCCCACTCACATTTTCAATATTTCCTTTTACATAACATGTATTATTATTTTTATGTGGTATTAATATGACTCCTTGATTTAGCAGCTTTGATCCCACTAAATTTTTGTCAAGATAGTCTGTCCCTTCAAAAAAATTTGAGGAAACCCTAATTGTAGATTTGTAGTAATGGTAAATATGTTCAAGAATTGACATTTTTACAAAGATCGAATCACTTGAACCCAGTAAAACATAAATGAAATGAAAAAGCTATTGCTAGAGCATTTCTTATCCAACATAAATTCAAAAATTAATTTTCATTTTCAGTAGTCTTTATAGTGTTCCAAACGGTTCCAACGGGATCGGACCAGCAATCTTCCAACATGTATTGAGCATATTCGAGTTAAGCTTAATCCATTTCGCATGTCTATGCATGAGAGCCTCTAATTTTTTTTTTAAAATGTGTTAAGTATATTGTATCTTCTAATATATTTAATAATCATGTTTTTTCGAATTTCAAACTCATGACAAAGTTAGTGAACATGATGCGCTCGGTTTCAATCAGAAAAAAAAAAAAACATTCTAACAAGACATGTTTATGATATATAATTAAAAGTTGCCCGCCTACGCGTAATACTTGATAATATAAGTCGCATCATGGTTTAGTTACCATCCTATTTTTTTATTTAACAAATAATAATTTTCTTTGGTTTTCATTGTTAACTTATATGATTTTAAAAGAATCCGACGAAATGCTCGATAATGTACATATTTAAGGTTTTTTTTTTTTAATGAAAATAAGATAGCTATCGTAGCAATCTCCTATTCTTTCGGCTTACAAGCCGATGATCTTGGATTTTATTCCTGCCCTCGGAAATTCAAATTCAAGTGGAAGGCCACGGCGGCGAATTGTTGTGCTAGTTCTCCTTGGGGAAGAAATAAATGGTATAACATGCCTTCTAGCATGTCTTAGCAACTGCTATGCCTTTCACATCTTCAGGTAAAAGCTTCTAGCATTTTAATGCGATGCAAAAGAACGTGTAAGGATAGGACTTGCCGAGTCGCACGTGGCGTGTCCGGAGGAGGCTCGCCGGGGTAGAGCCCGCTCATATGAATTTTGGACGATCATGCCGATCGTCCTGTGTGTGCAGCCTTATATGATGCACGTGAATGCGTCGATTTGCATGTATCTAAAGGGATTAATCGAATGACCCATGTCGTGAAAAAGACATCTGTGCCCATGACATTAACAAGGCACACATATAATCTCAAACAATTGTGATAATCTAATGAAATATGGTGACAAGATTTAATAAACATGCTAAACATCACATTTAGATCATATAAAGACCTTGGTTGGTATCATTTCAATGAATGGAGTAGCAATGCGTTCGGCAGTTCTTTGAGGAAATGCAATGCGACTCCTATCATATCAAGATGATTCAAGAAGAATGCTCTTGAAACTAAAACAACCACACACACACAAAAAAAAAATGTATAAGGTAGCTAGCAACTATAGGCTGCTAGATGAAAATTGAAACTTTTATTTGATTTTTTTTTTTTAAAAAACACAATCAAAATGGACAGATGAATGAATGCCAGAACGTCTTGTGGATGCTTTCGGCTGGAAATGTCATACGATCCAGTTGACAATCTAGTAAAAAAGAACAGTCGGCAGTCTCGATCGATCTCGATACAGACATTAACTGAATCACCAAAACCTCCGAATCGTGGAAATGTTTTTGTCGTCCACATACATGGAAAAGGTCTCACATAGATTTAGAATCCAGCGATTGGATGCCTCGGAACCCGACCCTCGTTCTCTTGTATTTCATAACAGCTGCTCCCACAGCGATCTGCACACGAGTTTAAGAATAACTTCGCGATCGCATATGGCAAGCAAGATGATCCAGAAAGGATTCTTTGCAATTGCTGTGGATGGGAGTCACCGGGGAAAGAGGTGTCAAAACATCAGGAAAATCATCCTCATCTTTTCTCTCAGCTGTCGATGATGTCTTGCAATTGATGAAGAATGTTGCAGAGATTGACGCGCTTGCAAGGTGAAAATTTCATGGGTTCAAGTTCCTATCGAGTCCCCGAGCTGTCGGCCTATGCTCCGAAACATTTAGCAGATCTCTGGTGTTTCCTTTGAACTCCGTCTCACCAACTGCATCATGCGCTTTCCAGCAGCTTCAAGCAAATGGAGGTAGACACTGCACTTTGCATTTCCCACCAGATGATCCATTTTGTTTGCCCCCACCAGAACTCCGTCTCACCATCTGGAATTAGCTGATCCGCAGAAACAAAGGCAACAGAATGGTCGAGCCCTGAGTGAATTCCACACCCTCAGACTCTCTGCACCAGTGCACTCCACTTCAATCAAACAAATTCACATAGCAACAAAATGCCTGTAAAAATAAAGGCAGCAGAAAGATCAAGTTCTTTTGTGATATCTTAACACTTAAACTCATAGGGCACCAGCACTCTCCACTTCAGTTAGACACATGCAGATGGCACATTCCATACATGTCTCCGAAAATAATGAAAGCATATCATAACGACAAATGCACGACGCAATGCATGAATGCACAGACCTATCAAGCGAAGTAAAATTCCAACAGTACATGCACAGTTGATCTGACTTCTGCCAGAAGTTGCTTTGAGGAAATATAGGAGGAAGGAAAATTGAGAAGGATGAATGAGTATACAGTTTTGTATGCAGCAGAAGATGCATGAAAACTGCAGTTGCAATGAATCAAGCTGAGCAAGTATGAGCAGAATTAAGCACAACAGATACCTACTTCAAATCATTCTGACAGAAAAAACTGCTAGAATTTCCATACCAAAAAGAGTACCTTGAAATAATCACTTCAGAGAGTAAGAACAAAAGGTGGGGCATCTCTCCTTGGTCCAGCAACAGTGCGGTAAACATAAACTTTGTCTGCCTGACCATCACTGCTCTCCTCATCCTTCATTACTTCAACATTCAATCTAGGCCTCTCCCTAGCCAATAACTCACACCCATTCATTGTCACTTTGCAGGCCGACATCCACAAAGACCTCATAGACTCGTACTTCTCCAATCCCGAGAGAAGAGCTGCATTACCAAATGGACAATCCCTGATTTCAAGTTTTCTCAACTTTGGACAACCCTCCAGTACACACTGCATTCCCAAGTCGCTGCTTCCAGCAAAGGCTACAGAAAGCGTTTCCAGATTCTTAGCATATCTACCAATATACTGAAATGTCAGGTCAGTTAGGAGACCTGAAATAGCAAGCCTCTGGAGTTTAGTACAGGTCTTCACAACTGCACCAAAAGCCTCATCCATAGGTTCATTTGTCACATAATCAGGTTGCCCTGGGTTCATTATGCAAAGACGGAAGTGGGTAAAATCAGGGCAGTTCTGCACAATTGTGGCTACAGCTGCATTTGTCATCTGACGGCAGAAGTAGAGTACATAGTGAAGTCTCCGGCAGCCATACGACACAGCAAGAAACCCTGAATCAGAAACACCATGATTAACTTCCTCGTCGAAAGGGTTGGCTGGGAAGACCCGAAGCTCCTCTAGGAGTGAACAATTCAATGCAACAGCTTCCAGCCCTTCGTCTCCCACAGTGTCAAGTACCTGCAATGGACCACTTGATTAGTATATAAGTTCCTGAGATACCCCTTCAATAAGATTAGAGCTCAGAAGATTCTCCCCTGGCTACTGATGATGATATAGCTCCAATTATTATCGAAACATTAACCTCACAACTTGTGATGCTACAGATGCATTCGTACATTTGCCAATAAGCTGTATTTAGCTTAAGGAAAAGCACCTGCAGTTCGCTGACAAATGCAGGACTATTCTAGCTGAAAATTAATGAGAATACATAAAACCCGGAAGAAGTCGTCATTCGTCTACTCACTCAAGCAAAGATCAAAACATGAAATCATGCAAATTGAATCAAAGTGAATGCTTCATCATAAAGACATCTTTCCCTTCATTTGGAATTTTGTCAATCACAGTTGAAGCGAACGCACTTCATTCAATACAGTTGAAATAAGGACAAAATACATCGCAGTCAATATAACAGAATCAAGTTGAAGCACACGCACTTCATTTCATGCAGTTAAAATTAACACATAATCCATTGCAGTCGCTATACACTGACTTTAACTACCTTTTGCATAACAAAGCCATGAAAATTCGCTATACGCTGACTTTAACTACCCTTTGCATAACAAATCCATGAAAAAGAGAGAATAATCAGAGATGAAAAATGAGGAAGTTTCTGCTTCCAGGCTACAGAATAGACCAACCAAAGAGTGATGAAATGAAAGGAGTGAGTTTATTAAACGGTGTTGGCTCTACGACCAACACCATTGCGCACTTCTTTTGTAATAGAGAGTTCTTTTTCTATACACCGAGACAGACTTGCAAATGAGTGAAAGCCTCTAGTAGAGAACTCTATATCAAAGATCACTTTTCTTCAAATCTTTTCTTCAAAGAAAAGCAGAACAGAAGAGATTATATTTTTACTGTAGCACAAACTGTAGAGCTTATTTCAAAGATGTAAATGAAAGTGGAAACCATACCCAGAGGCGCTGAAGACACGGACAGTGAACCAGAAGCTTGGCAAGTTCTTCATGTTGCAAAGTAGCATCGTTTAAATTCAGGAAAGTCAAATTTGCACAAGCCGGGTACAGAACTGGGAGATACAATGCTGTAGCTTCACATAATCCAGAGAGTGTGTGTAGATTCTTGCAACCACCAAAAGCTCGTTCAAGCTCTGAGTACTGGTGAACATTAAGCTCTTGCAAAAACGAGCCAGTACCAAGCTCAGTTAACCGAGGAGCACGGAAAAGCAGCCTCTGTAATTGATCTAGGGTAATAGTTCTATTAACCTTAAGAACCTTCAGTGAATTGCACCGACTTACAAGACGCTCAAGAGCATCAAAATCGACATCACTACTTAGACTGGCAAAGTTGAGCACTTCTAAAGATGTGAAGTTTTCAGGGAAGCAACTCAACCAGTCACCACTAATATCATCAATGCCATTCTCTTGTATATCCAGCTCAGTCAAATTCCTGCTTACCAAAAGTAAATGGAAAATCAGAAGAAATTGGATGAAGACATAATAAATAATCCACTCGAAATTTAACTATGGGATTCTAATCAATTTGCAGAACAATTGGTTCTATACAGAAATGTCGAATACAGTACTGGCTTCCGTTAAGCAAGCGTGGACCATAAACTGAGTTACCATATAACTTACTAAAGATAGACTGCTAAAAAATCATAATGAATCACAGATTGCACATAATACAGATTCAACCAGTCCGCATTTGATAAAATGAGCATGCCTTAATGACTATATCGTAATAATTTTTTTGCATCGTAAAATAGTTAAGGACCTCCAGTAAAAAGAGCATATCCCCTATTTACATGTTGATGTTGAAAACCAATGGCAATAAGACAGCAACTTTACATGTCTTGGAACCAGTGACCATTTCCCAAGGTGGTGAATTTATGTAGATGCAGCTTACTCTTTTGCTTTCAGTCAATGTCATCTTTTACAATCAAATGGCCACACAATAATCTCCCATTATCAGTGTACCCATCAACCACCCAGTATCACACAAGTTAAACATGAGAAGCCCTACTCATGCCTGATCTCCTGCTTTATCTTTTACTCTTTCTGGTAACAAAGCTCGAATCATCAAGATACACAACAAGATCACACAGTGACCTCTTTTGGGTCAACAATTTGTTCACTTGTTATTACCACATCATACGTCTATCCAGTCTTTAAACGATTCGAGAAGGATCCAAAACTTATTGTCCTTGATCTTTGTAGCAGCTAAGTATTTGTGCACTGATCAGTCTGTATCTTGCATATTTCTAATGCATTGAGACAGCTTCTCTCAGTAATTTTCTTAATTCTGCCGAAGAATTTAATAGGTCAATCCTGGAGTTCCTACAAATTAATCCTGTCATAAAGGGGTAATAAAGAAATTCAGGGGGAAAAGACAATCTCATGGTGAGACTGAATCTAAGTCCTCCCAAATTCATTGCATTATTTTTTCCTTCTAAAAATGTGAATTCTGAAGAATTACGATATATTCTAGCAGTCATGTTGATTTCCCAGTCACTCATTAGACCTTACCCCAACCCACAAGGGTTGGGATCTACGCCAATTACACCCTTGGGATGCATTACCAGGCACCACTGTGCCAATACCAATCACAAATGAAGACATCATCAGCTCGAATCATCCTTTAAGTTTGGGAACTAGAAAAATGGGGAGACTGAAAATCTAAGTGAAATTTTTTGAAATTTTGATATGAAAATTATTGTGAGGAGGGAGAGGGGTAAATTTATAATATGGGCATTCTCTTTCCATTTTCTTCCCTCACGATGCTCCCAAACAGAGCATTTGTTGTTAACACGGAAGATCAAACTGTAACTCTACTTAAACAGAAATGTCCCATGTATACCTTCCCAGGGAAAAAAAGATTTGGATAAAGTTGAATTACAAGAGACTGTGGTGCAAAGATGTCTAAAACAATTGGTCTTGCGTGACCAATAGCGAAAGTTTTTACCCATAAATCCACATCTCCTTAAGATGACCTCAGTTAATAGGCCACCCATTAAATGCCAAATTGACAGGTCAAACGTCACGTCAGAGAAGGAAATGGGGAAAAAGAAAGAAAAGCAGAAGCACTTAACGCGAACTTTCCCAGATTCAATCACCACAAACAGAATTACAAACCGCCCTCCCCAACTCCCATCCAGATAAACAGCACAATGGATCAATCTCTGATTCAACTACATACTCAACCCAGTGGAAACAAGAAAAGAAGAATGACTGCACTACACTTGATGTCTCCAAACTTTCCGATTCACTTTGTTGCTCGAACAAGTGGTACCTTAATTGGATTTCATGAACCAGAAGTGGATATAATACCTATCACTCACTAGGTCCAGTCCACAGCAAGATATTCATTCAAGCTCGGACAAGGATTTCCTCGCCACAAAACCCAGTCACATTTGGTCGAGTTCGAGTCAAAATCAAATCCGACATGAGGCAATGCAACTATCTATTGCAGTTCGCGACCGCTCTAGCTCTTACCAACCACAAATCTAGCTAATTTGAACAGAACAGAATCTAAACTATACTGAAGACCAAACAATTCAAGCGAAAGAGATATGATATGATAAGCGATGAGCCCACCTGCAGTGAATCGCAATGGCCGCAAGACCATTGGTGCTGAACCCATCACAGCTCAGAAGCGAGAGAGCCCTGAAGTTCTGAAATTTCAGAGCTAGAAACTTTAAGCTCTCGTCCGTCACGGTCATCCTCTTGAGCCTCAGCTCCTCGAGGAACGGGTACCGATCCGCGAACACCGCGAGCCAGGACCGGATGTCGGCGCCCCAATTCTGCGGCACGAGGTTGAAGTCGGAGAACCTGGGCTTCCCCTTGAGCGTGACGCTGCGGATGTTCGGGAACCGGCGGGCGACGATCTCCGGCGTCACCGAGTAGCAGTTCCCGATGAAGACGCGCGCCCTGGACCACCGCTCGGCGTTGTACCAGGCCTTGGAGACGAGGGACGCGGCGCTCCTGTCCTTGTGCGAGGCCAGGAGCGAAAGCACCCGCTCCAGGACCTCGTCCGGGAACTGGGCCGCGCGGGCCGGTTCGGCCGCGTCGCGCGATTTCTTCGGATCCATGCGAGTTCGGGACGAGCACGATACAACCAGAGCAGCTCGTCAGCAGCAAAGCATCACCGGAAAAACGAACCCAATTCGACAAAAACGAAGAAAGACTCGGCTTTGTCGCCAGTCACGGATCTAGGAGACGAAGAGAAACGAACCCACTTCGACAAAAACGAAGAAAGAGCCCCTCTTGCCCACTCTCTCTCTTCTGGGAGTCAAAGGAGGGACCTTTGGAGTGCAGGAAGAGCCAAAAGTATAAGGGAGAGAGGGCAACGGGTCTTATAGAGAGAGAAAGCAAGAAGGAACCCACGATAATGAATGGCGGAATGATGTCAACGAAGAAGGAGAAGAAGAAGATGGAGAATAAAGAAGCAGTGAAAATTCGGGATCTATAATTGCGATCCCTGTTGAGCCCCCCCTCGAAGCTGTAGCTGACGCAGAAATGGCAAATTGCACAGAGAGAGTGAGAGAGAGGAATCGCTCGCAGCCCACCATACCCTACCTGACCTCCGCGCTCATGTGCGTTCGGAGGACCGACCATTCATGCGCCGCCACGTGGACCTCTGTTCCAAATTTTCCTTTCTCTGTTTTTTTTTTTATGGGGGAGGGAGCCGTGGCCGCCTGCCTGCGCTCGGACAGTATCCGGGCAACGCATCGCTTTGTCGTAAAAGCGCATCCGCACCGTCCACGTCCAGTACAGCCTGTGTCTGCTGACGTGGCGTACTGAGGGGCGTTCGATCCGTGTTAGCGATGGAGAGATGCATTTGCGTAAGAAAACGAGCGACGCATCGGATGAGGAGATCTCGCAGTTGATAAGTGGAGTAAATTTATGGTAAGTATACTCAAAATTATTTTTTGGATCATCAAAAATGCCAAATTGATAATCTATAAGACATCTATTTCAATTATCAAAAACTTCAAACTTGTACACATGTGATTGAGTTATTGCCATGTTTTATCCATAAAATTTGACGGAAGATGACAGAAAGTAAATATGTTATGAATGTACCAATTTAAAATTTTTTATGATGAAAAATTAATTTTGGTAAATTGGTCGCGAATATAGCAGGTTGAGGTTCTTAGTGACCCAAAAATTAGTTTATAATAAATTTGTCACAGGTATATCAATTTGAGATTTTCATGATATTGATTTT
>BCNH02000004.1:5029830-5142128 GCA_001662345.2 Metrosideros polymorpha var. glaberrima | reverse complement strand
CGGTGCGTCGGCGGAGAGCAACACCACGAGCCAGTCGAGCGACATGCTCGAGCTCGTGATCTCGCAAAAGACAGTTTAAACGCGCAATCACCGAGTCAACGTCGACGATGCTCGGCGATTGCTATCAAGGTCGACGACTACAGCATCCCTCACATTATACAGCCTTCTCCTAGCCGGCGCACCGTTCCTCGTATCACAACCATGAAACCTTTCCTTACTAGCGGAGTTCAATCTTTTCAGTATCATTTGAACTGATAGAATGTTCTCTTTGCATGCTTGTTCTTGCCAACACCCAAAAAAGGAAACGGAACAAGAAAGAGCCCATTAAAAAGCCCAATCATTCTGAACTTCTACAAAGGCAAGACTGGCCCAGCCCAGCAAACTAACTCGTTCAATCTTATCTATAAGGCCTCACTAGCATGATTGTCCAGATTATGTGAGCCCGCTTCATCTTAGCCATCGAGTGAGCTCACATATGCTGGTGCATGTAAGAATTTCTCCGGCTCTGAGAAATCCTAACGGGGCTTGAAACATAGATGCCATGATGATGAGAGGTCTAGGCACCACGAGAATCCGGCTGGGTCTATATGGCCCCTCTTTGGCTTCATCGGGTGGCGGCCGAGCGGCGAATGGGGACAATTTCGTGAGTGTCGCAATGCGGGCTTACTCGGGATAGAGTCGACTTGGACCATACTATTGCGCCCGATCTCGAGTCAATCTAAATAAGTTCCGATCATAGTGCAGGACTGCTCAAATTAGTTCTAGTGGACAGCATGCTATTTGGGAACTAATTTGACCAGCATCACCTCAATTATGACTTGAACAAAGACAAACGCAATGTTGTTAGCTCAATCATTTGTTTTCCAAACAATTTAAACTTACTTATACTTGTTATTTACCGTTAATTGACTCCAATTGATTTAAAATACTAATCATCCTTCTTAGAATCCGGAAAGGGAAATTTTTCCTCGCCGGAGCAAATTCAATCTCGATCATGTTCTCTTCCTCCCCATCCAAATCCAACGCCATCTCTATAAGCTCTTCCGCATCCTCCAGGTCGTCCCACCAGAACCGCCATCTTTCCGGGGATCCCAGGTCGCCACAGGTTGCCGGAAACTTGCCCTCTGACGGAGCCCCTGAAATCTGTATGCACCACGTATGGGGTCGGACCTTCGTAAACATTCAGGCCGCCGCCGTCTTCTTGGCCTTCATATCCTTCGTCTATGACTCCTAGAGGCGCTTTCACATCCCACCCCACAAAAGAAACCTCGGAACACCGGTCCGAAGAAAAGCCCATTTCCGACCCTTGTCCAATCGCAGGTCCCGAACCGACCCGTTTGACATGCTCGGCCTCCAGAGCTACTCCGATACGTATTAGGAGGGCACTGCCGCTGTAACTACACCAACGATCAGAGGGGGGAGAGAGGAAGACGTTCAAGAAAACACAGGGAAAGTAGATGAGGAGGAGAGTGTAGAGCGCAAGTTCGATCGAGAACAGCAGGTGCGAGGAGAGAGACGATGATCGCGCGGTCCATTTCTCGACGCGCAATTTCGTGATCCTAGTGATGAAGGAAGGCGCTATGGAGTTCGATTCTTGAGGGCTTCCGTTTCCTTCCATGGAAGAAAGAGTTTTCTCGGGAAAATGAGGTAGAATATAAGAAGGGTACGTAGCCAAAGAGGACATGCATGGACATCGGACAGCTGATAGCAGAAACTTTCGTAGCGTAAGACTTAGCAATATAACTTTTGGTACCAAGAATATGTCGGAGTTCGAGATCCTAAGTTGAATTTCCCATGCCTCCATTTCACTCATTTATGAATTCCCTTCTTGGTATCGCATGAATTCGTCTATGGACCACGTATATCAAGATTCACGTTTAATATTTTCATCAAATCGACCTACACATAAGGGGGAGTATTGATATATAGAAATTGCATCATGCGCCATAACTTAGTCGCTTAAACTTTCTATCACAAATGGTCCCATATAGTTTTGTGAGTTTTCTCGAGCATGTGTTTGAGCTCAAAATACGCAATAATCAGGAACTTTTCACAGCGCCTACCTAAGGTTGTAGTGACTGCACCGGATCTTTATGTATGAAACATTCAATTCTGATATAATCGAAGCTCAACTTACTCGTCTCTAGATGATGTAAATTATTAAACTTTGTGATAAATGAATATGTTGGCTACATTCTATGAGAAGATTGTTAGAGCATGATATATTAACATAATTAAGATGTAAATTGTTGAACTTTGTGCTATTCGATTGGATGGTCTCTGCCATTCCCCCATCAAGAAAAAGCAAGTAATTATCCAAGCACAGTGACATTTTGAACCCCTCTTCTTTCCTCCTCCAGATCTTCTTTGCTTTTCGCGCTTAAACAACGTTTGATGACCAAACTTTATCCATCAATTTGAGTCTCATAATTCCAATCTGATTAAGACAAGTCATTTACGTAGACGTCGGATATGATGTCTGAGAGAGATGGCTCCTTCAAGTGCAAATAATTTGTCGTTTAGGTCATACATCTGGATTTTAATTCACATTTTACATAGTTCTTGAGAATGCCAGCGCCTTTCGTAAGCTATAATAAGATGGGTTTTTCTCGTCGTAATATTTTAACACCTCAAATTGGGAGTGATCGATTTAAAATGGATAGGTCTACCATCTCAAAGTTGGTTAACAGTTTTTGGAATTGAGAACCAAATTAATCAACCCCTGAACTGGCTTGGAACCAAACCACCCGGTTCCAACCTTGACAATTTTCACATATCATGTTGAACTTGATGACAAATGAGAAAGTGTTTAAGAGACTTGACTTAGGATTTGTTTTAAACCAGTTCAAAATCAGTTCATGATATAGAATCGGGACCCAAACTGGTCAAGACCGATTCTCGAATATTTTACCCAAGAACCGAACCGATCCCCACGTGAAATTGGCCTGGAACCAATAAAGCAAAGCCGGTTCGGTCGAGTTCCCGAATTGAACTAGCCTCATCTCAAATCGAAATTTGAAGATGCGGTGTACTTGGCAACTAGTTTTAGTCATCAACTTTGATTCAGCCAGTCAAGATTCTAGATGATCAACAAGAGAACCAGCTCAACCAACATCATGGATCATCCTCTCCTCTCCTAATGGTCCACATTCGCAACATGTAAATCACCACAATTGCTCATTCGATAGGAATCCAAAAATTGCTCCAAACTTCCAAATCTCTTGAAGAAAAAAAAAAACGTGCAAGAAAACCGAAAAGGGTGATGATTGAGGTGCTTCCACAGCACACTTTGATATTAAAAATTATCCACAAAAAAAAAAAAAAAATTGCCCAAAGGATGTCTGCCCTCAATTTCCTCCATTTGCTGGGTCAAAGTCAGCGCCTCATAAATTTGAGGGAAAAAAAAAAGGAAAAAAAGAAAAATTGCGTGATTGGATTCCACGACACGACACGGCATCGGGGCATCCAAGGTAGGAAGCTTCTGATGGCAAAGCCCGCCCAAAAAGGCCCGCCCGACGCTGTCTTTTCTCGAGAGTCGGGCCTTTGACGTGTGCGCTGACCGATTCTCTGTGAGAAAACAGTCGGCCGCCAAGTTGGAATGAAATCTGTGAACCCGATTGGGTCCACCGGAAACCCACCAACTCGGTCCAACTTTCCACCCCCCTTCCTCCTCATCCACAACTTTTTTCTCTCCGACGTCGGGTTGATGTTGGACCTAACCTAAGTCCTTAAAAATTTCAGATCTTGGGATCCTCAAGAGTAAAACACCTGGAGGCTACTTTCGAGAACGGGATAAGAAAAAAATACTATAACAATTAAAAGATATAGGGAGTGGGAGCATCAGCACGTTAAGCTAAAAAACGCATATAGATAATTTGTCGGATTATAGAACATGCACTTGGTTGATAGGGTTTGTACTATCCCGAATTGAATGACGTAATTCGAGACAAATTGATTCGATTCCGTTCCATCGGCGTAACAAAATACGGAGTTGTTTACGTAAGCCTCGCGTTAGCACCGCCGACGTGGCTCTGCCGACGCACTTATTGGGCTTAATGTCGTGTATGAATTCGACCCACTTTGTTCATCAAAAGACATTCCACCCACGATCGCAGAAGTGAGGGTTCGTTCGCAACACCCCCTAAGACACGGTCGATTCGCCCATACTTTTAAAGCATTGATCTCTCGGAGGCATGCGTATCCGGCGGCTGTTCAGCAACACCACACGCGTCAATTCGGGTCCGGGTTGGGCATGTTTACATTTTCTCTTTCTCTATTTTTTCTTTCTTTTCGCCAAAGTAATTATGCTTCGATAATTGGACACGATGGTGCAATTAAGGCATGAGAATGTAACTGTTGAGATTGATGCGTGATAATCAGCCTCCACGTGGATCAAGAAGTGCTCTCTCTCCCTCTCTCCCATAATTTCCGGGTTTGTCGCTAAATCTCGAATTTATTAAAAGGACAAAAAAGGAGATTTTCGTGGGCAGTTTTTAATTAATCACTTATCCAGACGAAATATAAAAAAAATAAAAATTAAATCACTTTATCTTCGTCTACGAACGACGCACTTCCCAACGCACGCCCACCAACACCCGATCGGATCTCCGACCGCCCGCGAAGCATCCGAGGCCGCGTGTCCAGCAAGGCGACGGAACCCAGCCGACTCGGACCGCCCCCACCCCCACCCCTCGCCACGTCATCCCCCCGTGTTCCTCCACCCTCGCCCCGCCACGTGTCCCCTTCCCTCCAACGGCTAGTTCAATTTAACCGCCAAAGCGATAGGAACAAAAAAATTTTTAATTCAAAAAGAAAGGGAAGAAGACAGAAAATTCATATTCCCGCACACGCGCGAGAATTCTAGTACTTTCGCGTGAAGTAATTTAATCGAAGACCGCGTCTAGATATTTTCCCTCTCTCTCTCTCTCTCTCTCTCCTCCCTTTTCAAATTTCCTTTTTATTTATTTATTTATTTATTTTTTCACTTTTTATTCCCATCTCTTTTTAGTTAAGTAAAAAAAAAAAAAGAGGAAAAGAAATTTAAAATTTATCCGTCTTAACGGCTATATAAATACGAAGCCGGACCCGTCCATGGTTTCTTGACGCAAAGCGTGAAGGAGAAGCGAAAACCACACACACACACACTCACACGAATCGCAGGAGAATTTAGGAATCCTCGAATCCGATTTTGGTTTCTGCAGAAGGGAGTAGAATGGCTCTGTGCGGGGATATGGTGTCGAGCTTCAAGGGGTGCGGAGGAGTTGGGGGGAGCGAGGTGGTGGGGGATGGGGAGGAGGGATTGGGGTACGGGCTCGTGAAGTGCACCTGGGGCCTCGGGAGGAAGAGGATCGGGATCTCGGAGAGTCCCGAGGCGGCAGCGGCGGCCGCCTTGTTCAGAGCTCCGCTCAAGAGGCAGTGCAGCGCGAGGCTGTTGGCCGATGACTTCGAGAAGTCGGGTCTCGAAGCCTTGCCTCAGGACATTCTGGTGAGTGACTTGCGTTCGGTTGGCTCCGTTGCTGCTTAAATCCGTGATGGTTTTTTTAGTTGGGGGGTTTTAACGATTGAACGTTTGGGTTTAGCAGATTAGGATACTCTGTCGCGTCGAGCACGGCGATTTGAAGCAGCTAGTTCGTGTGTCCAAGACAATCAAAGAAGCTGTAAGTTCGTCTGCAATGAGATACTGCAATTTTCTAATGCTTAATTTGTTTCTTGGGGTGGGGGGTTGATTCATTTCTCCTGTTGCAGACTGTCGTGGCGAAGCAGTGGCATTTTGCTTACACAACGCCGACGAAGATCCGTGCGTTCAGGAACTCCATCGATCCGCAGAACCCGAGCGACTGCGAGGAGATTGAGGCCCCGAACGCCCCGTTGAGGACTTTCAGGTCGCGGATTAGCCGGAAGAAGCTCGCGGATGTCACAGCGGTGCTGTTTGCCTCGCCCGACGAGGGGCAGTGGACCAGAAGAGGAGGTTTGTTGATGGAAACCGAGATATGAACCAATAGGCTCAGTGCTCTGGATCCGGGGTCTGTAGAGTGTAGATAAATTTCTTGCTGTAGATTGTGGTCGACACGGATTAGGTGGGGAGAGAGATAGGAAGAGAGAAATGATTAATAGGATTATGATGTACATGTAGAAAGGATCATCGAGCCGCGCGGTTTCTTCAAATGTTTCATTGAAGATGGATTTGGCTTCAGAAGATAACTTGTTGTGTGTACATTGTAAAGAGAGAGAGACTTTTAGGCGATTCGGAGTTTGTTTGTTGATGAAGGGCTATCCTGTGGCCCCTTCCCCATGCTGATAAAACCATGAGAGAGGATTGTACAGTTAATCCTGCATACACTCTCATTGTTCTGTGGAATAAAACTGAGAAATGATATATTTGCTTCCCTTCCCTTCTGTTCTGTTCTGTTCTTATCTTGGTTTCATCTGTTCTTGTGTGTTTTTGTTCATTTTGGAATTTGTGGCCTGACTTGCACCACCAATCTCTTTTGTATGCTTTTGAAAATTTAACTTTGAATCTTTGAGGATTTGCATTGATATCTCCAAAGTCCTGGAGACTAAGCTATCGATTCGGCACGACCTTGGTCAACTTACCTGTGGAAGCAGAACCGGGTTAGGGCTACCTTAGAGATGATTCCTGAACGGTTCACTTTTTGGGTGCTTTTAGATCACTGTCATGATCAAACAAATGAATCATAATCCTCTTTGTCTGAATATAAGAAGATTGAGGTGATTCTTGGCAATAATGCTGGAGTCCCACTGTTGAAATTTACAGGAACAACCTGATAAAAAACGCGTCTTGCAATTGCAGATTGTAAAAGATTATGGCAACTTCACCTGAAATTATAAAGCGGGTACGCAAAATCCAATTTATTGCAACAAGAAAATGAGGGGAAAAAAGGGGTTTGGTGATTTATATGTTGTTTCTTCCATTCCCCTGCTTGATTGCCAGACTCTTCCTGAAGACGAATAAATGCTTAAATCACTATAAAACTTGTAACTAAAGCTTCCCTGAACTGAGTTATAGGAGTCCAAATGCTCTCTTTGAAGAGCAAAAGCGCACACGACCTGCATCATATCTGCCAAATTTTCTGATGCGTCGGACGGGTTGTCATGTCTTTGCAGTCATTAGAAAACATCACTCTTGCTCTCGGAGAAGTCTGCCACAAAAAGAACTTTTGATACCTCTCGATGTTATCCGAGTAACATCTCGGATAAAGCCGATTCCTCGCGCTAACCAGAGCAAGAGTCTCCAAATTGATCGCCTTCTGCAGAAAAAACTTGACCAGTTCATGTTCATGTTTCTGAAACCTGAAGCCTTTCACTTTGACAAACTTGAGGCGGTAGAGAAAGCGAAAGGACTCAAGCTCTTGCTTCTGATGCAGTTCCCAGTAAATGCTCCCTTCAAAAGAGCATTCATTAAGCTGCAAGGATTAAAGCAAAGCCTTAGGCATTGACAAAAAAATCTCCAGGAATCTTCTTGAATCGAGTAGCTTAGCTGCCATTTCCATAAAGGATAATCTAACTTAATGAGCTTACATCGATAAATACTTTCTCGACAAGGGGGCAATTGTTGAGAAAAGCGGCGATATCATAGGTATTGCAATAGACTCCGCCTTGCAGGATTAATTGGAATTCCTTCAGATTGCTATACGAAAATGACAGTCCATGTATGTTTTGCTTTAAATCTTCATAATTTGGAGATATGCCCTAAATCCAGACATTATGGTTATGTAATAACTGCGACAAGTAGTTGATATCACACTAAATTCGACAGAGTTTTCGAAAGAAGGCAACTTATCGGAATGCGAGATACCTCAAGAAAGATGCTGTTCACTGTGAGAACGCTAACAAGAGCGAGATCGTCCAAAATGTTCCGGATGAAAGAATGTCTCATGAAGCCTTTTGGGGGTACGAAATTCAGTACTACATCCTTCAGCTGCGAAACATCTTCAAAGACGAAGAGAGGTACTTGACCATAAAAATAAAACGAGCAGAGGCTCGGAGCATCGATTTTGATTAGTGAAAGATCCGAGCAATCTCCCAACTTTAACACCTTAAACCTCTTAAGATTTTGCGCGTACAACCTCAACTGATGGATGGCATCACAACGTACCAGTTCGAGAGTCTCGAGGAGGGTGCAATTGAGAATTAAGGTTTCGATCATCTCCGACGTAATTTCAACCTTCTTCAGAATCAGGGTATCCAGGAGATGCAAACTAGTGAGATTTGGTGGAAAATCAAATTCACAGAAGGTCAACTTTAGGACTCTCAGTGACTCGACATCGATGAAATCGCGAGAAAGCTGGAACGGCTCAACCTTCGCCGCGATAAAGTTTAACTCCAGCTCCTCCACCCCTTTCGAAATCGAAATCTGGATCCACTTCCTGACCATCGCTTCAATATCCGTCGGATCGATATATAACTTGAAGCTTTGGATCTGTGGACCTGCATGAGCCCTGAAAACGTGGTTAATAATCGAGATAGCTCCTAGAATGCCTTGGTGCGTTGTGAACCATCTACCAAAGTGTAACTTCCTGCTGAAAAGCCAAACTTGCTTGAACCTTCTCGAGACAACTCCGGCCCTCACCGCTTGTTTGACGGGCAAGAGCGTAAAGATAAGCTCTACCACATCGTCAGGAAGGTCAAACAACGGCTTACTCCTAATCCGGCGATTCTTTGTTAAAATGAGAAGACGATCGGACTCTGCCTTGATCCCTTTCGACGGTGACAGGACCATTTTCGTAACCTTTCTTCACTTTCTCCGGTTTCAAAATTCCTGGTGATACTGTGAAAAATCATGAGAAGCACAGATGGGATAATGTGTATTCATAAGTAGAGAGGATGTGCTTTCCAAAATGTGTTCTTGAAAAATAAGGACAGAACATAAAGGCCAGAACCATTCCTTTGTTCCATAAATGAAAAGAAATATCAGTATCATCCTATATAAGTTGTCTGCATTGCTTTGCTTGCCCAAACAGTCATCTCCTTTAAAAACATGAACGGTCCTCTTTTGAGTACCATAATCAACTTGCACTTTATTTCTCTGGCCATATCGATTTGCGCTGGTTCGGCGCTTTAAATGCCTTTAATGAGATCATGTATTCTATGATGGGGTGGCCGAAATGAACTCTAGCGAACGGTTATCGGTTTCAGTACGGAAAACCTGAATTCGTACTCGCACCTGCCGTGTTTTTTCGTACTAGCTGTGTACGGAAACAGAAGTCCCATCTCAAGACCCGTCGAACTTACTTTTCGTGGATTAACCATTGTACATAAATGAATGACTAATTTTCGTCACGGAACAGGCGGCGATACTCTCTCGACTCGACTCGACATGTTAAACACGATGTGAATCACATCGCATGACAAGTGGAAAACAGGAGGGAATTGTAAGGCACATTAACAAGCAGAGGGAATGTTCAAATTTGAACATCTGACCTTACATGTACCTTCAGCCAAAAAAGAAAATTACACCTCAGCCCCCAAGATGCACGAGGCCTCTCACTCTCTCTCGTGCTCTATTAGCACCCACGCTGATCGTCGCCATCGCGCCGCCACCACGACCACACTACTGTCTCCGACGCCTTCAATCCACAAGCCAACCTCTTTTTCCTCCAGGTCAAACCTCTTGGGCTCGCTTCTCCTTGCTCTCTCTCTCGCGCTCTCTAATGCCCTTGACAGATCCCATCGATGGCGCAGAACCACATGAGGCCCTTGCACGCGATTTTCAGAGCTAGAGGCTCTGTCAAGCTCTTGAATGGGGAGGCGCGACACCATCATCAAGCTCTCATTGGTAGGGAACGACAGAGATTAAGACATGAAAGAGAGAGCGAGATATTAGAGCGATGGGCATGAAATCAAATCAAGGCAGAGTCGACAGAGATGGGCGGCGGTGGCGGCAATGGTTTGGACTGGGGTAGGCGGCAGCTGTGAAAGAGAGGCGTTGCATACGCTTCGAGGGTGTGGGAGAGAGGAAGTAGAGAGAGAGAGAGAAGTGTCGTTGGGTAAGAAAGAAATACATTTGTTATATTGGTGTGTGAGTGTGAGTGTGACTTGGGTAACCAAAAATGCACTTAAGGATCGCCAATGTGTCCAGGCAGCAGCGTTAATGCTACAGCCCGGCAGCAACATTACCTCTCCCTTAAGGAACGATTTACCTTGGGGGACAAGGAGAATCAAACAAGCTCGTGAGGGCAAATTGCAGTCAGTCCTTCAACTGATCATATAGGTTTTACTTCTGGCCACTGAACTTCAGTGTTTGCCTCAATGGGAAGTGTACTTAAGTAATGGAGCAAACTCTCTAACCATGAACACTCTCCGATCGCATTTGTATGACACAGTGAAAAGCGTTATCGCATTTAGTCGAGCAACTGAGTGCAGGCACCAATTTATCATCTCAACCTTCCAATCCCTAGTGGTAAGACCTCCAAATTCTTTCTTAATTATTGCACAGAAACTATAACAGAATTGACAAGAAACCAGCAAGCATTTGTTACCTAAGCACATCCGGTCATCATACTGCATGAAGCATATATAATATTAGGTTGGACTTCCCAACAAAAGAAAGTGAAGTAGGGTCCTAACATGTTTCTAAATACACTATTTTGTCGAAGAAAAGTAATCAAGGAATACACTGTAGCTGGGAAAGCTAGCTTACTGGGAGATGCATCCATGATCATGGAGGGAGGTTAGCACTCAGCAGTTACGTAACTGGTGGGCTCGTAAACAAAACCTTTGCCCCACCAGGAATTCTATACAGCCAAAAGCAGCCGCATCAATCTCGCGTGGGTTTAAGTGAGACAGGCAACAGAGAACTAGCGTGTCTTCTTGTTCTTTTTCTTGCCCTTATCTTTCCCTCTCTTATTCTGCACCTTTCTGTGTAATTTACGCTTTACCACCCTCTTGCATGATTTCTTTTTCACAGGTACACTGTGCCCTTTATCAGCTCCAGTAGCTTTGTTGGTCCGTGTCTTCTCAACAAGATCATTTTCTTCATCTGGCGCGATCTCACTTGTTTTCACAGTGACCTTCATGTCTCCATTATCATATACTGTCATTCCTGTCCTCCAGAATTTCAAAAACGTATATTAGCATAAGGCGTAGATCTCATGCCTCATACCTAATCAGCCTGGACCCAACAATTTAAGGGAACAAAAGCAGGCATTTACAACAACACTGAATCACATTAGCCAAAATCCCTAAACTGGAGACAGTAAAATGTGGAAGATCTGCATCATGTATGGTGGTGGGTCAAACCAAGATTCAGATCGCATCTTATCAGAAGAAAACTAATTTATGTTCAAATTTCAACTGCATTCAATAAGAAAGATTCACGATCAGTTAGTTTGACCATGTGATACTGACAATTGGCGAAGCTGCTGCATGATATATTTGCCACCCAAACTGACTAGTCCGTCAACAATACAGAAGTATCACAGAGCTGCCGACTGAAGTTAAGGTAAATAAGAGAGGTATAAGCATCTATCAACCATCAAGATAAAAATTATGAACTACCATATACCAAACTGACAAAAATTAACCACATAGAACCCATTGAAGTTATCAACTCATGATTGGTTGCTCAATTGCAAAAGAATGAATCCAAAAGACAACAAATGCAGTCCATTAGACTATTGGATCCTCGAAATAAGCAATAAATTTTGACCAAAAAAAGAAAAAGAAATAGGCGATGAATAAGCTGCACATAATCTCATGAAAGTTTGAAGCAATTAACTACCTGATGTAGATATATGGGGCTCGGTTTCCTCATCATTCTCTAAGAGCTCATTGTTTTCATCAAGTTCAGTATCATTGGATGGAGGACCCCCATCATAATAAGCAAGCTCTCTTTCTAGCTTTCTCTGCAACACAAGTTGCAAGGTTCAATTTAACAAAGTTGATAATACGACAAATATTGGTCCAACGCAATGCCCTCCTGACAAGTATCTAAATTGGACATGAAAAATATCAAGATCAAAATTAAAAGGTATGAGAAGTGAAGAGAAATGAAGGGAGGAAATATACAAAAGCTACAATGGAGTCAATCAACGTACTACCATACAAGTGATAAACTCAGATCAAGAAAGAGCAAGTTGGCTACTTTATTCTGTAATCTCTATTCACTCTTAAGGCATCCATCCAAGTAAAAGAGAAAAGCTAAGCCGATGCAATTTAGAGTACGACAGAAAAGCAACGACTCCGATCACTTAGAAGTTTAGAACTATCACTTAGAGTCAGAGGGCATAAAAATTCTGTTGTGGCATCAGTTTCAATTTTGGTCTCTTCTCTTGTTAGAGACATACAAAGGGACTCTATTACCGACTTGAGGATATAACAGAACGTGAATAGGCTCTGTTTTTGTCAGTATCAAAAAAACCGCCCTTGCTCATCTTTTTTTGAAGCCTACTTGACGTGTGTTGCCTCGTTCATGAAAAACAAAGGTAGCACACGAAAGATGATTCATATGGCTTGTAAGATTTCTTCACCCAGAATATGCAACACTGCCATGTGAGTCTCGTGCATGAAGGCAAATCCATGATCATCACCTTTATATAAATACGATCGAGCAAAACTTATTCAGCGAAACATCAAATTCATACAGACTACTGAGCTACAAAACAACAAAATCACTCCTGGGATCCACACCTTAAAATCATCCGTTGAATTTGATTCCAACTTACAAAGGACGAACCAATTTCAATTCCATCAAGTGTGAAGAACAATTTGTAACACGTTCAAAACTAGGAAGCGAGGAGAGAGCAAAGATGACGAGGCACACACCTTCTTCCGCCCCTCGATTCGCTTGCGGCGCAGCGCCTCTTCTTGCTTCTTTTCCGCCTCCTTTCTCCTCTTCTTCTTTCTCTTGTGAAACCCCGTCACAAAGTCCCTTCATCAAGACCCAAACTACAAGTCATATGCACAGTAACTGCACTCGAAACTCTCGTCGCACCCACGCACGCACGCACAGAGGAGGTCCCAACTAGACGGAATTACACGACAACAAGTTCAAGCGAACAAATTCACACGACGAGAATCAATTTTCTCAGCTCACCAACTCAAAACCCGAGTGCTCTGAGATTAATGCATGTCTACCGTCATCGGGTCAATCAGCACGACACCAGACGTCAAACGCACGCGCGGAGCACGACAACCGACGCTCGAACCAAAAACTCGCACACCCTTCTTCGGAATTACCGAGAGGGGGCGAATAAAGACAAGCGCGGCGTATAGTTTAGTCGATTGCAGTACCTGAGGTCCTTCTCGTCGAAGGCGACCGAGAGAGCTTTGTTCTTGAGAGCTCGCTTCTTGATGTGACGGCCTCGGATGCGAGGGGCGTCGTGATTCGCATCGTCTTCAACCTCCACTCCGTCCCCCATGGACGCGAACCCACCTCCTGCTTCAGCTCGAGCTCTTCGATGTTGGAGGAAAGGCGCGATTTTTCGAGCTCCAGCGACCCGATTTGGGACGCATGTTTCGATTTAGGGTTCATGTTATTTGGGCCGAGCCCAGCAGCCTCTTCTATGGAGAACCCACGACAAGAAACCAAAAAGCAATAACAACAACGCTAATAATAATAAATACAAGAAATAATGACACAAATAGTCTATGAATTTTGGCTCACTATATAATGTGGTCTCTTGACATTCAATTCGGTCTCTGAACTTTAGCCCGATGTGCAATATCGTCCCTAAACTTTTAATTTGTCAAATATAATCCTTGAACTTTGGTAAAGGGTCAATCTAATTTCTAAATTATATGAAAATATTCGATGTACTAAAAGATTAGGAAGTAGATTGAATGTGTATCAAAAATTTAATGATCACATTGAATAATTTAAAAGTTCAAGAATGACATTGCAAATCAAGTTAAAGTTCAGAGATCGAATTGAACAAATTAAAAATTTCAGGATTATGCATTTGACCAAAATTCAGGGACCATTTATGTCATATTTCCTAATAACAATAATAGCTTAGCAGCCTCTCTTATTGAGTTCGATTCTTCTCGAAATCGACCTGGAACTAATTCGATAAGGCCAGTTTAGTACGGTTCGAGGTTGAACCGACTCGATCGTCCACCTTGAATTTTTATTTGTAAGGTGAATCAAGGATTAGATATCTGGGTGCAGCATTTGCTTTATTTTGGAATCCGATGTACCGTATCAGAGAACGACGGTAATTCAACAAGCTTATAGCTATTTTGTTCTTGGTCCTTTTTTTCTAGTTTTATTTTTGGTTATTGCTTCTTTGGAAAAATTATCTAAAAAGTCTTAAACCTATTACACTAGTACCAATTCAATTATAAACCTTTTAATTATACTAATTTTTTTTCAATTGTGCTAATTCAGTCCTAAACCTTTTGAAAATTTGTCAATATAGTTATTCTAGCCAATTTTGATTGGAAAATGCTGACTTGGCAATTCAATCAGTGCTTGCCATCCTATGTGGCAATCCATGTTTATGATTGATTGGCACAAGCGCAATAAATTTAAAAATTTTTTGGTAATTTTTTCATCTTTGGGTGATCAAGGTGGTATCCATTGCTCTCGTCATGACCCTCTTACACATTGATCAAGTTTTCAAAATCAGATGATAGAAATCATCGAATTTCTAGATACGACACATGCATTTAGGAAATTAAAAGCGCATTTGTTTCGTGGATAATTTAAAATTTGAAAAAAAAGGTCGAAAAAAATGGTTATATCACTTAGAAAAATTAGTCATTGGAAAATGTTTTTATTATCAATATATGGGTGATGAAAATATTTTTTATTCATTCATTTTCTAAGTGATATAACTAATCATTTTTTGGAAAATATTTTTCAAATCTTGAGTTTTCCGTAAAACAAACACATCCTAAGATAAAATAGTGATGCTTTTCAAAGGAAATTTCCGTGGGATCAGTCCCCTATGTCATTATATTTTGTAAGCCGGTTATTTTGTCCACACATTAAAAAAAAAAAAACCTTTATAATTACGATTATTACAGCTCCATTAAATTGGATACCTACATTTGGACAATCGCTTTCTTGATTAGCTTCAAAACCTTTTCTTTTTTTCCACTCAAAAAATGAGAATGCAAAACCTTAATTTTTCAGAAAGGACAACATTGAAATGAAGAGCATCATCTACATTATCACCTTATATATATGCTCCTCTCTCCATATTTCATGAAGGCGATATTGAACTCGCAAATTCTTTTGTTCTCTCATTGCAGCAGATAAGAAGATAAATCTGTGCGCTATTATCTTCCCTTTAAAATCATCGCGAAAGAACGAACTTCAAAATTTTCCTGCAAATTCTACCTCTCAATTCTCAAGCTTACGAACTGAATTTTCCTTTGATTTTCCCCCACGTTACTTCGTCTCCGTCTAGAAAGGCAAAAATGACCTCAAGAGCGGGAATATAAGGACGACGACGATGACGATGACGAGGATTATCGCGTAGCACATCCACTTCCGCGAGCTCTTTTGGCTCTCTCTCGCCTCCTGGAGCTGGCCGGTGCCCCGCCGCACGAACGAGTTGGCGTGCGTGACGTGCGACTCGATGTCGTTGAGCTGGTGGCCCTGGGCCTCCACCAGCGCGGCCATGTCCAAGAACACTTGGTGCAGCTCGAGCAAGTTCTTCTCGATCTCCTTCACGGCGTCGTGCCTCTCTTGGATCTCCGATATCGTGTCGAGAATCTGGCCTCGCCCTTGCTCTTGGATCGCCTTCTGTAGAAAGCTCTCGCTCTCGCCGCTCGAGATCAAGTTCTCGATCGTCTCCTCGTCCGCCTTCTGCCCCGTGATCGTGAAGTATCTCCGCTCGACGGTCTCCTTGTACTCCTCATTCATTTTGGACCTCAAGCCCTGGAAGTCGTCCATCAAGTCCTTGAGCTTCTTCCCTAACCCGCCGACGACCGCCGTCCTAGTCCGGTCCGCCGACGTGCCGGGCCCGCACCCGGGTATGCTCCGGTGGGCCACGTTGGACCGCTCGAGGGCCTCGAGCTTGCCCTTGATGATCTTCGCCCGCTTCAGGACCTGCCCGACGTCGGCGTCCATCCGGGACCGGAGCTGCTTCATCGTGTTCGCGTTGTGGACGGTTTTGCTCTCCTCGTTGGCCTCTTGCAACCTCTTGTACAGCTTCTCGACCTGGTTCATGTCCTCCTTCACGTGCTCGACGTCCTCGAAGAACTTGTCGAGGTTCACCGTCTCCTTCCCGGCCTCCATGTCGTCGAGGTAGTTCTGTTGCTTGAGGTCCGTGTACTTCTTGAAGGAGCCGGAGAACAAGTCATTCATCTTGCCTAATCTTTGCCCCTTCTCCTCTCGATCTCCCTTAAGGATAATTTCCAATTACCCTCTTCCTTTTCCTTTGTGGTGCAAGGACATGAAGGAACCCTAAACGCTAATGTTCAGGAGAATCATCCTCCTCTTCAATGTCTGAAGATGGTCTTCTTTTTTTCTTTTTCTTTTTCTTTTTCTGATTTCCTTTGTGATGGAGGATGGGGAGGTGGCAAACAGCAGAAAAAATCAACCCACCAGCAAAGTTGGTGCATCTTTTGAGCTTTCCTTGATTCTTGAGGGCTACACAAAAGAGGGGGTTGAGGTTATTTTTGGGGAGTGGAGAAACATATGAGAGCCGTTCAAGAAAGCTGAGCATCTCCATTGGTTGCTCTTGATGTAACACGTGGCATCCTGCCTTTCATGAAAAATTTGGAGCATTTGGGTTGTCTGGAGTTGACTTGGTCTCTCCCTTTCCTCTTCTTGCCTAAAGAATACTTTGCTGACTTCCTACACCAATTAACTGCATAACCCTAACTACAAAGTTCGACGGAAAAAGCCATAAAAATTTCAAATTTTCAAATTTTGTCAACCGTGACACATTTATCCTAAATTATTTTCTTTTGGTACCAAAAATCTCAAATTTAAATTCGTGTGACATGTTTACCTCAAACTTTTTTCTGTGACCAATTTTTTGAGGCAAATGTATTACACTAATATAAATTTATGGTTTTTGATGTCACAAGAAAAAATTTGAGGTAAATGTGTCATATAGATATAATTTTAAAATTTTTAGTGTCACAAAAAAAAAATTGGGATGTGTTACTATATACATAATTTAGAGCTTTTTTTATGACTTTTATCCAAGTTTAACCACAATACACTTCCATGAGACACCAGTGAAAATTTCGATCGGATCCTTCTGTGACTGATGAACCACTTACTTGGAACATTAGAGGGTACCTAGTACCTACTCGAGCGAGATACAAACTTACTGATGATGGGAACTATTCTTCGGTTAACCAACCCTCCTGCTCTCCTTGATGCCGAAGCCCCTGACTCACCAGTCATGACAAAATACTCTGTTCCAAACTGATTCCAAATGATGCAAGATGCCCAGAATTTGCATTTGGTCTTGCAAGAGATAGCAGCAAGATGCCACTCGGGGGAACTGAAGTATATCACAGACTGCACAAGATGTATTCAATGGTTAAGGACGAAAGGGAAATGTCCTCTCCCATTGCTCGAACTCGGTCCTATGTCGCTTCCACTTTCTCCCGTCTTGTTCCTGGCTAGGAAATATCGGGGCTTATCCGATTCAATCAGCGCATCGATCGATCTTATTAGACTTCTGTCAGTGGATCGATAACTGAAAGCTCTGTTATAGAAGCAGAGCAAGTGATATGAGACTGTTGATCGCTACAGATATCCGACAGAGCCAATCGCCAAAACTGAAGACATATGCCCAACTGATTGATTCTAAAACAGAGGAGTCGATCTTGAAGAGGATGATGGCCAAAAGAGAAACTTGAAGAGTATGAGGATTGAATCAACTTAACTAAAATAGGTTACTGCCTGTTTCACACCCATCGATATACACATTCGACATTGTAAACCGGATATAAAGGACAGAACCAATCTTTATAAGGCTGAATTCTCGTTCTTACAGTTGTGAAATCAAAATACCATCACTCTCAAAAGGCACACAATTGCAGAATCAACAACCCTTTCGAGCTCCAATTCGATGCAATCACATTACAGCGACAATATGACAAATTATCGACCAAAGAGCACCCACAAATAGAGAGGCAAAAACCAAAATCAATTTGCTTGACAAACTTAGCAAAGCACACTCAAGTACCGGCATTAGGCAATGCTGCCATGAACGAATTGTACGACGACTCCAGATCAAAGTGGAGCTGCCGAGACTGCTGCTCTGTCAACTCATCCGCTGCCCCCATCTTGGAAAGCCTTGAAATCCACTCCTTCATCTTCATCTTCCCCTCAAAGTCCGGTGGCAATATCGTCAGCTTGTTGAGCGAGGTCGAGAGATCTGACAGCAAAGGATGGACCTGATCCACCGCCACCATGTTCAACTTCAATGAGTCCATCGCCGTGATGAAGTTCTGCACGCACTCCGCGACTATGGCGGCCGACGTGGTGGAGCTCGCAGCGGCAGCAGCACGGTGCTCCACCGTGGCAGGAACCCCCGACACCACCAGCCTGTTGATGGCAGCCGGGCAGTCCATCTTGTACGTGTCCGCAAACCGCTCGACGCTGGGGATCGTGTCCTTCAGTGTGGAGGATAGAGTCTTGAAATGGGCGATGAGCTTCTGGCAATTGGCTTCATACTCGGAAGGTGAGATTGTGTCGCGGATATACGCCTTCTCCAGCTTCTCGGTGGCTCGGACGATGGCATACAGCTCGGCGAAATTCTCATACATCTCTCTTTCGCGCTTGTCATTCCATAGCTTGACCTCCATCACGATTTCTCGGAGAGATACGGTTGAGTGTATGGAATTGGGTGTACGAGGAGACTATGGATTCGGGACAGTGTGGAGGATTGGAGAAGGGAACGGGACACGCGCAAAGAGAAGAAACCTTCTTCACTGAACAGCCATTATGACAAAATCAGCTAATTCAAGCCTTCGAGCTCGACTCAACATTGCATAAACAGCATTGATACAGAGCAACAATCGCAGAAAGATAAACAGTGGCGAATACAAAGACCCAAGAAACGAATCAACGTGCTGGGTCGATCCAGTAAAGGGGAAACGAATTCATCAACCAAAGTTCCTTCTTTTAAGGAACAAAAAAAAAAGACAAGAACTTTAGCATTTCATGATAAAGACTATCTCCATCATTTCGCAGAAAACAAAGCCCGGAAACCTCAACGAATCAAACTTCAGAAACGGCGCACGAGAATTAGAAATTTACAGAGAACAAAGAATCGAACAGAGGGCAAAAAAAAAAACGATCCACCCGTCTAACCCATGATGATTCGGCAGGATCCGACCAACAATCAGCGAAATCACAACCTCAAAGACACTCAAGAGACCCTAGATCGAACCAGCATAGCTAAAGCGAAGGACCCATTACTTAGGATCGCCGGCAGCGACGAAGTCAAAGGACGACCCAACACGTTACTTTAAAGCTTGAAGATGGCGATGAATCAGCGCACACAAAACCGAGATCAAGTGTAGGAATCAAGAGATACGAGAGAGAGAGAGAGAGAGAGAGGCGAGAGGAAATGGCTTACAGAGAGCGAGGACGCGGGTTTGGGTGTCGTTGAGCTCTCTGTGTATCTCGTGAGAGAGAGAGAGAGAGAGAGAGAGAGAGAGATATGGAGATTGCAAACTGAAGAGGAGGAGGAGGACTTGCAATTTCAATTTTTTTGAAATTGGGTGTGACTCAAATAATCATTGAATAATATGTAACGTTAATTCTGAACTTTTAATTTATTCCACTTAACCTATAATACCATTCTTGATATTTTGATTCTTGAACTTTTAGTATATATTCAAATTAATTATTGGACTATATTAAAATATTCAATGTTATCCTTTAATTTGAATTAATGAAATGATAATATTAAATATTTTCACATAATCTAAAAATTAGTATGAATATTTACAAATAAAAAATAAAAAAATCAAGGATCACATGGAACATATTAAAAGCTTATAGGCAACATTACATATTGTGTTAAAGTTCCGGAATCACATTGAACAAATTAAAAATTCATGAACCACATTGTATATTGGGTCAAAATTTATGGACCATTTGTGTTATTTTCCCTTTTCTATTAAGATAATAAAGACTTGATTTGCATGCTAAGTTTGTTAATGTTTTTCTGGAAGATATATTTTTCTTAACGGATTTTCTAGAAGATTAAAAAGGGCCCGTTTGTTTATGGTTTTTAACAATTATATATATTTTCTCATTTTCCAGTCAACATTTTAGATATCATCCCAATTTCAAAGATCCCGAAAATATTATACTCAAATCTACCTATAAATATGTGTAGATTGCGAAAATTCCAAATATTATGAACCTTGAAAAAGTCAAAGCGCGTTGGCTTACGTGAAAAGCAAAAAAACAAAAAACTAGCCAGACACAACACCCTACATATTATACTCAAATCCAATTAATTTTCGAGGCCCGATGGACAAATTGAGTTTTTATGATTTTCAAAATATATAGGGTTAATACCAAGAAAAATCCCAAATTGGTATACTTACGATAAATTTACCTCAAACTATTTTTTTCATTATGAAAAACCCCAAATTGGTACATCTATGGTAAATTTACCCAAAACTGAAACATTTGTGATAAATTTACTCTCTATCAATTTTTTTCAAATTTTATCGTCAAATTATTAAGTTTGATTACATGTGACAGTGTACCAGTTTGAGGTTTTACCCTCCGTTTGTCTCGGGTGTGCCAATTTGAAATTTTTCGTAGTATTAATCTAATTTAATAGAAACTAACAGAAGGTAAATTTGTCACATGTGTATTAGTTTGGGGTAAATTTATCGTAAATGTACCAGTTTGAGGGGTTTTTTGTGGTAAAAAAAAATAGTTTTGAGTAAATTTGTTATATATGTATCAATTTGATATTTTTCGTGGTAAAAAAAAAAGTTTTTGGTAAATTTATCACAAATGTACCAGTTTGAGGTTTTTCGTGGTATTAACCCAAATATATATTATGGCCAGCCAAACACAACTATATGTTCTATGTTTAAATTTCGAAAGAAAAGTTTGTAGGAACGACGTTTACTTTTTGAGGCTCTATCTTAGAAGACGCTAAGATACTAAATTTGGAAGAGGGGCAAAAATGGGGTATGAAGACACCAAGATAGAATGACATTTTTGCCCCTCTATTTTGGAAGAGGGGCAAAAAGGGGGCATGAAGGTGTGTGTATTTCAAACGAAGGAAGGAAAATACTAAATTTTAGGTTTCGTTTATTTTGCGAAAAAATGAATGATCTAGATAATATTTTTTTAAAAAAAGGGAAAAAAAACCACCAAAAATCCTAAACTTTACCTTCTTTGACACATTTACCCCAAACTTTTTTTGTAACACCAAAAACCCCAAACTTTGCCCTTTTGTGACACATTTACCCTAAACTTATACAGTGTGACAAATTTACCACAAATTTTATTTGTTGACATAAAAAACCCCAAACTTTTATCCGTGTGACACATTTACCTCAAAAAATTCTTACCCAAGGGCATTTTCATTTTTTACCTTTTTATTAAAAAGAATATTTTAAAAAAAACCAAAAAAGTGGGGGATCGAGGGGCAAGGGCGGTAGGCCCTTGCCGCCGTCAACCCGTCACTAGAGAGGGTCGGCAGGGGTCGCTAAGGCCTTGCCCGCGGCTGGGCAAGGGTCGCTGGGCCCTTGCCCGAGACTGGCGAGGGTTGTCGGCCCTCGCCGAGGCCTCGGCGACCCCCACCGACCCTCTTCGGCAACGGGGCCGGCGGCGGCAAGGGCCTATTGCCTAGGCCTCAATTTTTCTTTTTTTTTCTTTTGTTTTAAATATTTTTAAATATTTTGAATATTCTATTTAATAAAACAAGTGAAAATTAAAAAAAATTGAGGGTAAATGCATCTTCTTACTTCAAGTGGGATAAATGTGTTACGCAATCATAAGTTTGGAGTTTCTGGTGTCAAATAAAAAAGTTCGAGATAAACGTGTCACAGAGGCAAAGTTTGGGGGTTTTTTTTGTAGTTTTTTACCTTAAAAAAATGATCCATTATATCGCTTGAAATAATTAACCAATGGAAAATGTTTTTATTATTGAAAACAATTTATAGCTAAATAATTTCGTAGATTATGAAAATATTTTTCGTTCATTCATTTTTGTGAGGGATACAAGCGATTATTTTTTAGCAAATTTTTTTCTAAATCATTTATTTTCCACAAAACAAATGGAGCGAGTGTCATTTCTCTCCATATTTTCCTTCCTTTGGGGCTTCCTAACATAGCATTAAGGTAGTTTCTCTTTTATGCATTCATTATAGATACATAAAAGAATGGTTAAGTCATAATACATTGTTTTTCTTTCTTTTCCTTCGATAGCATTCGAATAACTTTATAACTCAATCTTTTTCTTTTTCTTTTTTATCATTTCTCTTGTAATTATTTAAATCCCTTATTTTCTTTTTATAATCACCCATTTCATGCAATTGTGTGGGCGTGCAAGTGTAATTTTGAGTGATGTCAAAGGAAGTACGAAGAGATCAGAGATTAGAGCGTATGGGGATGGATTTCGATAGATGAATGCAAACGTAAGATATAATACGATCACAACCAAGGCTGGCAAGACATACATGATGCGCCACCAGTCGAAAATATAGATATGGATTGACAAAGTTCAATAAGCCTTACAGGATGAACCACCTGCCAAGGATATAAGACTTCGAGATAGGAGAAATTCACCATCAAGGCTTGCATGAAAACCTCCAATCGAGAATACAACGCTTCTTGACTCACTACTAAGGAATAATCCACCTTCTAAGGATATGGAAATCGAGGATAAATATTTGCTCACACATAGACAGATCTCATATATTCTCAATATTTGAGTGACTTCCTTACATTTGAGAATTTGTCTCTATTTATATAAGAATTAATATATAGGAAATACCCAACATTAATGACATAGAAACTAGAAAGTAAAATAAAGACCTAGGAACTATAAAATGCATTTAAAACGCATAGGAACTTTAACTTTGACTTTTGAAACCTATAACACACTCAAGACAAGAAAAGTACAAAAAAAATCCTAAACCTCTTACATTAGTACCAATTCAGTCCCAAACTTTTTAATTAGACCAATTTAATCCTAAACATTTTTATATTGGTATCAATTCAGCCCACTGGGCCAATTTTGACCGAAAATCACTAACGTGGATGCCGGCTGATTGGCGCTGACGTGGATATTTTAAAAATGATTTTTGAATTTTTTTATTATAAAATTTCATTTTTTCCCTAATTTTTTTTTTCTTCTTCTTCTTTGGCCTTGGCTGGTCACTATGGCCGACGACCAGCCACAGGCGTCGGCGAGGCCATCGCGGCCCTTGCTGGCTCTAGCAAGGGTTGGACCCTCGCGGCCTGGGCAAGGATCGCCCTCGCCAAATTTGGCAAGGGTTGCCCTCACGACCTGGGCGAGGTCGCCCTTGCTGGCTCTAGCGAGGGGCCTCGTGGCCTGGGCAAGAGCCACGACACCCTTGTCGAGGCCTGTGGCCAGTAGCCGGCCATGGTGATCGGCTAAGGCCAAAGAAGAAGAAGAAAGAAAAGGGGGGGGGAAGGGAAAATAATAATAAAATTCAAAAATTATTAAAATAATATTAAAAATATCTACATCAGTGATTTCTGATCAAAATTGGCCAGATAGACTGAATTGGTACTAATGTAAAAAAGGTTTATGACTAAATTGGACAAATTAAAAGGTTTATGACTGAATTGACATCAATACAAGAGGTTTAAGACTTTTTTAGTACTTTTCCCCACTTAAGACTCATAAAACTAGGACTAAAGATGTTTGACAAGATGCAAAGTAATGAATCTTAGAATCTAAATTCTTTAGCCAGCCTGGGCAAAGCAAGCAAATGAAATCGTCCATAACAGCCTCTGGTTGTAAAGCAACATCTAGGTAGTCAATCAACAACTTGTCCATCGAATCGATAATTTTTTCACATAATCAGCAACTTCAACCTTAAACCCAACTTATTAAGTTGTAGCTAAAATGGGTATTGCTTATAGGAATAATGATTAATCAACGAGTTTAGAGTTGAGCTTATGAGTTGATCGATAGAGCCCAATACTGCCGCGTCACCATTCAAGTTGAGGATAACTTGCTCACTAATCAAATGAGGTTAAGTACTTTGAAAACTGAATTTTGTCTCTATAGCTTTATTTAAGTAGTGCTTTCCAGCTGGGTGTGAAATGGGCATTTTAAATGAAATTATAATGCTAATCTATTGTCAAACATATCTGAACGCTTTTATTCTAACCAAAAAAGTACAACTATAGTGCAGAGATCTATTCGAGTATCAATTATAGTACATCGAAATCTATGTAAACATTCGAAAGAAATTGGCCAAATCAAACGTTCTTAGGAGTTTTTCACCATCATTTTAGAGGATGAGGGTACGATATGTTCTACTCTATTCTCGTCTCTCGTATCAAGCCTTGGATAGTGACTCTTGCACATTTGATTTGTGTTTATCAAAATTGAACTGGATTCAAAATCTCAGCCCCCCTCCCTTCCTTTCTCTCCTCCACCAGTCGCCTCCGTTGTACCTTCCGCCACCGCCCATCATGTCGACACCAACCTAAGCATAGCGTGGCCGAAGATGGCACAAAGGCACGGTGGCGGAGTGGGCTACATGTGACGGGGGACTTCCCCAATCCCCAGGGAGATTAGCTCCCCAACATCCTCCACCATCGGAACATCGACATCCCTTCATTTCAATTTCGCATATTCACGTCTTTACAAGGGGGGCCTGCAGTTGCAGCCCGGATCACCCGACGGAGGTGAATTATAGAAATCCCTCGGGCGACGACGGTGTCAAGAAGCACGGCGACGGGCGCTCATACGAATTGGACTAAAATTAGATGGACCCGTGCCACGATCTTAAAGAACAAAACGAAACATGGCATTACAGTAAGGCAGGACATCAGCTCATCCTTTTCTATGACTAGGAATTCAACAATCCACAGCAGCATTCGGTTGGAAAAACAAAACACTCATAAAGATTATCATAAACGTCAACACAACTTGCGACAGCTACAACAGAAAGGGAAGGGGCTATTATGTAGCATCGTCCCGATGCAGATCGCCCCCTCTCCCTCCCTCCCTCCCCTCCCTCCCTCCATCAATCGCGCTCTGTACCTAAACTGTCGATTGGGAGATAGCGTGTGGGACGGGAGGAGGTATGATTAGAGGATTACGCCATCTGCGTGTAGCAGTTGGGGACGGGGGAAGGGGTTGCTGATGATGCATCATTGAGGGTGGAGATTTCTTCCCTACATCTCTCTCTCTGTCTCTCTCTCTCTGTTGCTGTCATTGGGTCATGGGTGCGTTCGAGGTTCCATTGAAGTTGACGTCTCTGCCCTAAAACCAGCTCTGCTTTTTCACTAATCTAATCTAATCTCATCTCATCTGATCTATCCAATCATCGAGATCATCTTTTCGAATTCTTTTCATTTCGTCTTTCTTTTTTTTATGGTAATCTTGTTTAATCATGGTTTCCTTCTTCTTTTTTTCGTAACGTGGACCGACGGCTTTACTTTTCTAACCCCACCCGGTCGCTCACCCTTCTCCTCTTGGTGGGATCCGCCCGCCGTGTCCCGCGAAATCGCGACGTCGAAACCGGTTCATTCCGTTCCCGTTCGCGTCACGGTCCGCCTTCGTCGCGATTCACTCGTGTCCTCACGGCTTCAAAACGCGTCGTGTTGGTTTGAGGTCATGCGATGTCTCATCTGCTCGTGTGGCAATCCGGATTCGAACGATGCGAGATTAGAGACAGATTCGTCGCTCGGTACCCTCCCTTGTAGTGATATTATGGAAGGGAGCAACTTGGTCCCTCTAGCCATCACGAAATCGTCATTACTAATTTCTTTAAATTGACTTACATACAATTTTTGGATCTCCAAAAACTATTTTTTCGTGAAAAATGGATATAAATAAAATATTTTTTAATAAACGATCGATTGCATCGCTTGCAAAAATGAATAAACGAAAAACATTTTTCATTATTCATGAAAAAGTTTAGACATAAATTGTTGTCGATAATGAAAATATTTCGGATCGATTAATTATTTCGAGCGATACAAGTATTTATTATTAGGAAAATCTTTTTTAAATTATTCACTTTCCACGAAATAAATGGGCTTAATTTTTGTTCGTGAGACATGTCATAGCAAGGTTATAGTAAACATTTAAAGTTTTGTCGCATGTTGGTGAGTTGTCATCTTCCTTGTAAAATTTTGAGATAATTCTATGATCTCTCTTTTGCTAGAAAAGCTACGTATTTGTGATGACAGTAAGGTCATTATACTCTTTCTATGTACACAACCAATCTCATGCACCGCGCGGGTTTATTCTAGCATCTCTATTATTAGGATGCACGTGTGAGCGGTGTTAGAAAAGTCTCATATCGAAGAATTAGTGTGGTGTGGAACAATTAATATATTCTAGTTGGCCCATAATTTATTGGCTTAAACTTTTGAGTGAAAGTGGGTCAAACTAGATATGTTGCCGAGCTCAAACTTGATCTCTCTCTTGGTGATCTTCCTAGGTGGAGGTATCGGGCTTGTAATGCGTGTTTCCAACATCTATCACGTTGGTATGGGAAAAATTACAAAGATACTCATAAACTTATTGCAATTGTGCCAAATCAGTCATAAACATATTTTTTTTGTCAATTCAGTCCATTTGGTCGGCACTAGTCGACCAAAATAATAATTTTTTAATAATTTTTTGAAAATTTTAAATTTTCTTTATTTTCCCTTCCTTTTTGCTCCTACTTGTGGTCGGCGAGGGTTGTCGAAGCTCGCCCGTGGCTGGCGAGGCCATGGCCCCCTTCGCCTGCGACCGGTGAGTCGCGGGCAAGGCTGGCCTTGCAACCTCGCGACTGCGAGCCTCCCAACTTCGTGCCTCTCGATTTCTTCGTGAGTTGCCTTGCGCCTTGTAGCTATGGGCGGCCCTCATGTGAGGTCGAGCGAGGGTTGCGACCCTCGCCGGTGGCCGGCGTGCTTCGGCGACCCTCGTCAGCCACCAGCAAAAAGCAAGAGGAAGGACAAAATAATAAAAATAAGAAAACTAAACAAAATTTTTGAAAAAATATTAAAAAAATAAAAATTTATTATTTTGGTTGGTTGACAAGTCATGTTAGCGCTAGTTGGCCAAATGGACTGAATTAGCATAAATGTAAAAGGTATAGGACTGAATTGATTAAAAAAAAGGTTTGAAATTGAATTGATACAATTGCAGTAGGTTTAGCACTGTTTTGATAATATTTCTTGACAGTATGTCGCATGTTGTAAAGAAGTAGAACGTTACAGGGATTTACTTTTTCAAGTAAGATGTGGGCTCCTAATCTAGGCTTGATTCTGGGCTAAATGGCATACCAAACATGGGCCTCCGACCTGTTCACTATATGCTTGGCCCGTGAAGTCAAAATCTAATTATACTCTCGTCACACCTAATTTATTAAATTTTGAATAATTGTTAGAAAAAAAAGAAATGATAAAAAAAGAACAAATAAAAAGAAAAAAAGGAAATAAAAAAATTACCCTTGGTCAGATCCTTTTTTGAAACAATGAGAGCATTTTAGGTCATTATTTGAAACAAGATTCATTTCAGATCCTTAATTGAAATTTTTCCTAAAATATACGATTTTATAGCCGAAATTGTTGTTGCATTAGGTTTCAGTTGTGGCATGATCAATACACATGTCACATTTTAATTAAACTTAAAATGGACATGACGTAAAGATACAGATTGTCAGTTCTACCTTGTGGTCTGTCACAAGGTAGAACTATCTTCACAAAAATTATTTGACTATCTTCTCGTGGTCTGTCACATCACTTAATGTATCAATTTTATATGGTTTTGGTATACTTAACACTGCTTAATTTTTAGAAAAATAGCTTTACACTAAATATTTTTTTCTTTAGACAATTAACAACTAAGCTCGTTGTTTGTCTCTTTTGGGCTTAACCAATTATTGGACACTATAACCCAAGCGGATTCGGGTCAAAATGGACCATATGGTGAAGCCCAAAGAGTGGAGCCCTTTTGTCTCGCTTTAGCTTTTCGAAATTATGCTGGCATTCTCTATACCATCTTTTGAAGGAAAGCCCTCGTACTTTATGTCTCCACTTTAATTTATTTGTTGTAAAGAAAAGAGATATAAAGAACTGATAGGTGATGATTAATAAAGAAAAGAGGGATATTCTTTTTTCTATTTCCCCATTAAATCAACAAATCCGGTTTTTTTTTTATATATATCTTTTTTGTACAAGAATTTGCATCAACACCACAAAAGCCCCAACAAGCATATGGAATCCAGCTGTCTTTGGACCTAACTATAGTATGACTCCTAAAAATAATTTTCACAAACTTAGGTCTCAAGGGAAATGAAAAAATTTCTCATTTTTCTTACTATGTAAATAAAAAAGAAATTCCTCTCATCTATGTTCTTATATTCCACGACTAGTCATCTCCTTGGATTGACTCATGACTCTTGTCTTTGCAACCTCATTTTATACCAGAGGCAGCGACTCCGAGAAGCTGATTCGACGGTCACCATCTTTCCACGTGTCATCTGTCTTCACATGCCACGTCGGCAACCTCGCTTTCGGTAGGAATCAACTAGCATGACCTTCTTCCATAAAATGAAGGAGTGACGATCAATGCTTAGCCACAAACGCTTTTTTAGGAAACTGTAAACTTTCTAAAACGGTTTCATAATTTACGCGATTTTTTAAATAATTTTTTGACTTTTATGTTTGTGGCTAAGCATTGAGTGTCACTCCATCATTTTATGGAGGACGGTAAGCTCAGCATTTTCCCTTGCGGTATCGCGTTCCAAATATTTTTTTTTCATGCTCTTGTTTGATCTCCTCACGCTTCTTCTCCAACCTTTGCCTTCTAGAATCAATAAAATGCATCTCGAGTGTTTCACTATCTCAAATTATGTTATGTCAACAGTCTATTATGAAAAAAAAAGATAACATAAGCGTGGTGGAGGAAAAGTTACACCAAATTTAGAATAATTATTCGTGCAGTCCGTTTATTTGGTGTAAATGTATCACTACTAGAAAACGAATAGCAAATAGGCAAATAGCTTGCGATCTACCACATTAATACTTTCCTATAGACTGCCACATCACGTAGTGCGTTTAGTTTAGCATTTGCAAAGAATTGTCGGCCTCCAAAGGCCTTTGTGCCAAAGTTGTGGTGTTTGACAACAATTCCAAAGGCATTTGACCTGAAGTTAGTATTTCCAAATCCCCTTAGCTCAATACAAGCCAAGACTCAGACCCAACATTTGCATATCAACATTTTCAGAATGTTATCCAAAGATTAATAATTTTTTTCTTCCAACTTTGCCTTCACTAACATTATTGTATTCATGTTTTACTCTCACTCTAATATTCATCGTCTCTCTCTCTTAACCAAACGCCTGCTCTAAATCCTATTAGCCTAGAGTTGCTGGTCGTCGAGGGACAATTCCTAAGGGTCAAGTGTCGTCGAGGGTCGACCGTCGACGGTCATGGGTCTATCAAGTGAGATGTGGAGTGTCAAGGGTCGCTGAGGATCACGCAAGGCTCGTTGAGATTTGGGTTCGCCAAGATCGGGATTTGTCAAACTCTGGGTTTGCTGTATCTAGGTCACCAAGGTGCCACAACATTAGGTCGCGTGACCTTCGACATCGCCTCATTTGGGCTGCCCGAGGTTGTGTGATCTCAATACCGCGTCACTTGGCCTCTTTGACGGTTTGATCCTTGTTGGCTCCAATTTGCTTCCACCAAGTTTGCCTTCACGACAGTTAGATCCTTTGGTTCCCCATTTACTTTCTTTTTTTATTTTAGAAGTTACTTTATAGAAAACTTATAATGTTTACTAAATACTATTTGCATGTCGTGAAAATTGCTTTTATACAAAGGCATTGGTGGCAAAAGCTCCCCCAAACACCCTTAGCATACTTGGCACTATCTTTTTTCTTTTTCTTTTTTTCCCTTTATAAAATTAGCAACTAATAAAGCTTGCTGTATGTCTCCTTTAGGCTTAACCTGTTGTTGGACACTATAGCCCAAGCGTATACGGGTCGAAACGGGCCATATGGAGAAGCCCATAGAGTGGAGCCCATTCGCTGCCAATGGTGGACCCATCACTAGAAAAAGAGAGAAGAGATATAAAGAACTAATAAGAAGTTGTTGATAAATCAAGAAAATAAAAATATTCCTTTTTCTATTTCACCATCAAAGCAAACATAATCTGATTTTTCTATCTTTTCTGTACAAGAATTAGCATCAACCCCACAAAAAAAGCCCTTAAAAAAAAGTACATGGTATCCCAAGAACAAATGAAAATTTACAGCTGTCTATGGACCTAACTATAGCATGACTCCTAAAAATAATTCCCACAAACTTAGGGAGATGGAATAATAAAAATCACCATTTTTTCCCACTATGCTTTTCACAAACAAATGAAAAAGAAAAAAGAAAATCATTCTTCTCATCAAGCCTTTCACTTTACTCACTCCTTGGGCGAATCCTACGGCCCTACGTTCCCCGACTGATCATCTCCTCGAACTGATTCATCGACTCCTGTCTCTGCAGCCTCGTTTCTTCGTAGAACTTGCTGATGAACGCCTCGACTCGCCGGTTCAGCTCGTCCGGGCTCACCTCCTTCCTCAGCTCGTTGGTCCGACCCTTGAACGTCGCCGACTTCCGCATCGAAGGCGGCGGCGGCTCCAGCAGGCTGATCTGGCTGTCGTCGGCGTCGCCGTCGTCCGCTTTCACGCGACGCGTCGCCGACATCGCCGCCCTCGCCTCCGCTATCGCCTTCCAAACGTTCTCCATGCTCTCGTTCGATCTCCTCACGCTTCTTCCCAGAGCTTTGCCCCCTATAGTAAATACGACGTCAATGGCATTAAAGAAAACATATGTTGACTTGATTTCACAGATCCGTTGACCGAAAAATCAAAGGAAACAGTCCCGTCATCGTCGTCAATTTTTTTGTTAGTATGGAATGCGAATTTCGAAATTATTATCACACCTCGGTTTGCCCTCCTTACCTTGAAGGTGGTCGCCGTTGGCGGCTCTCCGGCGGACGAGTCTTGGCGAAGCCAGAGCTTTCTCCGACGAGTCCACTCGCCTCCGCGGCGTCGACGCGGACCTCCCGAACCCGACCTTCCTCTCCCCTTCGCCGTCACCATTGTATCCATCTCCGCCGCCGAATCCCCCGCCATTCCCTACCACCACCACTCTCTTCTCCTCGAAATCCTCAAACTCATCGAACGCCTCCGCCGCCTCAATCTCCTCCGCGACCGCGATCCTCTCCGGCGCAACAGCCTCCGGCTGCGCGTGGTGGAAGCACCTGGAGGTGGCGGCGATGGCGATGATGATGCCGTTGACAACGACGAGGTGGTACGGGGGCCTGAACCACGAGAGGAGCGAGCCCAGCGCGGGGGGCAACCGAGGAGCCAGAGGGTCGGAGACGGATGGGACGGAGGCCCTGAGAGCGACGGCGATGGACACTGCGCCGGCCGACACGAGCAGAGCTTTCAGAGACGCCATCAAAGCGCTTGACGACACCATCTCGACAATGGCGTGACGATTGTTTCGCAGTGCAGTCTGAGAGTGAAATTTTCGGTGATGAGAGGATCGACTGGAGTTCTGCAGAGCTATAAATAGACGAAGAGTGTAGAGGGGAGATGCGGTTTCGGGGTGATTTGGGACCGTCAGATGGGATCCGACGGTGGGTGTGGGGCGAGTGCAGTTGCGTTAGTGTGGGAAGTGCCTTACCTGAGGACCCCATCGTGGGCCCACTTCCGTTTCTTTTCCTTAAAATAAAAAGTACTTGGGATTTAATAAAATTGCAGATAAGGTACCGGCTGAGGAGATCAGTTGACCGGCTTTTCGTTGACAAGTCGGAGCAAAGAGGACTAGAAAATTCCATTGGATGTCGACCGTCAACCGATCGATTCGAACGTGAAAATTCGACATTTCGAGTTCAATGTCTCGAATTCAATTGCTTTGAAGTCATGCTCACTCGATGCATGAGAGATAAGGCGGTCGCGATCTCCACAGAAAATATTAATCGGGTTGAAAAGTTCAAACGCTTGACATCGTGAATATTAAAAAAAAAAGGGAGAGGTGATCGATATGACGTCGAGCTAATTAGCTTAAGCCAAAGAAATGTAATTATCGGGTCATGTTTCGACGGATGCAACTCATCGGTCTTGAAGATACTTACCATTGAAATGATTTATCAAGCTTTTTTTTTTTGGTCAGAAAAATGATTTATCAAGTTAAGGAGGAGAGAGAGGGGGCTCCAAAAAGGAAAAAAAAGAAAAAAGGAAGGATTGCTTTACGTGTTACGACTCCGAAAAGCCACGCAAAAAAATAAAAAGGGGATTGCTTTTTATGTTGTAAGAATTCTTAATTCTTTGGAAGGTAGGTAGCCTTTCCGAACGGGCCATTCGATTGAGCCGCTATTCGCGGAGCCTCCCATTTCGGAAGCATTTGGTTTATAAGACGGTTTTTTTAGTTAATTGAACCGAGTGCGTTCATCGCGGCCCGGATCGTACCTTGGTCATGGCCGAAGTCGTGGCTGAGCGTGCAAGGGATCGTGCCTCGGTCTTGGCCTTGTCGAGGCCAAGTGATGGCTGAGGTCGCAACCCGATTGGGCCAAGGTCATGGCCAAGTGCATGGGACGGGGACCGTCGTGGCCCTAGTCGTTCCTAAGGTTGTGGCCGATCGCAGCTGATCGCGGGTTGTGGCTGAAGGCATGTGTGGGTCGCCGCGACTCAAATTGTGCATGGAAACTTGGCCGAGGTTGTGGCCGAAGGCAAAACTTTCAAAGCCCGTTTCATCATTTTTCTCATTTCTTCTGTCGATTGAACCAAATGAGCGCATAGATTACGACAAAGGCCTTAATCCCATGTTCTTGCATTTAGTTGAGGGTGTCGGGGGGGATTTTTGGCTCAAGAACTGGAGATCACTCGTTTGAATCTTATTAGCTCCTTGCAAAATTGCTCTGGATCAAAGTTACTTGTACAGACGAAACGTCTCGATTTAACCGGTTCATGAGGCTAGAAGGGTTTTCCGTAGACTACATGTAGACAGGACTTTACACTATTACTTTGGATTTTTAAAACAAAAAGGGTCTCCTCCAGCTACTCTTAAATTGTTATATTTTTGCCAAGTTACTGATAATTGAAAACACAATATAATTAGTTCACCGAAGATCTCGTAGAAATGAAAAAGGACCATCCTTATCGTCTCCGCTTTTAAGAAAAATATATTATGAGTTGGATTTTCAATAATAAATTTACATATCCATTATTTTCGACGACTTTTTCATATTCAATTGCCATATCCTCTTAAATGAACTCCGTGTCTGAAGCAACACCGTCACTTGAATGAATGATGGTCACCGCTATGCTTAAGCATGCCTTTGAATCAAACCTCATGTGGTACGATTAATCAACTCGGGTCGTTACAAACGATATCCAAGCGGCATCCTTACCGAATCACAACCATGGAATAATATGATGAGCGTCACTAGGCAAACAGGTGAATATTAACATAGATTATACCTAATTAGGGTTGATAATCTAATTGGACATGGAATAAGATATCTCTATCTGAGATAAAAACATATCAATCTCAAAAATTTGAAATTGCGAGTTTCCTCGAAACTCACATCAGATGTGGATAGCTAATTACTAGGGAGAAACATGGCATCACATCGCCCGCAATGTTTGGGACACTATCTTCTTGGCAGAAACACACGACAAGTGGCGTGGTCGTCCACATTGGCTCAAGGGTAGTAAAAAGTCAACATCGTTGACTCGTGTAGATCAAAGGTATATAATGCGCACAAGTGTACATCTGCCTCGTATGCCAAATAGGTAACCCACAAAACACCAACTTCACATTTAAAAAAAAAAAAAAATTTTGTGGACGCCTAAATTTTTGACCTCATGAATCAATCTTCAAATCCGATCTCTTCTATGTTTTGTCACGTCAAACGTCAATTACATGGATATTAGGATAGACTATGGAGGAGGGCACACCCTTTTTTAAAAAAATTATCTATTCTATCAATTGAATACATGTAAGTTCTTCATATCCATTTTTCTATTTATGTTTATATCGATGAGTAATAGATGTTTTAGGATGACTGACTAAATCGATGCTATTTGATCGAACGAGGGCATTTTGGCTTGCCTTGTGGCGTTCACGGAAGTAAAGCCGAGTGTCACGTGACGAGCACAAGAGCGATCGTTCTCTTGGCTTCGGCTTTGAATACATATAATAATAGATAAAGAACCGCGGTTAAGTTGGAAGCTATCGTGGATGATTGTACCCTTTATTAAAAATTGTGGGGTCAATTCAAGCCGCGGATCAGGAGCTTCTAGATTGATTTGGTGTTTCCCCAGCGCTGCACGAACATGGCCATCCCAAAATGTCTCTCCACTACTTTTGGACAGTGCGCTCTCTCCTCGCTCGTGTCGAAAGGGAGTTGTTCGTTGGTCGGTCCATTTAAAACCGGGATAATCTTTTCGTTAATTGGATGATGTTTTCTCCGTTAAAATTTAAGAGGGCCTCCCGACATTTCGGGTTTGGATTAGAGATTTTTTGTCCGTGGCTAAAGGGTTTAGCCTTTTTTTATTCAATTTAATTTGGAAAAAGGGTATAAATTTTGATTCCTGAACTTGCGTTGTTCTCTCAATATGATCTTCAATTTGCGATATGTGCGATCAAACCCTCGAACTTGTTCAACTTTCTGAATCTAAGTCCGTCAAGGAAGACTGTAGCATGAAAGAGAATTCCTGCTCCACATTAAATCTTACTCCTTAAGGTGGCAAGAAATCATAAATTTCCCAACAAAAAAAGTCACAGGATAAGGTGAAACGTGCCCTACTTGAATTAAAGAAAAAGACATGAACGTAGGACTTTCCTCTTCCGAAATAACTACCGGTCTCGCACTTTCCGTTAACCCGTCACACCCAAATGCCTTGACCCGTAAAGACTCCAAACCGAACCGTAACGCTTCATCTGCCGACGCGACCTCCTCTCCTTATCACTCTCTCTGTCGAATTTTCCAGGAAAATGCAGAGAGAGTGAAACCCACTTGGGCACTCCGAACGTGGGCGGTGGTCCCTCATCCCAGGAATGCGTGAGGATTCGGGTTGCTGTTCTTAATCTTCTTGGCCTTTCGGAACCGGTCAAACCCGACCCGGATTCAAGAGTGACGGTCCTAATTTAAAACTGTTTTTACGTGCTTATTCACCCTCTCTCCTCTGTAATTATTTTGATCATGTCTCTTTTATGGTGTTCAACTTTAAGGTGATAAGGGCAGATTCCTTCCCGTGTAAGGATTTGAAATTTAGAGGGTGAATTCCTAATCGTCTCCGCGAATTCCATGGAGGCACTCTTCTGCCATCATCGAGATCTTAAAAATGGTTTCTTCTTTTTCCCCATCGACGATGGGTATGGTGTGCGGGAATACGATAGTCCTACCTCTCGTGCGATACAACTGCCGAAATATATATGCCGATCGCTTTCTAGCCAGGGATTAATTATGGAAGGACGGTGATCTTCAGTTCTCTTGGCCTTTATCGATGTCTCAACAAATCTCAAACCATGGATATATTAGTCATTAACTTCACAAACACTCTCATTTACATGGGATGATGACTTGCATGGATGAGACACCGACCGGTAGAGTTGATTAGGTGACGGCTGAAGCAGTTTTTCCAAAGTCAACTTAGCGAAAGAGTGTGAAGCAAGCCGTTCTATGAGCACCGGCCAGATCCTAGGTTGTGACAAAGACCAACCGTATATTCCCATAGACAGAATCTGCCCCATCATCTGTGGCACTGATTCAGGGCCTTTAAGATTTCCTGGGCCTTAATACGAATCTTGATTAGATTTTGAGATCGTTTCTAGGGATGAGCGGTTCCAGGTTCCTTACAGATTTCATTTGGAACCTGGAACCTACCCGTCCCTACAGGTTCCTCATTTTGTGGAACTTGGAACCTACCCGTTAGAACCTGGAACCTGAAACCTACCTTGTCACAGGTTCTAGGTTTTTACAGGTTTTTTTTTTCTTTTCATTTTTAGTTAAGCAAAAAATGAAAGTAAATGCAACTACAAAAATGAAAATTCCCCATTTGTCGTAACAACAATTCATTAAATATGAAAATGTAAGATAAAATAAACAAGAAAAAGTTCAAAACACGTAACATAAAACCTAAATTATAGAACTTCAGTACATGGATATGCCTAAATTATAAAACCTAAAGTATGTTCCGTTTTTGCACTACATTCGCCAAGTGGCCATTACGCAACACGTAGCCCTAAATTTTACTCTATTTTTGGTCCACACTAAGACCTCCCGAACTTCATCAGGAAAACTCTCCTTATGGATCACAAGGATGTGGTACCTACCGGCAATGAAAGCAAAATACAAAGAGAATGAGAACGGGTTTCAGTACAAAATGCTATCAACTTGGTAGTAGAGCAAATTCAGAAAATCAATTAATCATTTTAGAACATTATTAAGCAAATAGACCAAGCAAGAAGTACCAACTTCACAATTGCAAACACTTTGAATTCCCTTGGTTAAAATCGAACAAAAAATCGAAAAATTCACCTTGATTCCTTCAGAATTAGCATATGCTTTCAATGCATCGGGATCAACAGAAACAATTGCTATCAAAGAAGAGTTCTGGCTATCACCTATCATAAGCAAACACATAGGTTTCTTTTTAGCGTCCGATTCCTAACCAGTTCTTGGTTCCTGGTTCCGGCGGTTTCTAAAAAATGGAACCGGGAACCGGACCCTCTCATATTAAAACCTAGAACTGCAGTCTGGTTCCGGTTCCCCGGTTCTCGATTTTACTCGGGAACCATGCTCACCCCTAGTCGTTTCTACGATTTACTCTTACTTCCATCAGGGATCTAGACGGTGAGAAGTCACATTCCTAAGAAGGGAATAAGATTATGTTTGTCCATCTTCAATAAAGTCAACAGTAGTAGCATACGACGTTAAACTTTTCCACCTTAGATAAATCTTTCAAAAGACAAGGTAAAGGAAATTGAATGTATGCGAAAAACGATTTTTAAATTCAAAAACTTTAGGTCTAGGAAAATTTTGATAACATGGTCTTGACCTTTATAGATGAATGAGAGAGTTAGATGAACGGATCTTCCGATTTTAGTATGTTATGGAGAAGGACAAGCTGGCGAAACACGCTTGATGCACGAATTATATTTTGTTCTCGATATTTATAACAAAAAACCAACAACTGATTGTTAACATATAAAGTGTATAGAATCCTGCCATATACTAAATGGGACAATTTACTTTAAAAAAACCAGAATGATTAAAATCCAAATTAGTGTCGTCACTAATTGATTGAATCAACTTTTCAATCTTTAAATCTGGAAATATTTAAGGATGCTTGTAAGTTTTAAGGATAACATATTTCTTTCCTTGAAGCTTATGTGACAATGTTTATTATAATGACGTTACTCTCTTTTAAATTGACAAAAGTCCACGTGATTCTTTTTACATTTGATTATTTTAGTCAACAAAGTTTTTACGCTCATAGATTTGTTAATACGTTTCTTTTACATTTTTTCCAACATTCAAATTGTGAAAATTGCTGTCATTGTATTTTCCAATTTTAAACAAATTAAATAGTAAAAAGCTTATATTGGTCATATAAAACACCAAAAGATTTTTGAAATGTAGTTTTTCACAAATGACATTTCTCTTAAAGTTACTTCTCCATACACTTTTCAATTACAGTTTACTAAACAATATTTGCTTTTCATGAGAACTCTTTAGTTTGAAGTCCTTTGCATTCCTCGAAATGCTTTGGGCAAAAGCTCTCCCAAACTCACCCTGCAATCTATACATCTAAATATAATTGTAAAAGGAAAATAAAACTTCAGTCCACTGCCAAATATTTGTCTACTTTACATAATTTCCTTTTGCAAGACGGTAATGTCATATAATATTTAAATTTGTATTAGTAATCTTCACATGCAAGCTTTGTGTACAATGAACCCACCAAAAAAAAAAAAAACGAAACGTCCGAATCGAACTGTGTTTTTTGGTTAATGTTTTATGCTGTTTGAGTCACGACTCGAGTCGCAATAAACATATACCAAGCATGTTTGGTTTGGGTCGGGATTCCTTCGAATTGGGTCGTGTATCAAGAAAACCCAACCCAAATAGTTGACATCCCTAATAAATATGGGTTTAGTTACTCAGGTACTCTTACCCAAGTTTTATATACAATTGTATCTTATCATCATCGAAGTTCAAAATATTTGAATTATACGATTATCAGCTCTATCTTATTTTCAGAGCTTCGTAATGCTTGTGCAGCTTGCTATGCTAGTGGAGTAACAGCATTCGTTTTCCAATTTTATTCCATGTCTAGAAGATGAAATTATAAGGTGATTGATTGTAGCTACGATCAAGTCGAGTTAAGCCAAGCTTGAACATGTGTCAAGAGTACGTACTTCACTAAATCAATCCGATATGTTGGAAAAATGAAGCTCCGTTGAATTCAAGACCGCCGTCGATTCTTGACTTGTCAAGCTAATCGAGTTCAAATGATATTCAAGGTAGCATGAGTTATGCCTTGAGTATGACTAATTTGGATGGTTTGCTTCCATAGCCTATAATGAGAGAGAGAGAGAGAGAGAGAAGGATTGCTTTATGGGTTAAGACTTTCTTAATCCTTTGCAAATTAAGTAGGCTTTTCCAACGGTCCACACGGCATCCTTCATTAATTAAACAAATGGCTTCTTGACTCTTGAGTACCAAGTTCTTGCCGTGGGCAAGTTATTAGCGACGATTAAGCAATCCCGAGAAGTGCGGAGAAAAGGGCATTTTAAGTCATCTCAAAGCAAACCCTCTTGTCAAACATGTTTACACCCGTGGTAGGAGCTTAATTCATAAGTAAAGACTAAACTTTCAAGTGTTTATCGTTTGAGCATCAACTTCATGTAAATTTATTTCGGTCATTATAAATAATATCAAAGTAGTATCCCTATTGAGAAAATGGGTTGACATTAACACGAAATTGTTCCTAATGGGGGGTTGATAATCGAATAGGATATAGAACAGAAAATCTCTGTCAAGGAACAACATATCAATCTCGAAAATTGAAATCGTGAGTGTTCTCGAAATTCGCGTCACATGGGATAGCTAATTGCTAGGAGAAACATGGCATTACATCGTCCACAACATTTGGACACTGTCTTCTTGGCACAATCACACAAATGTGGTCGTCCACATTGGCTTAGAACTAGTACAACTCAAATAGATCGAAGCTAGGATGCACACAAGTGTATATCTCCCTCGTATGCCAGTACGAAACCTACAAAACACCAAATTCACATTTGAAAAAAAAAAGTGTATGCGACTAACTTTTGATTTGACTCTACATTAATCAACGGTGCTTAGATGGTGACTCGTTACAACTTCCAGGATCTTGTTCCACATCCCCTGTCTTCTTTCTCGTATCAAACGTCAACAGCATGGATATTGAGATAGATTATGGAAGAGGGCACAATCTCTATCTATTCTATTGATTAAATACATCTAAGAATACATTTGAACATACGGTCTTGGTATCCATTTTTATATAGATAAGTAATAGATATTTGGAGATGACAAACGAAGCTCATGCTAACTAATCGAATGAGAGCCATTTGACTGGCCTTGCGGCGTTTATAGAGATAAAGTTAAGTGTCACGTGACGAGCACACGAGAGGACATTCTATCACTTTCTGATATTAACTATATACAATACATAAACAACCAACGATTAGTTAAAAACTTTTATGGAAGAGTATACCCTTTAATATATATTATTCAAATTGGAGGTCAATTCAAGCCGGGAGTTAGCAGCTTCTAGATTGATTGTGTTTCCCACACAACACGAACATGGCCTTCCAAAAGTCTCCACTACTTTAGGATAGTCCTCTTTCCTCTCTCGTGTCGAAAAAAGGGTTGTTGATTGGTCCATTTAAAACTAGGATAACCTTTTGCTTTTTAATTATTTGTAACTTGGCAAACAAATATTAATTTAAGAGTAGTTGGAGGAGATTTATTTTTATTTTTTTATAAATCCAAAGTAATAGTGTGGAGTCTTGACTGACTGATATTTTCTCCATTGAATTGTTTCGAGAAAATGGAGCTTTTTCATCTTTGAAGTGTGGACTCCATAGCTGCTTGGTACTCGTACACATTGCACGCTTGTAGCTTTGCAGGGGGCGGACGAGAGATGACAGATTGTTCAAATATGTAATTCACATGAAAAAAAAATCATTTCAATTGCATCAGTTTCATTTAAGTTGGCGCTGGTGTATTAGGATCATATGAATTTGGCAATACCCAAAATTAATTTGCTAATATGAGGTCACGCGTAATTCTTAATTGATTTGAAGTGATGCTTATATCGGCTCGACACATCACATAATCATACTATTTTTTCACAAGTCACTTAGTTTGGAAATGGCTCAATTCGTTTGTTCTCAATTGCGGATCGCAACTTAAAAGGGCCTCCAAGCATTTATTAACCAGGTCCAATTCAGAGATCTTTTCTCCGCCATTTAAGGGTTTTATCTTTTTTCTCCTTTTCTTTTGAATTTTAATTAGGGAAAAGATACAAGTCCAATTCCAATACGGTCTTGAAAATTTGCGATTCGTGGGATCAAACCCTTGAACTTGTTAAATTTTTGAATCAAGTCCGGTGGCTCTCTCAATTTAGATGACATGAGCTTGCCATGAACTTGCTATAAGAGCACAAATACTCAGGTGACATAGAACGGTGAGAAAAGCAAGGAAGACTGTAGCATCAAAGAGAATTCCTGCTCCACTTGAAATCTTACTCCTTAAGGCGGCAAGAAGTCATGAATTTGCCACCAAAAAATCACAGGATAAGGTTAATCGGGCCCCACTTGAATTGAAGAAAAGACATGAACGTCGGACTTTCCAGTTTCCACTACCGAAATAACTACCGGTCTCGCACTTTCTGTTAACCCGTGGCCCCCAGATGCATTAGACCCGTAAATCTCGGAACCGAACCGTAACGGTTCATCTGCCGACACGACCTCCTTTCCTTGTCGTCTTCCTCGACCGCTCTTGATAATCAGCATTGTCACTCTCTGTCAAATTATCCAGGAAAATGCAGAGAAAGTGAAACCCACCTGGACACTTCAAACGTGGGCGGTGGTCTCTGATCCCAGAAATGCGTGAGGATTCGGTTTGCTGTTCTTAACTATATTTCATCTTCTTGACCTTCAGAACCGGTCAAACCCCACCCGGGTTTGAGAGTGACGGTCTAATTTAAACTGTTTTTACCTGCTTATTCACTCTCTTTTCTCTGTATCATTGTTCTATCGTGTCTTTCTTACGGTGTTCAACTTTAAGGTGAAAAGGGCAGATTCCTTCCCGTGTAAGGATTTGAAATTGGAGGGTGCGAAATGGAGGCTTTGTGATTAAATATATATTTTTTAGATGTTGCTAGCATAACCGTACGGTTATTTGAATTTGGTAACAGTGCAAGGGTAGCCACATATTTCACTTTACATGGAAAAGGCAACTCGCTTTCACAATTATTCACCTATCTTCTGCCTTCTTTTTTCCTCCTAATATCAAAACACTTGGGAAGTAATTAAACATGTTAACCAGTTGCTATAAGGGAAATTAGTGATGCAGAAGGCACCGTCATTCTGTAAAAAAGTAACGGACCGTCACATGAGCATCATTCATTTTTTTTACCGAATTACACGAGTGGATTACTATCTAGCCAAAGGGTTCATTATGGAAGAAGGGAGATCTTCAACCCTTCTCAGCGCTTCTAATCATGGATTATATTAGTCATTTTACTCAAAACTTTCTCTCTTAAACAATGAATTGAGTTGATGAGACACCGACGGGTGGAGGTGATTAGGTGACGGTTGAAGCAGTTTTTCCAGAGTTGAAGTAGCGAAAGAGTGTGAAACAAGCCGTTTTCTGAGCACCGGCCATATCCTAGGTGGTTGCCAAATGGCGGAATACTTAGGTAAAGATGGATCTTTCCGGTTGTGACAGAGACCAACCGTTATATTCCCATGCACAGAACCTGAAGCATCATCATGAGTTGCAATGAGATTGGGCCACATTGATTCATGGCCCTTTGGATTTCATGGGCTTTAAGACAAAGCTTGATTTGATTTTGATGTCATTTCTTTGATTTCCTCTCCATTCCATTCCTGACCTAGACCATGAAAAGTCACACTCTTAAATAGAGAATGGAATTATGTTTGTCTATCTTTAAAAAACAGAAGAAATAAGTTAACTAAAAGTACTAAAACTTATTACAAAAATGCAATTGAATCCTAAAACTTTCAAAAAGTGTAATCAAATTCTTCCGTTAATAGCGTCAATTTATCTAACGAAAAACGATAACGTGGCATTTTAATTTTTTTTTCTCTTTCCTAGGTGGCTTTTTAAAATTATTTTCTTTTCTTAAGTGGCATTTTATTATTATTATTATTTCCTTCTTTAAATTAGATTAAAAAATATAAAAGGCTAAAAATTTATTTAAAAATAAGAATGGCAGGGGCTGGTGGGTGCTGTTGTCGGCCCTAGGCGAGGGTGGCTGGCGAGGCCTGCCCAGGCCTAGTGAGAGACGAGGGTCGCCGGCCCAGAGTGAGGTAGACTTGGCCTAGCGAGCTGACACCTACTAATGGAAGGCCTGGCCTAGCCCCTCTGGCGATGAGCAGCGGTGACACCCACTAGCCCCCTGCCATTCTCTTTTTTAAATAAAATTTTAGCCTTTTATATTTTTTTAATCTAATTTAAAGAAGGAAATATTAAAAAAATGTCACTTAAGAAATGAATATAATTTTAAAAAGCCACTCAGGAGAGAGAAAATAATTTTAAAAATGCCATATCAGCATTTTTCATTAGACAAATTGAAGGTGTTAATGGAGAGACTTAATTGCACAAATTTGACAAGTTTTGGGACTTGATTGCACTTTTTGAAATTTTTAGGACTCAATTGCACTTTTGCGACAAGTAAACTTATAGTGCACTAAAAATAAAGAGTTAACAGTTGCATACAAGATTAGACTTGTCAAATAGATGGATCGAGTTAGGTCGAAACGGTGACACCTCCTTTATCTATTTTGGTTGGTGACTTAAGGTGCGTTGGGTAACGTTTTTGTTCTCAGAAATAATTTCTATTCAAAAATAATTTTTTCTATTTCTATTATTTGGACGAGTTTTTTAGCATAAGAATGCGTTTGGTAACTGTATAAAATTTCTATTCTTGAAATAGAAAAAGAACAGAAATGTGTTTGATATGACTTTAAAAATTTCTATTATAATTTTTCTAATTTAGTGATTTTGACAGGTGATTGGCAACAGTGGTTGGCAACTAGCGGTAAGGGTGGTGGCCAGTGGTGATCGGGGATTGGAGGTGGCGACTGTCAATGGTCGTGGTGACCAGCAATCGGTGGCTGTGGTGACCAACAGTGTTGGCCGGCAACGACAATCAGCGATGGCGGGTAGAGGTGATTTGCAACCAGAGGTGGTAACAATCGATGGTAGCAGTGACTGGAGATTGGCGGTTGAACTGACTGGCAACCTACGACGGTGACAACCACTTGAGGTGGCGGCGGTTGGCCGATGGTGGGTGGATGCATGGGTGTAAAGACTAATATTAAGTTACGTTAAACTTATTTCTCTAAAATAACATTGTTTCTCATTTTGTTCCCGAGGACAAAAAAGCATATATATATTTTTTACTTTTTGTTTTTGTTTTTGTTCTAAATCTATTTGTAGGAACAATTTTTGTTTCAGGGAGTAGAAAAGTTAATTGACGTTTAAATATATTTCTGTTCTTTTTCTGTTTTGGAGAATAAAAAAAACAGAAAAATAGAAGAACAAAAATGTTAACAAACACACCCTTATGTTCCTGCACCTAAAAAAGAGCTGGCAAGCACAGACCAAAACCTAGCCCATGTTCTCTACTTTGGTTGGTGACACCTCCTTTTATCCCCGTGTGAAGGCGAGCAGATGAGGATGATCTTATCTAGGGTCCACCGTAGAGATTCTCAAAAACCCTCTTAAAGATAAAGTATGATAGCGATGAAGGGACAGGGTGCAAGCGTCCCTTGGCCCCAGGCCAAAGGGGTCCTTATCAGCAGACGGATGGTAGTAATTATAGACGAGGAGCCGCTGGACCTCCATGCGCATGGGACAAAGATCCAAGAACCTCAAGCAGGTGCTAACTTCCACATTATCACTACACGGGTCGAGTTAAAGAATGTGTTAAAGACACCTTGTGATGAATGTTGACCACCTTCCAGCAGATACCTTTGAAGACCAACTTCCGAATACTAATTTGCTGTTGTGAAATACGCCAAGAAACTGGCATTCTTTTGGTTTCGACCTCGAGAGCTGCGTTAATCATGTCCCGTTTGTCTCTTTCCATCCTTGGTCCTTCCCCTTTGACAGCAATGCCAATGGAATCGAACATCCCCCCAAAAGACAAGCTTTGCGCATTCCGTCTTCACATTCTCTTCCACGAATCTATTCCCATAAGAACACACAAACACGTGCTAGAAAACAAGTCTGTCTTCGCGTGCATCAGATTGGTTTAAAATAAAGACTATCATAATCTCATCTTCTTGTCATTTGCCTGGTGTTCATCACATTACATACGGTTCTTGCCGCGAAGCTCATAGCCCATTCAGTGTTTGTTTTTCCAACTAACTGAAGAAAAATGATGGAGAGGAGGAAGAACTTAGTAGAATTGGTATTGTTGTGCATCGTCTTAGTTTTCGAGGGCCACTGCGCTCGAAGAGTGCTCTGTACTAGCGTGACTTATGATGGTAGAGCACTGGTCATTGATGGAAAGAGGAGGATTTTGCAGTCCGGCTCAATCCATTACCCGAGAACCACGCCCGAGGTAGGTCTTCGGTTTGGTTCGGTTCGGTTCCCGTTTCTTGGATGATCGTATATTACTTATTTGGTAATGTTGGGCATCGTTTGTTGCGGCGCATGATTTTGTGTGAGTTGTGACGTGCGATTTTAGGTATGGCCCGAGCTTATTAGGAAAGCCAAGGAAGGGGGGCTCGATGTGATTGAGACCTATGTCTTCTGGAACAATCACGAGCCAGTGAAAGGACAGGTATGGAGTTAGGCATTTTGCTCGCTGCACAGTTACTGTGTTCGCGGTTATTACTTGTGGTACTAGTCGATAGCACTGTCACGGGATACTTATTGTTGATCCGTCAACCATGCAACCTAGGTGCGAAACCAGTGTGTTTACTCTTAAGGCAGATGATAATGGCATTCTCCGCCTTTACCTAAGCAATTGTAGCAAGACTTTTCTCTCCCTATTATCATAGATCTAATTGCCTTTTGCTTGTCTTCTTGATACATCCTTCATTTTCCTTTCTCAGTATTACTTTGAAGGAAGATTTGACCTTGCGCGGTTTGTTAAGGTGGTGCACGAAGCCGGTCTCTTTGTCCATCTGAGAATCGGCCCTTATGCTTGTGCCGAGTGGAATTACGGGTCTGTTCTGCTTAAGCTCCTCTCATCTTTATGTATTGAGTTGCTGTCGGTAACAGCGTATCACGGATGATCTTTTGACGTTCTTGAATTCTCGAGACAGGGGCTTCCCGATGTGGCTACACTTCATTCCAGGAATTCAATTCCGCACTACCAATGCGCCTTTCAAGGTGAGTTCGTGCTTCGACCGTAGTTGAGTTTGCCACAATGAGTACTTACGATGATCGAACTTTATGTACTCCTTTGGCTTTCAGTCCTTACCCCTACTGGTTGAATTGTCATATACAGACCGAAATGGAGCTTTTTCTCAGCAAAATAGTCGGATTGATGAAGGAGGAGAATCTCTTTGCGAGCCAAGGCGGACCCATCATTCTTGCACAGGTGATCAATGAGTGTACTCTGACTTGTATTCACACATTCATTGTATAAATCCCATTGCAACTCAAGGGTTCAGATGAATTCTCAGACTCTGTTCATTTTGGTGAATCTGTGCTAACTAAGCTTCAGTAATCCACCAGTATGAAAATACTTTCGACAAGGTCAATGCAAGGTTACTTGCTTGTAAAAATCCGCACTGATCCTGTGTAACGTGACAGAGGAAACCACAAGTGTGTCGCGTTCCTTCCAAAAGCTATCTTCTCGCTCGCAAGAGTTTCTTTCATTCTCCTTTATGCTATGCCCTTCATGAAGGAGTATCGATAATGCTCACATGACTGCTTTATTTAAGTGCATTTTCCACCAATGATGTGTACTTGATATACTTCACCTGCTGCGACAGGTAGAGAATGAATACGGGAATGTCGAATCATCATACGGACTCGGCGGAAAATTATACATCCAATGGGCAGCAGAAACTGCTGTTAACATGAATACATCAGTACCTTGGGTGATGTGCGCGCAAAGTGACGCACCGGATCCAATTGTAAGCATTCTTTTCGTGACATTAGTTGTTTTCTACTTACAAATGCTTTCTGGTTCGGAACAACTCAAAGCTCTTCTTCTCACGACAATCTATGTTGGTTTTAAGAGTTCATTAATCTTCTTCAATCAGTACAGATTAACACCTGCAATGGATTTTACTGCGACCAGTTTACTCCAAACTCTCCTTCGAAACCCAAAATGTGGACGGAGAACTATGTCGGATGGTAATTGTTTGCAGCTTAACTCTGTTAAACCAGAGGCCTATAGCATAATGAATTTCCGTTTTCAGTCGGTTTGTATCGTCTTTCTTGATCCTTTTGTAGGTTTCTCGCATTCGGCTACCCAATTCCGTATCGACCGGTTGAGGACCTTGCTTTTGCAGTGGCGCGCTTTTTCGAATATGGCGGTACTTTTCAGAACTATTACATGGTGAGCTACTGTATCAGTGAGCTTTGTTTGTTTATCATGCATTTCGACCCACGTTTTTTGGTATGCAACCGTCAGGCGACCATTCTAAGGGCTGATACTTTGGCAGTATTTCGGAGGTAGCAACTTTGGCCGAACTGCTGGCGGGCCTTTGGTTGCGACAAGTTATGACTATGATGCTCCTTTGGACGAATATGGTAAGACATTTCATATTCTCAATCATTCACATGCCGTCGACTCATCATCAAATTATGGAATTTTTGTGACATTTCCTAAAGCAACTCGTGGATGCATATATTACAAGAGAAACTGAATGCAGGTTTTATCAGGCAGCCGAAGTGGGGGCACCTCCGTGACCTACACAAGGCAATAAAACTATGTGAAGATCAGTTGGTCAGTTCTGAGCCGACGCATGTGCAACTCGGCTCTAAATTAGAGGTAATTAAGAATACGATAGCCCGGCTTCATTTTGGCAGAACAGAAAAGATTACAAAGCGTGAGGGACTTTAACATTAGTTTCATCTACGCAACCAAAGGTCAAAGGACATAAGGTCCTGCTATAGTGCTATTTATCAGTTGTATTATCAGGAAGCTCTGGCACATTGTGAAAGCTCGCTGTGTTAACTGCAAAAGTTTCTTCAGCATTTTCTGATGGCCCAACTTAATTTTGCGCAACTCTCGTGTTAGGATCAAGGATACTTAGTTGACTCTCATCTTAATAAACTGATCTAAGAAGTTGCTTTTGCATTGTCCTTGTGACCCTTGAGCCTAACCTATTGGCAATTCTATTGCCTCCGAAATGCCTTTTACCGTCTCAGCCTGACTCGGAAGTACTTTTCTTCAGGCACACGTCTACTATAAGTCTTCAAATGACTGCGCAGCTTTTCTTGCGAATTTTGACAGCAGTCAAGATGCTACGGTCCAATTTAACGGGAATTTGTACTTCCTTCCCGCTTGGTCTGTGAGCATCCTTCCAGATTGCAAAACTGTCGTCTATAACACTGCAAAGGTACAGATACTTTCCCACTTAATGCACATCCTATAGATTATGTTTCAATTGATATTTTATCTTCTGTTTGTATAGTTTCTCAATCTACTGGCCTTTATTCGATGATACACATTAAGACAAGTTTATGAAACTCGAGACAAAAACAAGCATGATGCTTTGACCAGTCGACTGATTTAGATTCTAAATCTTTTGTGTTTCTGTTCACTTATCTGATTTCCCCATTTTTGGCTGGTTTAAATCCTTTAGCTGACATATCTCCTGGAGCATGATCATGTCGTTTACAACTGGTAACAATTGCAGGTTGTTTCACCAAGGACTGTTGCCGATAACTCATTTGCCCGCAACACCACTGCACTCGAGACTTCTATTGCACCATCGTCCTGGAGTTGGTATAAAGAACATGTTGGTATCTGGGGCAACAATTCATTTACTAGCCCGGGCCTATTGGAGCAAATTAATACGACAAAAGACACTAGCGACTTCCTATGGTACACGACCAGGTAAGGCGCTTCATCCACTGATGTTGTGCTGATTTTCGCAAACCATCTGAATTAGTTCTACACCTACCGGTTCGACATAAGTCAAGTTTAGGCAATTATATAATCGAGGTATATTACCAGTTCGAAGGAGCACTTCTACTGTCTCCCTAGAGAGTTACATCCTACTCTGTTGTGTCGATGATTATTCCAATTTAACCAACTTCCTGTGAATATTTTGTCACGACCATTGGACTGTTGCTGCGTTTGCCATCTGATACTTCTCTGCAATGGTGGCAGTATCTACATAGATGAGAATGACGCATCAAATCAATGCCTTTTGTTTCTTGTGAGTTTGGGACATGCAGCTCTTGTTTTCGTTAACAAAGAAGTCGTCGGTGAGTACTTTTCTCAAAATCATACTCGGCACTGAACTATAAATGAATTTGGCCATTCTGTGTTCGAAGTGTATACTTAAACCAAAGGCAGTGATATACAGCGAAAAGTTGCTGTCTTTACTCAGTAACTTAGCTAAAGGAGCCACCATCTACTTCAGAGTTCAACACATTGTGGAATTTGTTAAGAATCGGTATTACATGTCACACCTATTCATAGTGTAAATGCCTAAGAGATTAACTGAACATCAGACAACTCCTCTTGCTTTATAGTTTTACTCCATGAAAACTGATCTGTCTGTCTAGGTGGGCAAAAATTGCAATCTTGATTTTACACTATGTTCTTGATGAGATGTCCACAGCTTTTTTGCTTTTGATACGTTTTCTTCTGATGCATGCTTCTTAATTAACCTCGACATCTGTCTGTCTAGCTCCTACATTGCATCGACAGAGGCATCAAGCTTTCTTGTGTCTAGTAAAGCTCACCCATTGTTTGTCTGGCTAATTGCAGGATTTGGATATGGTAACCACGACAATGCAAATTTCTCGATGACTCGGAAAATTAATCTTCACCCAGGAAATAATACACTGGACGTGCTGAGCATGATGATTGGTCTACAGGTAAAAGAACCATCTCGACTAGAATCATAATGCATCGACAATTGACACGCACAATCTTCCTTATAAAGCTTTACTGGAAACTGCTAGCGTTTTAGATGTATTATCAATGTGAGCAATGGCAAATTTTTGCAAAAGATAAGTGAGATTGTATGTTCCTTCTAATGTGTCTCTTCTCTTCATCTTTCCTACATTGTTCACCAGAACTACGGGCCTTGGTTCGACGTACAAGGAGCGGGACCTTTCTCTGTCGTCGTCGATGAACTTGGAAATGGTAAAACCGATCTCTCTTTTGGAGAATGGACGTATCAGGTGATAGATTTCTGCTAAAACCTTTACTTTGCATGCTGAGTATGTCAATCAGATTAAGCTTTCAATGTTGGATCTGTTCTCACATATTTTCAGCAGCATATCATGTTCTTCATCGAAAAAGTAATCTAACCAGATTTTTTGTTTCCCTGTTCTCAGGTGGGACTCGAAGGCGAACATCTTGGATTAGATAGAATTAGCATGGCGAATAGTTCGCTATGGACAAAGGGTGAGAGCGTACCGGTTAACGAGAGCTTAATCTGGTATAAGGTCTGTACTGATATGTTAGCTCTTTACTTTCCAAAATACATAATGATTTTACACATTGAGGACTGTTTCAATAATGATTGGAGCTAGTTTTGTTCAGCTCTTACCATTTGTCTTCAGGTGATGTTTTTGGCTCCCAAAGGAACCGGCCCGTTAGCGTTGAACCTCGCTAGCATGGGGAAGGGACAAGCGTGGGTGAACGGGCAGAGCGTAGGGCGGTACTGGCCCGCCTATCTCTCGCCGCTGACCGGCTGCACCGACAACTGCGACTACAGAGGAAGTTACGACGCATCCAAATGTCAAAAGGATTGTGGCAAGCCTGCCCAAACATTGTGAGATCATCTACATATTATCTTTTGTTTCATCTGCACATGTTGGTCTCAGGTACGGATGGCTTCTCTCTCTCGCCCACTCTAACGGTCGGTTTCGTTGTCCGACACTAAGGTATCATGTGCCGCGCTCTTGGATAAATCCGGGAGAGAACCTCCTAGTCCTTCATGAAGAGATCGGAGGAGATCCTGCTAAAGTTTCCGTGCTAACCCGCACTGGCCAAGAAATATGCGCAGTGATATCCGAAGCGGATCCTTCTCCAGTCGATACTTGGAAATCGAATTCAGAGTTCACGCAGAACGGCCCTCAAGTTCGACTCTCATGCGAAGCCGGGTGGCGCGTTACTTCGATCAACTTCGCTAGCTTCGGGAATCCTCAAGGAAGCTGCGGCGCATTTGCTCCAGGAGCTTGTCACTCTGATGTAGTGTCGACTATAGAGCAGGTATGTCTTTTCTTATCGCTTCTCCTTTCATCAGAACAAGCGAATCGTCACGAAGTGAAGGTCGTAAATTGCGATTTAACGTATAATAAGGGTGATAGCAATGTTGTCATGTAAGCACATGTATAGTAGATACATGTACATAAATTGATCGTTGATCTTTGTCGACAGGCTTGTATCGGTCAGGAGACATGCTCGATATCTGTAATGGCAGATACGCTCGGCGACCCGTGCCCACAGGTCTTGAAGAGTTTGGCCGTTGAAGCTCTGTGCAGCTAATTCTTACACTTCATAAAGATTCCTTCCCGTGTAAGGACTTGAAATTTAGAGGGTCAATTCGCAATCAACAATGCTAGGAGGAACCACTTAGCTGACGGACAGTATTGCCCGCCAGAATTCTTGGAATTTTGATCCACAATTAGTAATCATTCTAGTATGGTAATTATTTTTTTGTACGACTTATGCCTTGAGTATAACTAATCTGGATGGAATGTTCCATTGCCTTTAATGTGTGTGTGAGAGATAGAGAGGGGCTTCCTAAAGCAAAAAAGAAAAACATGATTGCTTTTTCTTGAAAATCGAATTAAATCGAATAGAATCATTAACACCCTTATGAAAGAAGCTTCAAAAAGCAAAAGAGAAAGAGAAAGATTGCTTTATGGGTTAAGACTTTCTTAATCCTTTGCAAATTAAGTAGGCTTTTCCAACGGCATCCTTCATTAATTAAACAAATTGACTTCTTGACTCTTGAGTACCAAGTTCTTGCCGTGGGAAAGTTCTTAACGACGGCTAAGCAATCCCGAGAAGTGCGGAGAAAAGGACATTTTAAGTCATCTCAAAGCAAACCCTCTTGTCAAACATGTTTACACCCGTGGTAGGAGCTTAATTCATAAGTAAAGACTAAACCTTCATGTGATTATGTAAATCTATTTGGGTTATCAAAGTAGTATCCTTACGGAGCAAACCGGTGGACATTAACGTGAAATTATTCCTAACTAGGGGTTGATAATCGAAAAGGATATAGAATATGAAATCTCTATCTAAGAATAATATATCAATTTCGAAAATTGAAATTGCTGATTTTCTTGAAATTCGCATCACATGTGGATAGCTAATTGCTAGGAGAAACATGGCATTACATCGTCCACAACATTTGGACACTGTCTTCTTGACAGAAACACGAGTGTGGTCGTGCACTTTGGCTCAGAACTAGTACAAGTCAACATCGTTGACTCAAATAGATCGAAGCTAGGATGCACACAAGTGTGCATCTCCCTCGTATGCCAAATTGCCAAGTACGAAACCTACAAAACACCAAATTCACATTTGAAAAAAAGAAAATGTGTACAAGCCTAACTTTTGATTTGACTCTACATTGATCAATGGTGATTTGATGGTGACTTATTACAACTTCCAGGATCTTGGTTTACATCACATGTCTTCCCATGTCTTCTTTTCTCGTGTCAAACGTTGTTAACATGGATATTGAGATAGATTATGGAAGGGGGCACAATCTCTATCTATTCTATTGATTGAATACATCTAAAAAATACATTCGAATGTACATTCTCAGTATTCGTTTTTACATGGATAAGTAATAGATATTTGAGGATGACTAACTAAGCTAATGCTAACTGATCGAATGAGAGCCATTTGGCTCGCCTTGTGGCGTTCATAGAAATAAAGTTAAGTGTCACGTGACGAGCACACGAGAGGACATTCTGTCACTTTCGATTTTAACTATATACAACATATAAAGAACCACGGATTAGTTAAAAATTATTGTGGAAGAGTATACCCTTTAATATATATTATCCAGATTGGAGGTCAATTCAAGTCGAGAGTTAGCAGCTTCTAGATTGATTGTGTTTCCCACACAACACGAACATGGCCTTCCAAATGTCTCCACTACTTTAGGATAGTCCTCCTTCCTCTATAGTGTCGAAAAGGGTTTTTTGGTCGGTCCATTTAAAATAGGATAACCTTTCGCTTTTTTAATTATTTGTAACTTGGCAAAAAAATAATAATTTAAGAGTAGCTGGAGGAGACCCCCCCTTTTTTTTATATTATAAATTCATAGTAAAAGTGCGGAGTCTTGATTGTATGATATTTTCTCCATTGAAATGTTTTGAGAAAATGGAGCTTTTTCATTTTTGAAGTGTGGATTTCATAGCCGCTTAGTACTCGTACACATTGTACACTCGTAGCTTTGCAGGTGGCGAACAAGAGATAGAGAGCTGACAAACTGTTCAAGTGTAATTCACATGTCACCAGGTGCTGGTGTATTAGGATCATATGAATTTGGCAATATCCAAAATTAATTTGCAAATGTGAGGTCACGCGTAAATCTTAATTAATTTGATGTGATACTAATATCAGCTCAACGTATCACATAATCATACCATTTTTTTTTCTCACAAGTCACTCAGTTTGGAAACAGCTCAATTCGTCGGTTCTCAGTTGCGGATTGAAACTTAAAAGGGCCTCCAAGCGTTTAAGGGTTCTCAGCTCAATTCGTCGGTTCTTCGCCGTTTAAGGGTTTTATCTTTTTCTCCTTTTCTTTTGAATTTTAATTAGGGAAAAGGTACAAGTTTAATTCCAATACGGTCTTGAAAATTTGCGATTGGTGGGATCAAACCCTCGAACTTGTTAACTTTTTGAATCAAGTCCGGTGGCTCTCTCAATTTAGATGACATGAGCTTGCCATGAACTTGCTATAGGAGCACAAATGCTTGGGCGACATAGAACGGTGAGACAAGCAAGGAAAGCGTGAGGATTCGGTTTGCTGTTCTTGACTAGATTTCATCTTCTTGACCTTTCGGAACCGGTCAAACCCGACCCGGGTTCGCGAGTGACTGTCTAATTTGAACTGTTTTTACATGCTTATTCGCACTCTTTTCTCTATACGGTTATTCTATTATGTCTTTCTTATGGTGTTCAACTTTAAGGTGAAATGGGTAGATGCCTTCCCGTGTAAGGATTTTAAATTGGAGGGTGCGAGATGATCCTTACACGGGAATATATATATATATATATATAAATGGGTCGAGCTATCCCAGTTCTAATGTCAAGACCGCTTAGGTTTGCTAGTGGTGGAGCACTAGGGTTTGGTCTATCATTGTTGAATCTGTTGGTACTACCAAGATTACTGGCTAGTATAGTAATCACTGGAGGTAGTTCAGGACGAAGATCTATTGATCTTTTGGATGAGGAAGCACTAAATGAATGGTGAGATCTAAGGTCAAAAGATCTTCTGCTAAATTGAATGGTAACTTTTCCTTCAGGATGTTGAATAATATGGGTAGGATCACTGTTCTGAATGGTTGGCTGAGAAATTTGATTCTCAATCTTCCACTGTTCAGGTAAGGTGACTTCATCCCACCTAATTGTTATTGGGACTATGGTATTTGCTCTAGAAATATCAGTTTGTAGGAGAAGAGTTTCTCCTTTAATATGATTTCTAAAAGCCCTACTGCCAAAGGTTGAAGACATGACTTTGTAATGGCCTTTGTAAATCAAGGCTAAAGGTATAGATCCTTCAGCCAAATGATAATTATGGGTTTTAATCTGCAGAGTCAAGGATTTGAGGATATTTTTGTCTTTAAAGGATATGGCAAAATCCGGAGAGCAATCAAAATGAATAGGGCCATTGCAGAGACTTGTCTCCACGGTTCCTAATATGGATTCTTTATAGTTTAAGAGATGTGTATCTCGAAGAAATAAAAGAATAGAAGTATCTAAACCTTCCTTAATGAGAGGTTTGACTCCAACTTGTATCATGCCGATGTGTAAATAATTAAATTTAAGTCTATGTTTTTTCAAAGAGTCTGGGTTTAATAATTGCAGAGAAGTATAAGAAGAAGAAATAGGAACATCCCTTTCTTTTGTTGCCATCATGTAATATGAAGTTTTAAATAATTTAGGAAACTTAGATTCCTTATAAATCTGATCATGCTTAATCTTTGGAATCTTCCAATTCTCAATTGATTTGTTAAAATCTTCAATAGTTATTTCTTCTCAATGAATAGGTCCTTCGACCTGGGACATCTCAGATATGGAACTATTAGAGGATGAATTAGTTCTTTTTAATAAGTTCATCTTTTCCTAAATCTTTTCTCTGTCTGTGAAGAATTCCCTAGGCTTCCCCAAGATGCTGACCAACGGATTCACTACCCCTCAAGGGCTTTACTGCTGGGACCACACCAGGGCAAAAGTAGAGAGATCGGAAAATAGACAAAGACAAGATCTTGGTACAAGATTTACTTAATAAGAGTCACTATTCCTTCTTTTTTGAAGGTTTATAAGAAGGGTTGTATTAGGAGCAGAAATCTCCTAAAGAAGTTGTATTTAAAGAGTTTTCTTTTTTCAATTGTTTTTTTTAACTTAATGTCATTACAAAGTCTCGTACCTTCCTTATAAACATAGGAGATGATTTCTCCATAAGAAAGATTATCAAATGGAATTTGTTCTTCAAATTGTTCTCGAAGTTTTTCTTGAACTAAATTTCCTATTAAGATGGGTAAACCTGCTAAGAATTTTTCTTTTCAGAAAGGTTGGTTACAATTTGGCCTTAGAAGGACACGCTGGAGAAATACATCTTTGTAGTCTCTGAATTCACCTAAAGATTTACATTTCATGTTAGATAAGAGATCTTGGTTTTGGTCTCGAATCACAAAATGGTCTCCTATGAAATGCTGAGATATGGAATAAATTAAAGTACTAACAGCATCTTGTATAACTTGACCATAATCATCAAACATAGTTTGACCATTATTGTCATGAAAAAGGCCACTCGCGTTCACAATTATTCACTTATCTTCTGTCTTCTTTTTTTTCCTCTTAATATCAAAACACTTGGGAACTAATTAAATATGTTAACCAGCTGCCACAAGAGAAATTAGTGATGCAGAAGGCACCATCATTCTGTAAAAAAGTAACAGACCGTCACATGAGCATTATCCATTTTTATTTATTTATGATGTGATACTTTGGTGTGGTATCACTAATTTCATCATGTATTTATCCTTTTGAAGGTGTAATGTTATTCTTATCTCGAATCCAAATCAACAACGCAAGGAACCACCTAAGCAAATGGACAGTATTGCTCGCCAAAATATACGTTCACGAGCTGAAATTCACGGAACTTCGACATGCGATTAGCCATAATCTTTTATATAAAGAATCGTCTCCCTCTCCTTATCTCATCTTACGTGAATTGCGCAGACATACTCCTCTCGCATCAAGAATTTCGGAAGGGTTTTCCTTCTCTTTTTACACCGACAGTAGGTGTGGCGCACTGGGAGCTTTCAAGTGCTCTATTGGCATGCGACAGTCCTCCGACCTCTCATGCGATATAACTACATAAATACACAAGTCGATCACTATCTAGCCAAAGGGTTCATTACGGAAGAAGAGAGATCTTCAACCCTTCTCAGTGCCTCTAATGATGGATTATATTAGTCATTTTACTCAAAACACACTCTCTTAAACAATGAATGACTTGAGTTGATGAGACACCGACGGGTGGAGGTGATTAGGTGACGGTTGAAGCAGTTTTTCCAAAGTCAAAAATAGCGAAGGAGTGTGAAACAAGCCGTTTTCTAAGCACCGGCCAGATCTCAGGTTGTTGCCAAATGGCTAAATCCTAAGGTCAAAAAGGATCGTTCCGGAGACAGAGACCAAACGTTGCATTCCCATGCACAGAATCTGAGCCATCATCATGAGTGAGTTGCAATGAGATTGGGCCACATTGATTCATGGCCCTTTGGATTTCATGGGCTTTAAGACAAAGCTTGAACTTGATTTTGATGTAATCTCTTTGATTTACTCTCTATTCCATTCCTGACCTAGACGGTGAAAAGTCACATTCTTAAAAATTTTAAAACTTGTAAAAAAAAAAGTGTAATTTAGTCTTAAAACTTTCAAAAAGTACAACTAAAACTTAAAACTTGTGACGAAAGTGCAATTGAATTGTACAACTTTCAATTAGTGCAATTGAGTTCTTATGTTGATTGCGCTTTTTAAAAATTTGAAGACTTGATTGAATTTTTGTAACAAGTTTCAAAACTCGATTGCATCTTTTTGAAAGTTTTGGAACTCGATTGCACTTTCTGAAAGTTTTAGGGCTCAATTACACTTTCGTTATAAGTTTTAGGGCTTCAAGTGCAATTATCCCTAAAAAAAGAGAGTTAGCGGTAGTTGCAAACAAGATTAGGCTTGTCAAACGGGAGATTCAAGTCGGGTCAAAACGGTGATACCTCCTTCATCCCGTGTGAAGGGGAGCAGATGTGGATGATCTTATCAAGGGGGGCCACGGCCACCAGGGAGACTCAAGTCAAAACCCTCTTAATGATAAAACTATAATAGCGATGAAGGGGCAGGGCGCAAGCGTCCCCTGACCCCAGGCCCAAGGGGTCCTTATCAGCGGATGGATGGTCGTATTTATAGCCGTGGAGCCGTTGGACCATGGGACAAACGTCCAAGAACCTTGAGCAGGTGCTAGCTTCCACATTAGAGATGTGTAACCTAAAAGTCTTAAAACTCGTCAAGAAAGTGCAATTGTGTTTTAAACCTTTTAAAAAGATACAATCGAGTCCAAGCACTCGTCACGAAAGTGCAATCGAATCCTAAAACTTTCAGAAAGTGCAATCAACAGAAGTATCAGATCGGATTAATTCGACAAGTTTTAGGACTCGATTGCACTTTCGTGACGAGTTTGAAAACTTTCAATGCACGTATCCCTGATTGTCAATAAGCGGGTCGAGTTCAAGAACGTGTCAAGGATACCTTGTAATGAATGTTGACCACCTTCCAGCATTTACCTTTGTGGACCAACTCCTGACCACTATTTTGCCGTTGTGAAATCTGCGAAGAGACTGGCATTCAAGTCAATAAACTTCGATCGGTTCTCTTGGTTTCGACCTCGAGAGCTTCCGAAAACGGGCCGTTTGTTACTTTCCATCCTTGGTCCTTCCTCTTTGAAAGCAATGCCGATGGAATCGAACATCCCCCAAGAGACGAGCTTTGTGCATTCCGTCCTCACACAAACCCGTGCAAGAAAACAAGTTTATGTTCAAAGCATCAGATTGGTTTTGTTGAAAATCGAGCGATCGAAACAACAAAATAGACAAAACAAGAAAATAAATCGGACTCCAGATTTACGTGGTTCGGTCGTAGCAACCTACATCTATGGGGAGAGGTAACCACGAATTCCACTATAGATCAAGCGATACAATCGAGATTACAACCATACTCGAGTCACTCTAACACTCTCAGTGTTTTCCAAGCTCCAAATATGCTCAATAACTCACGTAGTGTTTAGCCTACAATTCATTACGAAATAATCTCTCACTCTCAAGAAGGAATTACACAAATCTTCCGCTAAGATTTAATCGGCTTCGACACTTGAATAATTAGTATAATTCCACGAAGAAAATTTTGCTGCACAAACGGCCATTGCCAAGCACCCAGCGCCTATGGACGTTGCTCAAGAATTGAGCACCACGGCACTCATGGCGCTTCTTGACTCTTTGAGACCCACGTTGACGAGTCATGTGATGGGCTATATCCTAAATCGAATCAGAATGATCACAAAAAAAAAAAAGACAGGAATTTACCTAGGTTCACCTCAGAATAGGGTTACGTCCTGTAAGGGGATTCAATTATAATATTTAGGTTTACAATCACACTCACCCTCTCCATGATCTACCATATGAGTACAACATATAGGATTTAGAATTGATTCAAAGCCCAAGCCTATCCGAATCCCTTTGATCCCACAACAAACGGAAAAAATGATGTTGTTTCGAGGGTGTTGCCCTTAAGCCCGCCTGCTCACTGGTGAATGGGGCCATTGTCTGCTCATCGAGGAGCAAAACTCTCGCCTGCTATCCGGGCAGCAGGACTCCCGACATTCCGTGCGTAGGGGTTACATGTTATCAGTTCATACTTCTGTTTTCCTAAGCTCACGTAGACATGCCCGGTATGAGAAACAAGGGTCCTCGAAGTATTCGCCGACTCCAACATCATGGTCAAATTCTGAATCCGCATTGGATTATCCTATTACGTGGCCAACAAGTCCAACGGCCAGTTCCTTGTCTGACACGTTAATCGAGTCCATGTCCAAGTCAATCTTCGCGTTCGACTTTCCTGTTATGGCAACCGAAGACTCCAATGCAAAAACAATATCCGCAACATTCATGTACCGAGAAATTTAATTCAATTCGGGTTTGTTCCACGTGCTGAAACTCGAGGCATAATTTCAAACAGGTTCATCATAAAGGTTAACGTCATCCCATCTTCTAGTCAATTGCCTGGTGTTCACGGCATTACATACAGTTCTTGCCGTGAAGCTCCCATTCAGTGTTTGTTTTTCCAGCTAGCTGAAGAAAAATGATGGAGAGGAGGAAGAAGTTGGTAGAATTGGTATTGTTGTGCGTCGTCTTTGTTTTCGAGAGCCACTGTGCTCGAAAAGCGCTCTGTACTAGCGTGACTTATGATGGTAGAGCACTGGTCATTGATCGAAAGAGGAGGATTTTGCTGTCTGGCTCTATCCATTACCCGAGAACCACGCCTGAGGTAGGTCTTCGGTTTGGTTCCTGTTTCTTGAACGATCGTATATTACTTATTTGGTAATGTCGGGCATCGTTCGTTGCGTCGCATGATCGTGTGTGAGTTGTGACGTGCGGTTTTAGGTATGGCCCGAGCTTATTAGGAAAGCCAAGGAAGGGGGGCTCGACGTGATCGAGACCTATGTCTTCTGGAACTATCACGAGCCAGTGAAAGGACAGGTATGGAGTTAGGCATTTTGCTCGCTGCACAGTTACTGTGTTCGCGGTTATTACTTGTGGTACTAGTCGACGGCATTGTCGCGGGATACTTATTGTTGATCCGTCAACCATGCGAACTAGGCGCGAAACCAGTGTGTGTACTCTTGAGCTGGGGAATTTCAAATGGTTAAGGCAGATGATAATGGCATTCTCCGCCTTTACCTAAGCAATTGTAGCAAGACTTTTCTCTCCCTATCATCATAAATCAAATTGCTTTTTGCTTGTCTTCTTGATGCATCCTTCATTTTCCTTTCTCAGTATTACTTTGAAGGAAGATTTGACCTCGTGCGGTTTGTTAAGGTGGTGCACGAAGCCGGTCTCTTTGTCCATCTGAGAATCGGCCCTTATGTTGGTACCGAGTGGAATTACGGGTCTGTTCTGCTTAAGCTCCTCTCATCTTTATGTATTGAGTTGCTGTCGGTAACAGTGTATCACGGATGATCTTTTGACGTTCTTGAATTCTCGAGACAGGGGCTTCCCGATGTGGCTACACTTCATTCCAGGAATTCAATTCCGCACTACCAATGCACCTTTCAAGGTGAGTTCGTGCTTCGACCGTAGTTGAGTTTGCCACAATGAGTACTTACGATGATCAAGCTTTTTTCGTACTCCTTTGGCTTTCAGTCCTCACCCCTACTGGTTGAATTGTCAAATACAGATCGAAATGGAGCTTTTTCTTGGCAAAATAGTCGGATTGATGAAGGAGGAGAATCTCTTTGCGAGCCAAGGCGGACCCATCATTCTTGCACAGGTGATCAATGAGTGTAGTCTGACTTGTATTCACACACTCGTCGTATAAATCACGTTGCAACTCAAGGGTTCAGATGAATTCTCAGACTCTGTTCATTTTGGTGAATCTGTGCTAACTAAGCTTCAATAGTCCACCAGTATGAAAAGACTCTTTCGACAAGGTCAATGCAAGGTTACTTGCTCGTAAAAATCTGCACTAATCTTGTGTAACGCGACATAGGAAACCACAAGAGTGTCGCGTTCCTTCCATAAGCTATCTTCTCTGATAATGCTCACATGACTGCTGTATTTAAGTGCATTTTCACCAATAATTTGTGTACTTGATATACTTCACGTGCTGCGACAGGTAGAGAATGAATATGGGAATGTCGAATGGGCATACGGAGTCAGCGGAAAATTATACGTCCAATGGGCAGCAGAAACTGCTGTTAACATGAATACATCAGTACCTTGGGTGATGTGCTCGCAAAGCAACGCACCGGATCCAATTGTAAGTATTCGATTTGGTGACATTAGTTGTTTTCTACTTACAAATGCTTTCTGGTTCGGAACAACTCAAAGCTCTTCTTCTAGTGACAATCTATGTTGGTTTTAAGAGTTCATTAATCTTCCTCAATCAGTACAGATTAACACCTGCAATGGATTTTACTGCGACCAGTTTACTCCGAACTCTCCTTCCAAACCCAAAATGTGGACGGCGAACTACGTCGGATGGTAATTGTTTGCGGCTTAACTCTGTTAAACCAGAGGCCCATCGCAACATGAATTTCCATTTTCAGTAAATTTGTTTCGTCTTTCTTGATCCTTTTGTAGGTTTTTCGCATTCGGCAACCCAATTCCGTATCGACCGGTTGAGGACATTGCTTTTGCAGTGGCGCGCTTTTTCGAATATGGCGGTACTTTTCAGAACTATTACATGGTGAGCTATTGTATCAGTAAGCGTTGTTAGTTAATCCTGCGTTTCAACCCACGATTTTTCGTATGCAACCGTCACGTGACCATTCTAAGGGCTGATACTTTGGCAGTATTTCGGAGGTAGCAACTTCGGCCGAACTGCTGCTGGGCCTTTGATCGCGACAAGTTATGATTACGACGCTCCCTTGGACGAATATGGTAAGACATTTCATATTTTCCTCAAGTATCTCCTGGATGCATATCTTACAAGAGAAAATGAATGCAGGTTTCATCAGGCAGCCGAAGTGGGGGCACCTCCGCGACCTACACAAGGCAATAAAACTATGTGAAGATCAGTTGGTCAGTTCTGAGCCAGCGCGTGTGCAATTCGGCCCTAATTTAGAGGTGAGAATGCAATATCAAATGACAGAAAAGATTACAAAATGATCTAAGAAGTTGCTTCTGCTTAGTCCTTGTGACCCTTGAGCCTAACCTATTGGCAATTCTATTGCCTCCGAAAAGCCTTTTATTGTCTCAGCCTGACTCGGAAGTACTTTTCTTCAGGGACACGTCTACTTTAAGTCTTCAAACAACTGCGCAGCTTTTCTTGCGAATGTTGACAGCAGTCAAAATGCTACGGTCCAATTTAACAAGAATTTGTACTTTCTTCCCGCTTGGTCTGTGAGCATCCTTCCAGATTGCAAAACCGTCGTCTATAACACTGCACAGGTACAGACACTCGAGACAAAAAGAGGCATGATGCTTTGACCAGTCGACAGATTTAGATTCTAAATCTTTTGTGTTTCTGTTCACTTATTACTTATCTGGTTTCCCCATTTTTGGCTGGTTGAAATCCTTTAGCTGACAAATCTCATGGAGCATGATCATGTCGTTTACAACTGGTAACAATTGCAGGTTGTTTCACAAAGGACTGTTGCCGATAACTCATTTGCTCGCACAACCACTACACGCGAGACTTCTATAGCACCATCGTCCTGGAGTTGGTATAAAGAACATGTTGGTATCTGGGGCAACAATTCTTTTACTAGCACGGGCCTATTGGAGCAAATTCATACGACAAAAGACACTAGCGACTTCCTATGGTACACGACCAGGTAAGGCGCTTCGTCCACTGATGTTGTACTGATTTTCGCAAACCACCCGAATTAGTTCTACACCTACAGATTCGACACAAGTGAAGTTTAGGCAATTATAAAATCGAGGTATATTACCAGTTCGAAGGAGCACTTCTACTGTCTCCCTAGAGAGTTACATCCTACTCTGTTGTGTCCATGATTATTCCAATTTAACAGACATTCTGTGAATATTTTGTCACGACTGTTGGGTTATTGCTGCATTTGCCATCTGATGCTTCTCTGCAATCGTGACAGTATCTACGTAGATGAGAATGACGCATCAAATCAAGAGAAAGAAGGCCTTTTGTTTCTTGTGAGTTTGGGACATGCAGCTCTTGTTTTCGTTAACAAAGAAGTCATCGGTGAGTACTTTTCTCAAAATCATACTCGGCACTGGACTATATATAAATTTGGCCATTCTGTGCTCGAAGTGTATACTTAAACCAAAGGCACTGATATTCGGCGGAAAGTTGCTGTCTTTACTCAATCTCTTAGCTAAAGGAGCCGCCATCTACTTCAGAGCTCAAAATTCTTGTTGGGTTAGTGTAAATGCCTAAGAGATTAACTAAACATCAGAGAACTCCTCTTGCCTTGTAGTACTTCTCCAGGAAAACCAATCTGTCTATCTAGGTGGGCAAAAATTGCAATCTTGATTTTACACTATGTTCTTGATCGAGATGTGCATAGCTTTATAGCTTTTGATACGTTTTCTTCTGACGACATCTATCCGTCTAGCTCCTCAATCGTATTGACTAAGGCGTGAAGCTTTCTTGTGTCTAGTAAAGCTAACCCATTGTTTGTCTGGCGAATTGCAGGATTCGGATTTGGTAACCATGACAGTGCAAATTTCTCGATGACTCAGAAAATCAATCTTAACTCAGGAAATAATACACTGGACGTGCTGAGTATGATGATTGGTCTACAGGTAAAAGAACCATCTCGACTAGAATCATAATGCATCGACAATCAACACGCACAATCTTCCTTATAAAGCTTTACCGGAAACTGCTAGCGTTTTAGATGCATTATCAATGTGAGCAATGGCAAATTTTTGCGAGGGATAAGTGAGGTTGTATGTTCCTTCTAATGAGTCTCTTCTCTTCATCTTTCATACATTGTTCACCAGAGCTACGGGCCTTGGCTCGACGTACAAGGAGCGGGACCTTTCTCTGTCATCATCGATGGACTTGGAAATGGTAAAACCGATCTCTCTTTCAGAGAATGGACGTATCAGGTGAGAGATTTCTGCTAAAACCTTTACTTTGCATGCTGAGCATGTCAATCAGATTAAGCTTTCAACGTTGGATCTGTTCTCACATATTTTCAGCAGCATATCATTCTCTTCATCGAAAACTAACCAGATTTTTTGTTTCCCTGTTCTCAGGTGGGACTTGAAGGCGAATATCTTGGATTAGATAGAATTAGCACGGCGAATAGTTCGCTATGGACAAAGGGCGAGATCGTACCGGTTAACGAGAGCTTAATCTGGTATAAGGTCTGTACTGATATGTTAGCTCTTTACTTTCCAAAATACGTAATGATTTTACACATTGAGGACAGCTAGTTTTGTTCAGCTCTCACCATTTGTCGTCAGGCAATGTTTTCGGCTCCTGATGGAGCTGGCCCGTTAGCATTGAACCTCGCTAGCATGGGGAAGGGACAAGTGTGGGTGAACGGACGGAGCATAGGGCGGTACTGGCCCGCCTATCTCTCGCCGCTGACCAGCTGCACCGACAACTGCGACTACAGAGGATTTTACAATGCATCCAAATGTCAAAAGGATTGTGGCAAGCCTACACAAACATTGTGAGATCATCTACATATTATCTTTCGTTTCATCTGCACATATTGGTCTCAGGTACGGATGGCTTCTCTCTCTCGCGCACTCTAACGGTCGGTTTCGTTGTCCGACACTAAGGTATCATGTGCCGCGCTCTTGGATAAATCCGGGAGAGAACCTCCTAGTCCTTCACGAAGAGATCGGAGGAGATCCTGCTAAAGTTTCTGTGCTAACCCGCACTGGCCAAGAAATATGCGCAGTGATATCCGAAACGGATCCTTCTCCGGTCGATACTTGGAAATCAAATTCAGAGTTCACGCAGAGTGGCCCTCAAGTTCGACTCTCATGCGAAGCCGGGTGGCGCATTACTTCGATCAGCTTCGCTAGCTTCGGCAATCCTCAAGGAAGCTGCGGCGCATTTGCTCGAGGAGCTTGTCACTCTGATGTAATGTCAATTGTAGAGCAGGTATGTCTGCTTTCCTTATCGCAAATCGTCACGAACCGAAGATCGTAAATTGCGATTTAACATATAATAAGCGTGCAGAAATGTATCGGTCAGGAGGCATGCTCGATACCCGTACCCACAACGGCAGATACGCCCGACGACCCGTGCCCGCAGGTCTTAAAGAGTTTGGCAGTTGAAGCTCTATGCAACTAACGCTTATACATCATCGAGATTAATTTCCTTGCTTGCCTTGTTTCTGGGCCTTCTTCTATATTCCCCCCCCTAAGGGCCTTTGTATCTCTATGCAAGAGCAAGAACAATGCAGTTGTTTAGTTAATCCCAGTTGTCTCTGCCATTTATTTATAGAAGGTTCTATCCATAGAGTGCTTACTCACATAACCAACCCCCCTCTCCCGCAACTTAACAAGATGAGACAATACAAGTCCGCAACATCATGCGACAAGCACAATTTTCCCGACATGCTTGCTGCTTTCCATGAGCCAGTGGCCCTCCGCCGCTTCGGCTAGAGGAAGATACTTGTAAACCACAGGCTTCACTTTGCCTTGCTCGATCGCCGGCCAAACTTTCTTCTCTACCTCACTTACAATCGTAGCTTTATTCTCTGTGCTTCTGTTACGCAAGCCTGCCGCTGCATACACAAATACATGAGTTTACAATGATTTCGCAAAAAGAATATCACCGATATCACTGTTCAACCTGCTCAATTTCATAGGCATGAAGTGCCCAAGTTCCTTAAGGTAATGGTTTCTATGGCACTAACCGTACCAGAAGAATCCTCAACCAATCCAAATATCCAATTGCCAACCACATCAAACTTAAGAACCAACAAAATGCATTTAGCGAACCTTGCACAGTGAGGCGTCTGGCCAGAAGACCTCTCAGATCCACTTGCGTCACCGCTCCACTCTGAAAGCCGATGATGAATAGCCTCCCGTCAAAATTCAAGCTATCGAGGTTTCTCTGGAAGTAGGATGCACCAACGCAGTCCAGAATCACATCGACGCCTGCCAAAACAAACTTTTGGAAATAAATATCTTTCCAAGACCAACATACTGTCACATGGTTCATCTATAACTTCATGGTTTATGTGAAATCTCACTTGTATGTCTCAACAATCAAAATGACCGGATCCGTATTTAAAAGAATGATTTCTACGTCAAGACATGACTTTGCCAAGTTAAAATCACCTCATAAAGCTTTGACACAACATCAGTCAACGGCCTGTGATTCAGGGCGAAAAGGATTAACTTAACTATACATTTACAGAACTTCTCCTCTAATAAACCAAAGTAAAAAGGTGCAGATAACACCGTAAAAAGGCATTTTATTGCCTCTGTAACAGAGAAAGAATGTAACAAAAAAGCCAACACAAACGATAAGTTGCGGGAAATGCAGAAAGTTAGTAGAGCAAGATTATGTGAAAAAAGGCTTAGCAATTGCTCCCTCCTATTTCTGAAATAATATGCCAATTCATCTTCCATATGAATAAAGAACATTCAGCTCCCAATCTAATTGATTATGTCTGTGACTCTGATCGATATCAAGAACAAAAAATATGCATGATGCACCTTTTCCTGCAGTTTCTTCTTTCACTCGTGCAACAAAGTCCTCTGTCTTGTAGTTGATACAAACATCAGCACCCAGATCCTTGCAAGCAGCTAACTTTTCTTCACTTCCTGTGAATCGAAGATCAGTACATAAGTTATAGTGTTTGAAAGTGCCAAGTCCGTAGAAGCCACAGTTAGTTTGAAAATACCTGCAGTTACAAATACCCTGGCACCATAATATTTTGCTATCTGAATAGCAAATGTGCCGATTCCACTAGAGCCACCATGTATCTGCAATTTTCATTAGTATGCTAATGAATTAAAACAATGGTAGAAGAAATTGGGAATAATTTAATAGCCAAATGAAACTAAGCAAATGGACACTTTACTTTCCATATCATGAGAAATTTGCTTGTACTCATTAAAAAAATTCTACTTGTACTTATGATTCTAGACTAGCCTTTCCAGGCATTACTATCAGATGTCCTTTGGACCCTGAAGTGAAGGGCTGTTGAAGTTATGCTCGTAATAATGTATGTCTATACCGATCCATCTTAGAAAATTGTCAAGAGAAAAGAGAGCAATTGAAAAAGTGAAAAAGCTCTGGTACAAAAGCTAATTGCTTCCCAAGGCTTAGCAGTAAATGTGAAACACCATTATCTTCACTAAACATTAGTAATCACATGACCACATAAGACATCCACACTCAAAGCCTCGAGCCGTTACCAAGAATGTTTCCCCTGCAGAGAGGTGACTCATCATGAAGACAGTGGACCAAACAGTGCAAGCCACTTCCGGGAAGCTCGCAGCATCTTTAAGCGAAATTCCAGCAGGAACAGGAAGAACTTGCCCTGCTGGAACTGCTACTTTCTCTGCATAACCTCCTCCAGCAAGCAAAGCACAAACCTGCACATCATCAAATTATCACATCACCACTTTCGTGTAATCGTGTCAATATTACCTTAAACATCTCAAAAGCCAGCAGTCCTCAAATAACTAAAAGAAGGTAAAAATCATCACGCTTTGAGCTAATAAAAGTTTTCACAGAAAATAGCCTCAAAGATAATTGATTTCCTCCATAATAAAAAATCCATGAATATCCACCCACATTCTGCGTGTATATAAAGAAGATTCGCCAAATTCTAGGATCCAAAATATATACAAATACAGTACCCAGCTGCACTTTCTTGGTGATATTGCAATTAATATCCCTCAATCATAGGGTGTTGCACTTTGACCCCAATCTCAAAAGTTTATTGTTTTACTGGCAAAAAGTTAAATGATCTCCTCAACACCAGAAAACCAGGTGCATATCTGCTACTAAAAAGCTGCCAAGTCAAATTCTATCAGGAAAGTTTGGTGTCACACATCTAGTTAGTTGGAAATGTCTTAAACAGTATTTTGTGCATAATTTTCTATATGGGTGGCTTCTATCTGAAGCCGTTTCGTATGGGGGTGGTACCCTCTTGGTACCACCTTCCTGATGAAATTTTTATTTATCATTAAAAGAAATCGAAGATACTCTCAGCGGGAACAAATATGAGGTACCATGTTGAAGATTATCATAAAATTGGTTCGCCATCAGATAGGTTGTCCATAGACCGACCATCCAATCTCGAAACATTTGACTACCTTAAACTACTCAGATTGTTACACAGGAGCAGTCCAGTCCGTCAGCATGTTCACGTATTACTCTTATAAGCAAATTCTCCAGGCATACTTCCTCAAATGAATGATTCATGTCTACCATTGCAAAGAATTCTACTTTAAACCCAAGTGCATATCCCTATGCAATGATATACTGCAAAATTGCAATTCACGCGCTAAAAACACTACTGAAAAACCCAAAAAACAAGGAGCTTTCCTCAGTTACTTCATCCTCAAACTGTAGAAATTCAACCCTTTCAATCTAACAGGAAAAAAAAGAAAGTGATTGTATTCACAAACAAGTCCCAGAGAGAGCTGCACAACAACGCCCACAAAGAACTACCAAGAAACTCAACTTCTTCACCCACAAATTCAGCTAATAGAGCGAGAAAAGAAGAGGCGAAAACCCACCTGATCCCCAACTTTCCAGCGAGACACGCTCTTCCCAACCGCTTCGATCGTTCCGGAGCACTCGAGACCCGGGTAATCGCTCGCGCCCTTCGGCGGCGGGTACATGCCCCTCCTCTGGAGCGTGTCAGCCCTGTTCAGCGCGGTGGCCGCGATCTTGACGAGGACATGGCCGTCCTCGAGCTTCGGGTCCTCGACTTCTTGCAGCCGGAGCACTTCCGGGTCCCCCGGGGTGGTGATCACGACGGCCTTCATCGTCGGTTTGGCTGAGACAGCTCGCGTTCTCGTCGCTGATGGGGGTGGGTGGTGCGAGAGAGGTGAAGAGCCAAGGTGTCGAGCTCGGCGATGATGAGTGTGTGGAAACGGACAAAAGGGTCTTACGCTGCTCGGCGGGTGGCAACGCTACGCCTACGTGTGAGGAAGAGAGAAGCAGATGGATTTTGGAAGAATTCTTGCTGGGGTGGTTCTCATATTGGTCTTTGATTGCTTATCTTGGCATTATTGCTCGGCAAAAAACAAAAAACAAAATTCAAGAATCCCTTCGAATATGCTTGATTTTTCATAGCTACTTAGATTTTGGACGTTTAGGGTGCTTATGGTGACGTTTCTGTTCTCGAAAATAATTTTTGAGCAGAAATGATTTCAGTGAAGACGGTGATGGACTGGGAGCGACATGGGGCGTGGTAGCAAGGGTCACTGCAACCCCATTGTCATGCCAAAAATCAAGAAATCTCTTTAGATGAGGTAGTAAGGGTCTATTTGGTAATAATTTGTTCTTGAGAACAATTTCTGAGCATAATTGATTTTTTCTAATTTTGTTCATAGGAACAAAGAAGTCGATTTTTTTTTACTTCTTGATTTTGCTCCAACTCTATTCTCAAAAATAAATCTTTTCCGAATCTGTTCTTAGGAACAGAAAAATTAATTGACATTACCAAACATTTTTTTGTTCTTTTTTTGTACCCGAAAACTAAAGAATAGAAATAAGAAATACATGAATGTTACCTAACAAACCATAAATGGCTAGAGGTTCACTATCTCATAACTTGAACTAATAATCTCATGGGAGATAGCATATCCTTTACCATTGGACTACCATGCTCGATGGTATATGTGGGGTTAGGTTGGTTCATAGGAAATGTGCCTTAGAGTATGTTTGTTTCGCGAAAAATGAATGATTTGAAAAATATTTTTCCAAAATGATCACTTGTATCGTCTACAAAAATAAATAAACGAAAAATACTTTTATCGTCCACGAAAATGTTTAATTATAATTTTTTTGGGGTTAATACCACAAAAAATCATAAATTTGTACACTTGTAACAAACTTACCTAAAATTAATCTTTTGATTCCAAACTGGTATATCTGTGATAAATTTACCCTAAACTGATATACATGTGACAAATTTACCCTTTGTTAGTCTCCGTTAAATCAGGTTAATACTATGAAAAATTCCAAACTAGCACATTTGTGACAAATGGAGAGTAAAACCACAAGCTTATATATTCCGTCAATTATCATGTGTTATCAAACTTAGTAATTTGACGGTAAAACTTGATGAAAACTAACAGAGAGTAAATTTATCATAGGCGTACCGGTTTGGGGTAAATTTGTTACAAATGTATTAGTTTAGGGTTTTTCGTGATAAAAAATTAGTTTGTGGTAAATTTATTACATGTGTACAAGTTTGGGGTTTTTCTTACTATTAACACTTTTTAAATAATAACGAAAACATTTTTCATTGAATAATTATTTTAAACAAAACAAGCGATTATTTTTAGGAAAATGTTTTGAAAATCATTCATTTTGTGCGAAACAAACAGAGTGTGAGATTTTCACATTTTTGCCATTTGTTGTGTGAATAGGTGACATTTGATTTAAGGATAAAATTGGAAGAGATATTCGATATGGCTTTGCTACTTATAATATTGGAAATTTGTGGGTGCCAAATAGAACGAACAGATTTGTACCTTTCCTCAATGGGACAGTGACGGGGAAATTATGGGCTTGGATCAACGTTTAGCAAGCCACACAACTTAAAGTGGGCCTCCTCAAAGTTGCAAGAGAAACCTGAAAAATCCAAGTTTGCTAAGCCATGGATTCTTCTCTTTGCCATTTCAACGATGAAACAATTTAAGATATGGATTATTAAAAAAAGAAGAAGAAGATATCACCTCGATTGGTTTATTCAAACTGCCGTCGAAAATTCAAACTACGTTGAAAAGTGACTGAAACAATTTAGTTCTTTATTTTAATGTCTTGATATTTTAAATATGTGCTTGTACCTTTTGATTTTTTAGATTCGTACGTACTAAGAAAATCAAATTTAATGCCTTAAAATTTTAAAGATATAATGACAACTTTAATGTGGAATCAATAAATTAGAATGTATTTTTTTCAAATTGCATATGTGTTTATTTTATTTTAGGGAAAATTCCAATTAAGGGCTCGAAGTTCTCTCATTTTTTCAAATAAATGCCTAAAGTGGACATTATTTCAAATAAGGGCCTAGAGTGCCTTCATTATTTTAAAAAAGTGTCTGACCAAGAGCATTTTTGTCATTTGCGTTTTCTTTTTTTTTTTTTTCCTTTTTTCTTCTTTTTCCCCTACCTTTTCCCCTTCCTTTCACCGGTTTGATAAAAAAAGGGATGAATGAAAAATATTTTCATTATCCACAAAAATAGTTAGGTATATATTGATATTGGCAATGGAAATATTTTTCATAGCGATATAACTAATCATTTTTTGGAAAAATATTTTTCAAATTTTAAGTTTTCCGTGAAACAAACGTACTCTAAATGAATTCTCAAGTTCCAAATTAAGCCTAATACCCTAAAATACCCTCAACTTTAGATCCAATCACAATTCTGCCCTAAACTTTTTTTTTATCCCATGAAAAACCCTAAACTTTAGGTCTTGTACTAATTTTATCGTCCAATCCCAATTTTACCCTAATTTCTTTTAGTCTCGTAAGAAAAGAAAAACACAAACTTTTACTTGAGTCATCAATCTTTCTCGTTAATCCTTCGTCCAAAATTCATTGTTGACAACCGAGAAATGAAAAACTCTCAAGCATGAGCTGTTCAAACATCTCGAGCTAAGTGTCCCAAGTGCTAGGTCTCCAAGCGTAAGCTCTCTGACTGCAAGAGATGGAACACTCCCAAGCACGAGAGATTGAAGATAGAGCGTAAAATTGAAGATCCCCAAGTGAAATGGAAGGAAGACTCTTTTAAAAGTAAGAGCAATTAAAGAAAATCAGCCTTAATTGTTCTAGCTTTCACCTAAATTTCAAACCCAACAAGACGTTGTTTGGGCTGATATAAAGTTTCATCTCTAAAAGACATCAATTTGGATTTGAAATTTGGTAAAAAAAAAAAAACTAGAGTAATGATGTGGAAATGCCATAGAAGATTACTAAGGGCGATTTTGGTGGAAAGTTAATGGGGCAGAAGTAAAAGTTATTGATTCTTTATGAGACAAAAACAAATTAGGGTAAAATTGGAACTGGACCTAAAGGTAGGGTTTTTTATGAGACAAAAAAAATGTAGGGTAGAATTGGGACATGACGTTGGGGGGGTATTTTATGAGGAAAAAAAATAGTTTAGGATAGAATTGGGACTAGAGCTATAGTTGGGATTCTTTTAGGGTATTAAGCCCCAAATTAATGTATGTACATCATATGAATGGCCAAATTTATTTGCTATTATAACAGTTGTTGTCTTTTGGTACATATATATGTGTATGGATGAGGAAGAAAAATAATTTTATGACCATCCTTGTTAATATGTTCATGCTTTTTTACAATATAAATATTATGGCCTAATACCAAAAAAAAATCTTCAACTTTAGCTTTTGTCTCAATTTTATTGTCTCATAAAAAATTTCAAACTTTAGGTCTAGTCTCAATTCTATTCTAAACCTTTTTTAGTCCCATAGAAAACCCCCAACTAAAGGTCCAATCCCAATTTTACCATAAATTTTTTTATCTCATAAAAAACCCTCAACTTTAGGTTCAATACCAATTCTATCCTAACATTTTTTTGTCTCATAAAAAGAAAATATGAGCTTTATGTCTAGTTTCAATTTTACTCTAATATTTTTGTCTCATAAAAGATCACCAACTTTTATTGAATCACAAATCTACATCCATTAACTCTTTGTCAAATCGTTCTTTTGCGCTCGGTCTTCAATCTCTCGTGGTTGGAAATGTTCCATCTCTCGCAATTGGATAGCTCTCGCTCAAGACATTCGAACAACTCGTGCTTGGGAGTTTTCCATCTCTTGATTGTCAACGAAAAATCTTGGACGAAGGGTTAATGGGGGCAAATTTATGACTCAAGTAAAAGTTTATGGTTTTTGGGGTAAAATTGGGATTGGATGGTAGAATTTCGACAAGACCTAAAGTTTGGGGCTTTCATAGGACAAAGAAAAAATTTATGGTAGAATTGGGATGGGTCCTATAATCGAGGGTTTTTTATGGGACAAAATAAGTTTATGGTAGGATTTGAACTGGACCTAAAGTTGGAGGTTTTTTACGAGACAAAAGGCGAAATTAGGATAAAAACTAAATTTGGAGGTTTTTTTGGGTATTAGCTATTTAGTAAAACTTACATAACTGACGGATGCTCTGAATCTTTGAATTCACAGGTGGATGTTTTCGTTGCAGTAGGCAGTACATTTTTCTAAGCTAGGCAGAACGTCTTGAAACAGTGTGCTTTACTTTCTTCACTAACTATACTACTTTGGTGAATATCTCTGTTTATTTACAGATATTCCATCAATCTGCTATATCTAACTTTGTTCGATTAATTTATCAATAACGGAAATTAACAAAACCTCTAAGTTGCTTATGACTGAAAATTTCGATTTTACGGAGTCTAATTACTGGCTCCATCATTATACACACACACACTTGCTAAACTTATACATTATGAAATATAATCTCCCTTTTCCCAAAGTAATCCTAATAAACATAATAGTTCACTGATTGATACCTCTAGATATTGACTCGCTTAATGGAACCAAAACCTGAAGTTTCCTCATAAAACCAAACTGCACGCAATATATGTTAGATCGATGTGCATTCTCTTGTTTTGTGCGAAACGCCAAGCAACCAGTTAGGCAACTCACCACTTAATCTCCTTCCATATATAATTAAAAAAAAAACCAAACTCTTCCCAATTTTTTTTTTAAAAAAATTGCAATCCATGGTCACTTAAGTCGGGTATTTTCGCGATATAGTCAATGCATTTTTTTTTAACAAATGGGTTTTAGCCCTAAACTTCCAATTCTTTTGTTTGCCTTTTGAATTGGATCTAGCTCACAACTCACAAGTTCTTGTACTTGATCACGTTAAACCGCGGCATATTAACATAAGCGACGCGGACTTGCGTAACGAACCATGTAACTCAAATGTAATCTCGGCGATCGTGACCCACGTTCAACATTATTTCGAAATTCAACAAACACCAAAATTTCAATAGCTGAAATCTCAAATTTTCTTCCACCAAAAACCAAAAAAAAAAATCTCAAAATTTTCAAGCCTGTAGACTAAACTGAAAAAAGAAAAAATCCAAGGGAGTCACGTACGCACGTAAAAAACATCCATTTTGGAGATGACTAAACCAAGATTGTGAAAATTGGTCAAAACTTCAGCAATTGGGACCGTTGTTTTCCAGGAAACTAAGATTAATAGCATGCAAAAGATTCCTTAAATCTTAATATTTAGTCCACTCTTCTACAATCTGACCACCGGCCGCTAGAATTCGCCTAACATCTAGCAAAAACCCACTTCGTGCAAGAACTTGTATAAAGAGCCCGAGGCTGTTTTCTTGCTTCTGTACCTCATAACATTTGCAATTATAACTCTGGAAAAACAAAAAAATTATGGAGTTTGCATTTGTTCGCGTTCGTCGTTTGATGTCGATCGTGATGTTTCTGCTGATGAGCACTTCTTTGGAGGCGATGGTGGGTGCGGGCGCGACGAGTGCAGCGGAAGCACGACGACAGCGCGTGACGTGCAACAGTCGCCGGAGCAAGTGCTTCATGAAGTACGTGACATGTCCGATGGAGTGCCCTCAGGTGAAGCCCAGAGACCCCAAGGCCAAAGCTTGCTATCTGGATTGCTACTCACCCAAGTGCGAAGCTGTCTGCCGAAGTAAGTAATGACAGACAACGTCCGAATCAACCTTCGATCTTTGTCCCTTCGTGTACTGTCGTATCATTTTGCTATACAAGTTTATGAAAACGGCATTTCTCTAGTAAACGAGGGTCATGTAGCTAACGCGTTTCGTGTGAGCAGAGCGCAAGCCGAATTGCAGCGGGATGGGGGCCGCATGCTACGACCCCCGTTTCGTCGGCGGGGACAACATCGTCTTCTACTTCCATGGCAGGAGCGACGAGCACTACGCGTTGGTATCCGACACCGGCGTCCAAGTCAATGCCCGGTTCATCGGGCTACGACCGGTTGGGAGAGCCCGCGACTTCACATGGATCCAAGCCTTGGGTCTCCTCTTCGGCTCCCACACATTCACTCTTGAAGCCACTAGAGCAGAGACATGGAGTGACCAAATCGACCGCATGCAATTTTCTTATGATGGGACTTCCATAAACTTACCAGAAACCCACGGTTCCGAATGGAACTCGCCGCTCGACGAAATCAAGTTGGAGAGGACCGCGGGCAAGAACAGCGTCACTTTGATCATACAAGAAACCCTAGAGCTCTTTGTAAGTGTGGTTCCGATCACTGAGGAAGACGACACGATACACGGTTACGGAATACCGAGAAACGACAGTTTCGCCCATCTGGAAGTGCAGTTCCGATTCTTTGGCCTCTCGCCGAGGGTCGACGGGGTTCTGGGGAGGACTTACAGGGCGGACTTCGCGAACCCGGCGAAGCCCGGGGTCGAGATGGCGGTTGTCGGCGGGGAGGACCGGTACAGGACAAGCTCTCTCCTCTCATCGGACTGCGCCTCTTGTGTGTTCACGCCTGGGGACGAGGAAGTCTCATTGTTGAGGCAATACGGAATGCTCAGTTGCACAAGTGGAGTGGAAGATGGGATTGGACTTATCTGCAGAAAATAACAAATTTAGTGCCACATATGTAAAATTACAAACTTCTATATATTGTCATGAAAGTACGATGATTCTCACATACAATAATGAGGTTGGTGTTTCAACTACAGATCCACCTTTGATATCTTTGTAATAATATTGTGTTCTTGTATGAAGTGTAATCAATAGATACTTGATTTGTGCTCACATTGATTTGTCTTTTGGCTAACCTAGTTATAAAAAATTTTCTAGTATGAAAGGGAACATAGGCAAAGAAAAAAATTAAAATGTTTTACTCGGTTTTCTACGTCATCAAAATTAGATATCGATGAATCAATAAAAGAAATTATCTTTTCAAAGAATGGATATTTATCGTACGAGCCGGCTGGACTAGTGTCGAGGATTTGGTGAGAAATAAGTTCCGAGGCTCAAATTTTAACAATAGTATTGGACTTGGTGTGCTCGATTTATGACTGTATTATATATAACAAGCTAATTAAAAATGAGTGATTTCAAAATTTAAGCAATACGTAAGATGAGAAGCATATCAAGCGGTATTACCATCGGTGATTACGATTTAGCTATAAAAGACACTTAATATATTAGGGATATTTGCAGTAAGTCAAGGCCTTTTTTGCTATTTTTTTTTTTATAACAAGTGGTGGGTTGGTGGCGTAAATTGCAACAAACTTCAAAATCTAGGGATAAATCGCAATTATGCAAACAAAAATTAGCAATAAAAAAAAAAACAATGGCAAAAGCCACAAAATTTTTTTGAATTATGCCTAATGACGCTAAAAATTTTAAACTTGTATCTGTGTGATACATTTATCATCCGTCAAAATTTTGTTAATAAGAATCGTTAAAAATCTATCTATATAAATGTTAAAAAGCAAATAATATTGATATGATGTCCACGCGACTTAAGTGAAATAAAAATGAAAGGCCAAAAAATTATCTAATAGAACCTTGATAGAAAGTAAACGTATCACATAAATATAAATTTGAAATTTTTTTCTATCACAAGAAAAAGTTGATGATAAATATATCACGGTCAACTACTTTGTGGGTTTTTTTTTTATCCAGTGACTTTTTCCCAAGAAACGAATCACTTGTTCAGTTCAGACGGAAAGCCAATCATTAATCAGACGTTCGCACAATGCAAGGAGATGCTAGCGTCGTTGTCGTTTCATTATCATTTTTTATTTTTTTATTTTATGTTTGAGGATCTTTTGGAATTTTACCTCCTTCCAAATCCCGTCGAACGTTGAACGACAGGCACACCGGAAACAAAGCAAAGTCCCCACTACCTCGAAAATCCTTGATTCTCTGAAGAATCAGGTAATCTTCTGTAACTAAAGATCTTGGTCTTCATGTTGGTTTCTGTCCATGTGGTTGTCGGGCGGAGGGTCGATGACAAATTTGAATTCTTGAACTCAGAACAGTCACCGTTCCTCATGCCGCGAATGATCTGAAAATCAGAACTTTCGACTCTCCCTTTTGTTCTTGAAGTTGCGTGGTCAGCAAATTGAGTGGAGGGTTCCCTTGATATGAACGCATTGGTTGATTAGCTACTGAGTTGAAGTTGATTTTTTGGCTTAATTTGATAGACACCAGTTTCAAGAATTGTTTTCTGGGTGATATGGGCGGAAATGGGTTTCCTCTGGTGTGGAGGTTTGTCGTGCTTCTTCAGTTGATCAGTGGTGTTCTTGGTTGGGGAAAGGAAGGTCACTATGCATCTTGCAAAATAGCAGAGGTAAGTTCACTGTTCGTTAATCTGCTCCGGTTCATGGAAAATCCAGACGGCTTTTTAACGAAGAGTTCTGAATTTTCGCTATGGTCATGATTTGTTCTTCATAAGGATTGTTCATAAGCTAAGTTTTAGCATCAATTCTCCTGCTGTGGTCAAAATGTTTTCCCTGCAGACCAGTTGGAAGAGTTAGCTTCTGTAGATAAAAGTTGTCTCCTTGGCTGGGTTGTTGGCTATATTGTGAGGAGGCTTTTATCGTTCTGCTTGATTAAGTTACTTGATTTTCAATAAGTTCGGTTAAGCCGGTCTGCCTTCAGACTCTAGTCGGTGTATTACGCGGATATATCAGCTAATTGAAATCTTTGGAGGTGGCTGTACAGAAAGGTCGACTTTGTGGTTTATGGATTTCGAAATATCTTTTGTGAGGTAAGGGAATTGCTAGATAAATGAAAGGGGGTGTTGGAAGGTAAGTTGTATTGGATCTGATTTTAATGCTCCGATCGATTGCATAAATTTGATATCACATCCGAATAAGATCAAGGGGGATTCACTCAGTTAGATAGAAAAAGGTGGGATTGGTGAATGATAAGCGGTTCCGATTCCTGTCATCATATAGTTACTCAAATCAATGTACATAAAGTGATGAAATTGGAGTTTCATCGATATCGTTTTTGGTTGGAAATAAATTGATTTTAACTTTTTAAATGCATAAGGAGTTTCTAACTGAAGATGCCAAGGCTGTGGTAAAACGTTTGCTTCCTGATTATGCTGGAGGGGATCTTGCATCTCTTTGCTCCTGGGCCGATGAGATTCGCTTCCACTATCACTGGAGTGGTGCTTTGCACTATGTTGACACGCCAGATTTCAAGTGTAACTATGAATACTGCAGTGAGTGGATAGCCACTATATCTTTTTACAGCACGTGCCATATTGCTCTTGATTTGAGATAGCATTAAGCTTGCATTGAACTGATTCTTGTACTCTTTATGCATCTGATGTCATAATACTTTGATATATGTATTGACAGTATCATCAATTTTAATGCTCTCACATCATCTAAGCTATGCTGGATGTTGCAAGCAAGTTATTACTTTTCCTGATTTACCAAATTACGTAAAGCACACTCATGAGGCAGAGGTGTCTGGACTAATTCCAAATCTTGGTGCTTGAGTAACTAAAGTAATCATGCTATTTTTTCTCTTGACATGTAGGACATATGTTTGCTTGTAGTTTCTTGTTGGCAGTATTAAGTGGTGGCTATTAACACTGGTTGCCTCGCTGTTGAAATTTATTTAAGAGCTTAGGTGACAACAGACTTCTCTCTATCACTCTAGAGTCTATGTTAGAGATCATAATAGGTGAGTTTAAGCTATGCTTGATTGCTTAACGTACTATACTTCACATGTCTGTTATTATGCCTTGCCCACAGTTATTCTTAATAAGCTTAATGCTGAAAAGGGGATAATAATGCTCTCTACCTTCTATTTGTAGGAGATTGCCATGACTCTTCTGGGCACAAAGATATGTGCGTTACCGGGGCAATCTACAATTATACAAGGCAACTCGAAGCAGCTGGCGACTCCTATGCAATAACAAATTGTAAACACCGTTTGCTCTAAGGATGCATCAACACATGTCCTTTGCCTCGTTCATGATCTCTCCATCTTGGGGTCTTACTCGTTTCTGATAATTGCAGATAACTTAACAGAGGCGCTTCTTTTCTTATCACATTTTGTTGGGGACATCCATCAGGTTTTCACTTCTGGAATCTCTTAGCAAAGACGAACAATGAGATTTGCCAAATGTTTAATAGCTGTCAAACAAAACCTTTAGCTTATTTCACAAATTTTAATTCTCTCAAGAGTAAAGTGTGCGGTAGTCATGGAGAAACGTATTGCATGGGCTAGATATGCTACTGCAAGTAGGGAATTCTTAATTGTGTCTTGACTTCATCTTTAGGGAATCCATGGTCCACCTCAACCATAAACTACGAGAAAAACTTAGGTTAACTATCTTCTTCTGTCTGACAGCCCCTGCACGTTGGTTTCACTGGAGATTTAGGTGGAAATACAATAATTGTTCGTTGGTACCGAAGGAAGACTAATTTACACCACGTAAGTGTTTCTTCCACTGATCAAGCTTTAGGGCCTGTCCAGTCCATTGTCAATGGAGTACATTGAGAAAATCAAGTGTGAAATAATTCAAGATTTATGACAAGGAGCAGTTCTGTCCTCTAAGATAGAAGGAATCAAATCTTCTGAAATGCCTTACAATTTGACTATTTTTTCGTAGAAATTTTATGTGAAGGAGTGTAAAGGTTGACCCCTTTGGATGTTCTATGTTGTTGATCTCTCCTCATCTTTTAAGATGTCTTTTAAAGCATAAAGCTTGTGTGAAACTAAGTTGATCTATGCATGATGGAGCATGTCTACTAAGTGAATGTACGGACTCATATATGTATTATTCTTAGGCTGGATACTTGATTTCAATCAGTCTAATGTAATCGAGAGTCATGAGCACTGACCAACCCTATATGCAGTGGACAGGTCAAGTTTATTTTCAGTTTTACCCAGATCTTTACTGTATGTCCTTGTAGTTTTCCTGTTTGTCAGCTTTGCCAATTTGCAAGTAGTGACTGCTCTCATCAAGTGGGAAGATTCAGTTGTCATGATGATATAAAATAAACCAAGATATCCTTACATCTGGCAAAATAATATCATTTCAGGTGTGGGACACCATGATTATTGAGTCTGCACTAAAAACATTTTATCAGTCTGATCTTTCTCAGACGATCCAAGCCATTCAGAGAAATATTACGGTATGTTTTTCCAATTTTAATTGGGATTATTGTATTTTTCAGCATCTTCTACTTCTAGCGTGAAATTTACACTGTGTTGTAGTAATGTCTTGCTTAAATAAGGAGTATCATCCTTTTCATGAGGCTTTAGATACACTAAGCTCCATTTTGTTTCTTTATTCTAGGGATTAGAAAGTAGAAAAAAAATCACAAAGTGCATTTGGAAGCAGAAGATGTTGTATTATGGGATGTGACTACTAGAATGAGTCTTATCTAATTATAAAGTGCAGAATATGGCTTCCAGGAGTTTGATCGTGTAGTAGCTGTGTAAATTGAAGTTTTTTATGTTTCTTTGTTTGATAACAGTGGTATGTTATAGACCTTTTTATGCCATTGCGCCCTAGAAAAGCCTGATTTTGATCATATTGAGGACACTGATAGTTTTGTTTAGGGTGGAGGGGGCGCTCTGTCTTTGTAACTGTTAGCACTTTTTCATTTGTCCATTCAATATTTTGTACCTAATTTTCAAATGATGCATATTGTAAAATAATCCAAGTTTACAATTTCTATAGTTTGCTTGCCCTTGGTGTCACTTAATTTGGAATTCGGTGAGAGCGTAACCCATCATGCAAAATCATGCATGAACAACTGTTATAATTGTGTAACTGTCTTTTCTTTACCCTTCTATATATCTTGATGATTTAGGATGGCTGGTCCAATAATGTACCATCTTGGGGAGATTGTGCATCTAACAAAACAGTTTGTCCTGATCCGTAAGTCTTCTCTTTTGCTTTTACATGTGCTGATCTTAGTCGAATTGATTGTTTCACCAGTACGCCATGTCACGCGTTAGTGACGCGTGATTATAAGATTTCCAGTCATGCATGTATTTTTCAGGCTACCTATTATTTTGTGAGTATATAGTTTTTACCCTGCGAAGAGTATCCCAGGGTGAAGCTGACCTAGGAAATATTTGCTCGAGATACAGTTTTCTCATTGATTGGATAAACAGTTTAACTTTTTATCTTGTCAATTAGTCGAACATTTCGACCAAAAAAAATAAAAATAGACGAACATCAGCACTGTCTTTGTTTTTGCAGTTACGCTTCTGAAAGCATCAAGTTGGCATGTAAATACGCATACAAGAATGCCACGCCAGGAAGCACTCTAACAGGTTTTCTCTTTCCTTGTTCTATTTAGTTCTTTTGCTTTTCTGGTAGGTGAAATTGATTTTCTCAATAATGACTTAAAAAATAACAAAAATTACATACGTATGTATATTCATCATTTATCACCTTCTGGTAACGCCATTGTGTTGATAGATAGCATGTCCTGTTTGAGAGGTATGAACCCTCCAACATCTGCTTACTGCTTTATGTGCTGTAAAAGCTATGACATCGAACCGGTCAAAAGCTGTAACATGCATTGTAATGGAGATGAAAAGGCAGCGATATAAATCTTTTTACGATAAATCCACTTCAAAATTGCTTCACAAGGACATTCAAATTTGTTGATCTTTTTATTTTTCTGCCAGTAGGCCTATCATGTCGATTGACCCAGTACCCATTGTGGTGGCACTAGACAAATCGCAAGTTCAATTCCTCAATTTCATGGCATAGTTCTTTCGTTTTAAGTACTAATAGCATACTGATGTTCTTCCATGTAGACGACTACTTCCTCTCCAGGCTGCCCATCGTAGAGAAGAGACTGGCTCAGGCAGGGGTTCGCTTAGCGGCGATCCTGAACCGGGTTTTCGCTTCTCCAAAGCAAGCTGCACATGAATGAAAGACTATTGGAGTACACCGACCATTTCTTAAGCTCACGGCGTGGGGACCAGATAATTCAGTTCAGCCACATGGACGATTCACTACACCGAATTAACTAGCTGTTCTCTTCTTTGTCAACCTTTGAAGGCAAAAAATAATTGCACTCTGTGGCCACCTAATCCTCTCCCTCCTATTTTATATGTTGATGCTATGTATATCCCAGAATATGCCCCAATCTGTATGTAATGTTAGTCAAACTTTTGGGACAAGCAAAACAGTTACAAATGCTTGCGTGCAAGCAATGGAAATGTTCTCAAAAGTTGTGTGTGTGTATATATATATACCTTGTTGGTCTTCTGGTGATCATTTTTCATCTTTCCAATATTCATACAACTGCAATATAGCGAAGATTGGTTAGAGAGGAAGCTTGTGTTGTTTTGAGATTCGATGAAAATGTCTTCTCTTGAGTTGTTTGTGTCGATGAGTATGGTTTTCATGTTAGTGACTGGAGTGCATTGCTGGAGCAAAGAAGGGCACATCATGACTTGTCAAATTGCACAGGTGACTGATCTTTTAGTATCTTGTCCTGGCGGTTCTGTATATCCATTTCCTCAATCGAACTCCTCTGGAAGTTGACGGAAAATTTTCCAACCGCAGCTGAAAATGGGTGAATTGTAATGATCTACGACATTTTCGTACTCTGGGTTTTCGACATATATAGCGCTTTTCTGACTAAGGTCTGCTCCGATCTTCACTTGTTGAAGTTGAAAGAAGACCATGTCCCAATAAATCGATGCTTTAAGCTCTTGTTAGCCTTTGACAGGCTCTTGAGAGCTCTAGTTGCCATGTAGTCACTCGAACTTTTATCAGGTAATCTGTGGCTACTTTATCATATAATCGCAAGGGAAACGAACGAAAAATAACGATTTCGATTGGCTGCTCAGATTCCAGTTGGTCGATCTCCTATGAAAACCTAGAAAATCTACCTCTTTGTCGCGCAGATTTTGTCAACTGAAAATAAACATTCTAAACTGTTGACGCCATGCCGATTTCATCTCTTAGAGTTATAAATTTCGCTACTCTTCATTCAATCTGTCATCACCTAAACAAAAGCCGCGACATCAGATGCCCTGAGATTTTCAATGAGAACATCTTCACTAACTGCAACGGTAAAAGCTTGCGAATCACACATATTACAGATTAACAAGTTAACTAGTGCTCCCTATTTTGCAGTCTCTATTGAAGCCAGAGGCGGCTGAAGTTGTCCGACATTTATTACCGCCGTACGCCAATGGCGACCTCTCGTCGCTCTGCACGTGGCCAGATCAAATCCGGCACTGGCACAAGTACCAGTGGACGAGCCCGCTTCACTTCATCGACACGCCGGACAAAGATTGCAGCTTCGAGTACACTAGTAAGACACTTTAAGTTCAATTTCTGTGGCCTTACAGTCTATACAGAGAAAGAAAAAGGTGAAGTACCAATGGAAAATTATGTTCTCGTGGTTTAATTAGGGGATTGCCATGATCCACATGGCGAGAAGAAAATGTGTGTTGCTGGTGCCATCCAAAACTTCACTTCTCAGCTCTTGCATTACAAAGAGGGAACTGCAGATCGAAGATGTAATTAAGATTTCATTTTTTTTAAGATTTCATTTTTGTTTAAATTAATTCAGCTCCAGAACATGATATTCTAATGTAAGCTTCTCTGCATTACAGATAATATGACAGAAGCCTTGCTGTTCTTGTCACACTTCATGGGAGATATTCATCAGGTAGTCAGTCCAGTCTGCTCAAAAGTATGATCTTTACTGTTTATCGTCTTTTCCAAATAATATTTACTATTTACTGCGTTTTCGGCCAGCCGATGCACATCGGATTCACGAGCGACAAAGGAGGTAACTCGATCGAGTTGCGCTGGTTCAGGCACAAGTCTAATCTTCATCATGTAAGCATTAACCCAGTTTCTTGAAGTCCCCGGCTTTTGCTCAAAGAAGCTTTTGCGTTGCCTTTAAGCCAAACAAATGGAATAACTTAGAGGCTAAAAGTAGCTAGCCTTGCCTTGCCTTGCCTGATACTCATCCTTCATAGGGATAACTTCTCATGCATGCTTGCACATGTGCGTGCATGTGATGCGCACGTGCGGTATCCCGAAAGCCAGCAGGCCAACTAATATGAGATGTAGATGCTATATGACTATTTGCTCTCTCTTCTGGGTGATTAGGTATGGGATAGGGAGATCATTTTAACAGCAGAAGCAGATTACTATGAGAAGGACATGAGTCTCCTCCTTCAAGACATCGAGGCCAACATCACTGATGTACTCTCTCTCTCTCTCCCTCTCTCTCTCTAGTTCAATGTGATCTCGCAGCTCCGTTTTCAGGATCATTATTGGAAAGAAGTCAACCCGCATTTGAATGTTTCTTCAGGTCTTGACGTGTCTGAAATGCCTTTGTGATTAGATTTTTGTTGCCTTTTTCTGTTGTGAAATAAGGGGGCTTGGTCAGATGATACTCCGTCGTGGACCGACTGTGCAGACCTCGACACATGTCCGATCAAGTACGCGGCTGAGAGCATAGCCATTGCCTGCAAATATGGTTACAAAGGCGTCGAGTCTGGTGTCACTCTTACAGGTATAGATTCATAGCCGCAACATGGTTCCTGACTATGAGCTGAACATCTGCAGAATGTGTTCGAGGAGAGATCCTTTCGCCTGAGTTCAATCTATCTAACTAAGCATATCACATTCCATCAAACGCGTCTGTCGTTTGTAGCATTAGTTAGGTGATACGAAGAACGTGATTCTGCCCATAATAGTTAGCGTTATCGATATATCAACCGCACATCAACAATGTACTAAAGTATGATGTGTGCCGAAATGTCGTGCGATGACAGATGACTACTTCAATTCGAGGATGCCGATCGTCATGAAAAGAATCGCTCAGGGCGGAGTCCGGCTGGCGCTGTTTTTGAACCGGGTTCTCGCCGACGATGAACAAGGAGGAGGGTTTGCATCACCAACATAGGCACCTCATTTCTCATAACAGGAAAAACAACATTGACTTAGAATAAGATCAATTAATTCAATTGGGTTAGAAAGAAAGCCCATCACATTGATATTTAAGTTGCTAATCATGAACAATCTTAATTAATTAGATGGAAAGAGACATGAGAAGAGCCCAATGACAGACATGTCCCCTCTTGTTGCTGCAGCATGAACCAATGCTCCAAATTTTTTTGGGAAGTGAATGATGTCTTTTTTATGTAATTTCTCCAAATTATTCCTGAAGAGGATCCTTGTATATGGTCTAAACTGTATTACATTCAATAAAGCAAGTGGTCCTCAATTCATATTGTCCTCCCTTTGCTTTCATCCAATTCCCATCTGATTCTTTGCACGTCTCTTCTTTCATAATTCATACGTCTACATCTATATTAATTTCATTCCTCGATTTGTTGTTACATCGGGGTCCATAAATAGGACTGGATCCTGCCTATTCGATCGTGACTTTTCTTCGACGTTCGTAATCATCCTCACTGATAACAATTTACTTGTTTCGCATCATCTCGTAATTGTTTTTTTACGGGCCGCGATTTCCTTTTTGTCAGTGTAAGTTTTGTGAATCCTATAGTTCGTGATATCACACAAAAGAATAATAATACACCTAAATCAATAGAAATTTTCTTTTTCTATTGTTAATAAATTACTGAATTGACCGTTACTTCTTCTTTTTTGGTGTACTTAATTGTCCTCACTAAAAGTAATTTATCTGTGAAATATTTTTTTGTAGCTTTTCTTCAGGGAGCATAATTTCTCCTTAGGAACCTAAGTTTTTTTGGGTCATATAGTTCCTAAGGACGCGAATGGTAATCATTTTGTTTCTGAAATCAATTTATGGCTAGTTTTTGGATGAGTTTCTAAGCAGAGATATCGTTCAATAACGACACAAAATTTTAAGTATTGGAAATGAGAAAAATTATTAATCTTATCTTCGATTTCATGATCCAAATTGATTCTTGCTCTCTCATGTAGAAATGATTCCCTTGATATTTGTTAATAGGATTTTGTTAGAAAACCCATCCCTTATAGGTAGTCTGAGCACTTATTAGTCATGCCCGTTAAGGACATATGTCATGTTCGATGTATTAATTACACATAACACAACATTGATAGTCCATAAAAAATGCAAGTTTTCCTTAATTAGGTATTTAACAAGTGTTCCATAGCACTTATTAACAAAAATTTTAGTACTTTCATTTTGGCTAAAATATGTTTTCTTGTCTTTTTGGGTAAGTATTCCTTTATTTTCCAAAACCGACTTTACTAATTACTCAAAAGAGAGATGTTATCATCCATTGGGAAAATTTCACATAAGGGTCTGAAGTGGGATCGTTTTCTCAAAGAGGGCTCAATGAGGACCTGGATTGACCAACCTAGTCTCAAATAAGACCTCGAGCTCTTCGATTGGCCAAATCTTCACCTGACCAGCAAACCCTTGCGTCTCACGTTGGATGCACAAAAGATGCACGTGAGATGCATTTCATGCATAATGATATTAAAGAAATTGAGGAACCATCGCAGCGAAGATCGTTAAATCTAAGCAACTTCCACGGGCTTAAGATAATTGAGCCTAGCATACTAAAAGGTTCAATCAACTTGGAAGAGTTAACATATGAAGGGAAGCTTTGATTGATGGATGGGGAGGATGAAATACTGTCAAAATCGTATAATGTTAGGCTTGCTGAGTTGAAGAGTATGGAAAAGCTAACCACTTTGGAAATGTCAATTTGGGATCCTCTCATACTCTTGGAGGATGATAACCTGTCGTTTGAGAACCTGATCAGATTTTGGATCACAACAGGAAATATTTATGGGAGGGAATTTAAAGGTTTGAGAACCATGGAATTCAAACTGAAAGTGTGCAATACAATCTTTCAAGAGAATGTGTTCTAGAGAACTCTGCAGAACACTCAATACTTGCATTTTGATGGATTAAGAGATTTCAAGAAGAACACACACAAGTTGTGTACCTAGGGATTTCAAGAACCGAAGCATCTTGATATTCACAACATCCCCTCATCAAGTATATTGCCAATCCATCCAATGGCCTCCCTCTTACTGCTTTTATGATTTTGGAGTCCTCGTCCCTCGAAAATGATTATTAATCTAGAGAAGATATAGCATGGCCTTGTTTCATCACAGTGCTTCAACAAATTGAAAGTTGTGAGTGTCAAAAAGTGCTATCAATTGAAAAAACTGTGGTTTCTTTCATAGATGCAATGACCTGTGCAGCTGGAAGAGATGCAAGTATGAGAGTGTTACTCAATGCGAACCATTGTCAAAGATAAAGCAAGGAGAAGATAAAGCTGTTGCCGATGAGATAGTTAAGTTGCCTAATGTACATTGTTTGAAATTGAGTAAGTTACCAAATATGATGAGTTTTTGCACCGGAGTTGAAACCACATTAGAGGTTGCCATAATGCTGATGAGCATCTACCCAGAATCCAACCAAATTTTCGGTGAAATGCTGATAATGTGAAGTCACACTAACAGTAATGTAAAAGATAGAAAATACAAAGAAATTGGGAGAGATGGAGGTTGGAGCATCGTCAAATCTCATCGGTCAACCTGTGCATTTCATGTGTATCTCATGTAAGATGAACAAACGATGCATGTGAGATGTATGAGCTTGCCGACTAGCGAAGATTTGACCGACTGGTGAGCTTGGTGCCTTATTTGAGACTAAGCTGGCCACTTTATGGCCTTATTTGAGACTATGTTGGCTACTATAGGGTCTTATCTAAGATAAGATCCACTTTGAACACCACGCCCTTTAAAATCCAAGAATTCGTCACTTCAACAATCTTCAATGGTTATACGAATATCCAGAATACAAACGAGATGAATGTTTGTTGGCCCAACCGTTCTTCTTAGTTGCAGTCTTGATAAGGAAGGAGTATAATTTATAACATAACAAAGTTTTTTTGTTGTTGATTTCTAACAAATGGAGTTGACCACGTTGAGATAGATCGTAAAGGAAGAAAACGGTTGCTCTTCGAATCTTATTTGAAATTTCTCCTTATCCATATTGTCAAATTTCCATTTTTTGTGGAATAACCTCCATAATTGGGTCATTGGTGAGACCTTTAGCTGTTGACGTGATCCGCTGAGAAGGTATCGTAGTATTCCCTCACAAATTTTTTGAAACATTTCATTTTTCCACACCCATTTTCCTAAATTTTTTTTAAAAAAAAAAATGTTTAGGGAAAAGAGAAAAAGAAAAAGAAAAAGAAAAAGGAAGGAGTGTTGTGATCTCCTCGATAGCAATAAAAAAGAACATTTTAAGATCTGTCTATCATCGTCAAATCTATCAGGCCATTCCAATCTGCAGCATTTCACCAAATTTATTTGTATGTGTAAGGCAGTGATGTAGAATTGAGTTCGACTTTAAAATCGATAGTTACATAAAAAAAATTTCCATAGTTTCAGCCATAACTAAAAACGAAGAAGAAGAAGAAGCAAACACTCATTTAAATTGGGAAACATGTACAAAGAGACAACATTCATCCATTCACCTAAACCGATCCAATTCCATTTAACGCTCATTTTTTGGAATAAGAATACCACAAGTGCCACAACTTTTGTACGACGCTTACTTGAGTGATATAAAAAAAAAATCGATCGCTTATGTGTCAAATTGATGAAAAATTGCAGTCCAACGTGAAAAATTGTTCATCTGACGTGACATAAGTCAAAAACGATGATGTTCAATGTAAAGTTAGGGAAAACTCTCTCTCCCTCTCTTCAATCTTCAACCATGGTGGTCTGTTTGCATCAATTGCTGCACTTACCATGGTTGTTACTGAAGCCCTCAAATCCAACAACTTCAGATTTTGCAACACAAGATAGAAACAAAACGCTCGTGCTGTTCCACTCTAACTCTCTTCTTCGCATTCTTTACTGTCCATTCTCAAAACTTACCGCTCACCGGAAAAATCGAGTCACTGAAATGGCGAGCCTCTTGAAAGAAGAAGGTGGTGATGCGGGTCGGTTCCGTGGCTCGCCGGCGCCGAAAGAGGTGATTAGCTTCTTCATAGCCTTTCGATGACGATCACAAGTTGTTCACAACAGCGAGGAATCTGAAGCTCATGTAATCAAATGTGAGTGCTTCGACGGGAGAATCCAACACATTGCATGAGCCCAAGCAATCGCATCTTCAAAATCGAAGCCCCAACCATGAGTTTATAAGCTTAAGCTACAGATTTATCGATTGAAACGTAAGCCGCTTCAAATAAAAAAAATGAGAAGAAGCAATTGCCAGAGCAATTGTCCTCTTTGATTCTACAATACTTCAATTCTCTGATTGATTCTTGACATACAAATCGGGGGTTAGGGTTTGAATCGAAGCTATTAGCCCCAAATCGTCAATTTGGGGCAAGAACAAATAGCCAAACGATGTTGTTTCTGCACTCTTTGGTTAATTAGATTTCTCCGGCGAGCCATGTAGCTTAATTAATAATAAATTAATGCCATATCAGATTCTCCAGTAAGAGAAATCGACGATGACACTCAAGTGAACGATTTAAAAAAAATTACAGCACTCGAGTGATCGAAAAAAAATAAATCATGACACTTAAATGAGCGTCGTAATGAAAGTTATGTCATCCATGATGTTCTTATCCCTCGATTTTTTTCACTGCCAATTTTTTAATTCCCCAATTCAATTCAACAAGCATAGTCTCTCTCATCGGATCTCATGCCAGTGACCGCGGGAACACATGGGGAGTGACATAAAAGAACACATTAAAGTCACTGCATTGACCTTCACTTAACCGATCCCAACACCATTTATTATTCACCAAATTTATTATTCCCACAACTACCCCTCCTTCCTTCCTTCCTTCCTTCTTCCCTCTCGCACCACCTTCGACCTTCGACCGTTCAATCCTCCTCAACTTCTCTCTCTTCGCTCCCACAAGAAAATGGGTTGCTGCGCGAGCACCCACGACCGACGACCCTCCGCTTCATCTTCCTCAGATCGCAGAAGAGCCCGTCTCAAATCCGCCGACGGCAGAGCTCCACCTCCTTCCATGGACGAGGAGGCCGTCAAGGAAGTGCTCTCCGAGACACCCACTTGCCCGAAGCCCAAGGCCGAGTACCCGGTTCTAGCACGGCGCGAGAAGAGCCCGGCCGTCTTCGCCGCCGACGAAGTCTCCGAGGAGGTCTCGGACATTTGCAGCTTGAGCGAGAGCCTGTCCACTGCCACGAACCTCACCGACGACGGCGGCGGCGCCGTCCACGCCGCCAAACCAAGGGCCAGCAACAGATCCCCGGCGAAGCTCCGGGGCCCGGCGGCCAAGTCACGGTCGCTTTCCGCCGGCGACATTGGCGGTCATAATGATCACGGCAGCAGATCTCGGGTGTCGGGTAATTCGCCCGCCAGGCGGTCGGACCGGTCTCCGGCTCGTGTCAACGCGGGCGGGTCGCTGAGGATGGTCCAGAGCAGAGACCCGGGTTCCTTCCGGGCGGCGTCGGCCCGCGGCGGGAGGCCGGACCCGGGAGAGAGGTCCGGGAGGAGGTCGAGGTCGCCGGCGACGAGCCGCGCGGAGAACCGGGGCGTCGGCTCCGCTGGATCGGCGGTGGGTCGGACCCCGTCCGCTCGGAGGACGAACCCGTCGCCGGGACGGGTCAGGCCGGGTCCGGCCGAGGGCAGGAACCGGGAGGCTCGTGGTGGCGGCAAAAGGATGAGTAGCGGCAACGAGTCCCTCGAAAACCCGCTCGTTTCTTTGGAGTGCTTCATATTTCTATGAAAATTGCAAATATGGCCCAAAAAATATTTACGGGGACAGCGATCCCTCTTTTTTCCTTTTCAATTTCCCCCACTTTGTTTATTTCTCCCCCTTTTTGGGGCAATTCTTTTTTCTTTTCTTTAGAATATGTAAATAGGTAAGTCAACTCTGAGAGCAATTAAATTGACCTTTTAAATTTTTATTTTTTTTTTATATTTTACGCTCTTTCTACTCAATTTGGTGCGCTGTCACTTTGCATGCAGGGATCGCGTACTTCTCACTCTCCGTGCGTCATGATGATTTACTTGGGGGGGGGGGGGNNNTGGGAACAGGATTTACCTCCATTTATTTTATTTGCAAATGAGGACAAGAAAAAGTACGGTTGGGGCTTGAATGAGAATTTAAGAATATTTGCATGTGAGGGGTCGGGAAAAGGGTTTATTTATGTTGGTTGGTGACGGATGGGCTAGGTTGGTTAATGCATTGATTCTCAACTTGTGTGTCGTATCGAAATGGAAATGCCGGCATTCATTGCCTGACGGGGGCCTTGCCCAAGTGAGAGCAAAGTGAATTCTGTCAAATAACCGCGGAGGAAACCCGCGCCATCCTTGCTTATAGCTTGTGCCGATCGGCACGGTAAACTCCCCTACGGCCGCAGCATTGCTCCCGCACCCGTTTGAGTCCGGAAAGATGCGCTCGGGAGGGATTAGACTCGGTACACGAACATGGGGAATGAACGATAATATTTTCACGAGTGTTAGAATATTTAAATTAATAACTACGCCTTCATCTAACAACTTAAGTTTTTTGAACAGTTGGCAGTAATTCTATAAAATTTTCTATGGTATCAGAGCAGGAGGTCTTGAGCCTACTTTGGGTCCGTTCGTTTTACGGAAAAAACCTTCCAGGAAAAAAAAATTCGAATTTTCCGATGTTCATTCCACAAAAAATAAACTAATCAAGAAAAAACATTTTCCACCAACTAGAAAAAAACATATACAAAAGTGGGGAAGATGATATTTTCTTCTCGAGAAGAGGAAAATCATTTTCCCTGCTCTTTCTTTCACCCACACCAAGCACAACTCCTTTTAATTTTTTTTTTGAATTTTTGAATTTTTTTTCTTTTTTCTTTTTCCTTCTGGTCGACAACAGGCCACAAGCGAGCTTAGCCTTAGGCAAGCTCAAGGCTCGCCTGTGGCCTATTGCTGTGGCTAGCGATTGGCGAAGAAGAAGGAAAAAGAAAAAATAAAGAAAAGAAAAGAAAAATAAAAAATAAATTTTTAAAAAAAGAAAAAAATTAAAAGAAATTTGAACTTTTTGGTAATTTTCTCCAAGAAAACATTTTCCTTACTGAACGACGGAAGATATTTTTCGATCTATTTTCATGTTTCAGCCGAACACTAGAAAAAATTGTCATTAGCCTGGAAAATGACTTTCGGAAAAATATTTTCTAGAAACTTCATATTTTATGCGAAACGAACGGAGCGTTAACAAGTGTTTTGGAAGACTCGTGAGTATATATATAATCCAAAAAGAAGGAGAAGAATGTCTTCCAGCTTCTCCTCTTGCCCAAGGCCACAAAGTAGAGAAGCCTTGGATTCAATTCAACTCATGCTATCCTCCTTTTTCATTTGTCCTTCTCTGTTTGGATCCAACTTTCCTGTGTTCATTCTTTGTTGGCCACCAGACAAAGCAGCTTGAGTCTTGCAAGAATAATCATGATTTAGCATTTTTAACAAAGTTTTAGGCCCCACAAACTAAAAGTGATAGCCTGAAAAAGGGGCAATTACGTAGGTTCGATCATAGCATATGCCGTCCATGTAAAGAAAAAGATTACACAAGCGACTTTATACACTATTTATTTGAGATGGTGTATAGTTAATAATCCAAAAATCAATGATAGGCAACGCAACTTTTGTAAAATTTTCTTTGTCCCGGTGGTGTATCCTTTACTTTTCATCCAAATCATCTTTTCGGTGAAAAGATCGCTAATTGGTACTTCGAGTTTCACTAAGTTCAACGGAGGGTAAAAAATTCCAAAACCGTGAAAAGGTTTTAAGATCTTTTAGATCTCGAATTCGAGCCTTATGTGCATTCATCTAAAACTATGGATCGTATAAATTGTACTAAAAGATTCTAACATGGAGATCGGATCCAAAGATATATATGTGAGTCAAAGCTTCCACCTTGGGATGGCTCATTCATTATTCAAAATTTTACTATGTTATAAAAGGATCACATAGTGACAAGAAATAAGGTACACCCTACCATATGATCGGGTCCACTCCATCATTTAATTTTCCAAATTAATTAACCTAGCCATCCCCATAGCTTAGGGTACATTTGCCCGTTGAAGCAAAAAGTTACCTTCCCCTAAAACCCCCCAAATCTTATTATTTTAAAGATTGTATCAGTGAGTATTCTCGGAATACTTGTTAAACATACTTAATTAATAATAATTTAATTTTAAAAATATGGGAAAGTACCAAGAGCATACTTCACATTTCATCCCATGATCGCTTACATCTATCTACTTTTGAAAATACTAAATACATACATGAATTTTACCTTTGAAAACCACTTTATGCCTTCCCATCAGTTATATTTGGAACGCAAAAGTCACTTTCTTTCCACAAATGCCCATCTCCAAATCCTATATTATCATGCAAAACACTCAAAACCAACTAAAAACTAAACCACCCAAACCCTAAGCAATATGCAGAAATAAGTTTGCAAGGAGGGACAATTTGGTCTTTTCAAAGTGAGGTTTCGCTTAGAGGTATACAAAAGGGATTTGCAAAAATGGTGGAGGTATGTAAGTGGTTAGTGAATCGAAAATGAGGCATACTTTTAGTATTTTCCCTATAACTGGATTATAAATAACATCAGCCAAGTCAATGTATTAAAATTGTAGAATTTCCATCATTGGTTCTTTGAGAGGTGCTTTCGAGGCACTCGTCAATGAAATCCATAGTTTAATTTCTTAATAATTAAATTAGCTTAATCAAACTATACCCGGAGAAGCAACCAAGTAAACATTTTCTTTTCAACATTCCATTAAAATCCCAAATTGCATCAACCGAAACATTCTCATATTTCCATGATGCAAGATAGACACGAATTGCATCAACCAAAAGATCACATGGGACTCCTCTATATATTTTGATTTACTTATACGTAATATCTTTCGCTAATCATTGTGCCGTTGAATTGAATTTCTGACGACAAACGGCCAAAAGAGGGGGGAAAACCCGTTATGGAGCCGTTGGGAGAATGAGAACAAACTTACGTAAATGGACATTTTCCTTATTAATTGCAAAAAATAAGAAAGAAAAAAAAAAAGGGCTCTAATTTTAGGGAAAAAGACTATCAAAATACTCAAATTATGACTACTATGACACATTTACTCTAAATTTTTATTGCGACAAAAAAATCTCAAACTATACCCATTATGACATATTTATCGTAAATTTTTTTTATGACATAAAAAATCTCAAAATTGTACATATTTGAGACATATACTCTCTATCAAGGTTATGTTTTTTCAGCCAAAAAGACGACATCTTTGTTTCGCTTAAGCCATGTGGATGCTTTGTCAACACGATTTGTCTTCAGCCGTTCATAAAAGCAAATCTTTAACGACGCTCATTGACGTAGGGTAAATGTGTTGTACCGATACAAATTTAGGATTAAAATTAAAATGAATAGATCACAGTAAGCATAGTTTGAAGTTTTTGGAAGTTTTTTCTCTTAATTTTATTTTGCTGTTGGGCTTTACAATGAAGACAAAGCCAGAACTGGCAGCTTTGGCTAGATTTGGGTAGGGAAAAAAAGGACAATTGATGGCATCTGGACGTTCTCCCATTTGTTGTCTTGCTCGAAGATTTTGTGCATCTTCGTCATTTTCCTGCGCCAGCATTTATTAATATCCGCAACGTTCGGAAAAAATGAAACTGTCCTTCCTCCCTCCCAAATCACGTGCCGAGCACGTGTAACCGAAACCCTAATGTTCGAGGGCATTAAATTAAGGCGTACACGGTAAAAGCACGTTATATGTAAACGGATTGTAGCGACGACATTGCCCGGATTCGAAACGCGTGCGACGGACTCGAGACGACGACGCGACCCACGCCATGATAATCTCGGCATAACACAAATGGCTACCATTAACCCTTGCATGTTAAGACGCGTGCGAACACGAGTTGCGACAATTTTGACGTTGACACAAATCAATACGTTACGACGATACGTATTGCGGACTGACGATGCTAGGATCATGATAAATCCTTGCCCGAAAATTGAAACGGCACGATTACCTGAGTTGTGGATCCCACCTCTCTGTTTTCTTTATCTCTGCTTATCCTGTAGAGAAGCCTTATGGTGCGTTTGATAACCATTTAGATTTATGGGTCCCACAAATCAATACATTCTACTTTTGAAGGAGAATTGTGTTTGGTAAAAGAAATTATTCTCTAGGACCAGAAGTGATTCTTTCCCATTTTCACTTCCTTCACTTTTTCACTTCTCATTTTCTTTCTCACGCTCGTCGGTCGCCATCGATCACCACTGGTCGTTGGCCACCACCAATCGCCGGATGTCATCGATTGCTGGACACCGCCGATTGCTAGACGCAAAGCTTGAAGCCGCCGATCGCCGTTTAGTAACTTGGCAGAAACAGAAGTAGAATGAGAACGCGTTTGGTAACACTCCAAAAAAAAAATTCTCATTCTCTTCCAAAATTAATTTTTGCCAAAAATTGAATTCTAAAAGAGAATTGAAAACAAATGCACCCCTCTCTTGATGTCAAGAAGAAAACCATCAATATCGTCTTGCTTTGCATGCTCTGCACAATTGCCTCCATTTTGCAAAGCTTAATATCTCAAGTTAGCCCACACAAAGCAATAGAAAAATACTGAGAAAATTGTACAAAAAGTCTTATACTCATTGTATGACCGCCAATACAATCATAAACTTTTCAATTTTGCCAATTTAATTCTAAACATTTTGACAATTTGTCATTTTAATCATTCTTAGCCTGGAAAATGCTTACGTGGATACTTAGTCAACATCAGCCATCCTACACGATATGTTCAATGCTGAAGTGGACGTCGAACATCAAAATGACACCATTTCGATTTTTTTTTATTTAAGAAAAAGCTTTGAACCTTTAAAATGGTGTCGTTGTAGAATAAAGATTGAAAAGTTTAGAATTGAAATGTCCATTGTTCAATAAATTTAGAATTTTTTGGACAATTTTCCTTAATAATACTCGTTTGAAAGCAAGGTTAACAGACCGAATCAATCACCTTAGAAACAAATAATGGAAGTTCCATGACTGCACAAATGAACACTCCACCACATCAGGAACACCATTAAGGTGTGTATGAAGCCATTTTAGAGTAGATTTAGGGCAGCCTAAATACTAAAGTATTTTTCGCTTGAAATAATTAGTCAATGAAAAATGTTTTTATTATCGATAACAATTTAAGTCTACACATTTTCGTGAACGATAAAAATATTTTTCGTTCACTTATTTTTGTAAGCAATATAAGCAATCAATTTGAGGAAAATATTTTTCAAATAATTCATTTTCTGCGAAACAAACTGATCTAAATTCATAATCATTTTAAAAATTTGGGCTGGGCATAGAATAGGGAATGGGCCTGGGCCATACCACTTAAGAATTTATTTATGGATATGGCTTTAAAGCCTCCCGCTTTCCAGCCCAAATATTTTATTATACTTATTTCTCTATTTGTTTATTTTATATTGGAAACCTCAGAGCTGAGATGAACTTGAAGCCTTGACATTGGCAACTCATCCACTTAATTATTTGTCCTTTTTCTTTTCAATAATAACATTGCAAGCACTAGAATTTATGCCCATTTTACCATCTTCCTACTTTTAAATTTTTTTTAATCAAATACCTCAGCTTTTCAAATACGAATCAATGCGAGGCATATGTTAAAATCACAGAGGAAAAACTGCAAATATGAACATCAACGCCCGTTAAATAGTCACGAATTGTCCATAGTGGCGTTTATCGTAAGCTCTCGAGATGATGCCGTATCAATAGAAACACATTAGATGACCTAATTTTTACCGAGTAAGCAAGTGACTTAAATAAAATTGTACGATACAGCATTTTTTTTAGTTAAGGTAAATTTGAAAATTTGAGATATTTGACTGAAAAAAGAAGAAGCGCAAATCATTACTTTTTTCTTTTTTGGGCATAACCCACCAATTTTTCCAGCACTTTTGTTTTTTCACCCATAAAGTAATAAAAAGGGCAAACAGAAAATGCCCAGAACCTGAAATTGCATTTTTCTGGAATTAAAAAAAATTAAAGTTCAAGACTAGCTCGAAAGAAGATCGGCTGACTAGAAGGGGGCCTAAAATAAGCCCACACTCCGCCTTCCATTTGCAAACTCTATGATGATCTGTACAGAGAAAATTAGGGAGCTCATCACTAAAAGAGAAGACTCCAAGAGAACTCTCAACTCATTCTTGACTCAAGAATGACATCAAAGCCCAATATCCTCACAGTCCAATGCCATGGGGCATGACTTCGCTAGGCGATCAAGATGGGGCGTCGGGTCGGTGAGAAGGCCACAAAATGTTTTCCCGGGGACAAGGCACCGGAGCTGGGCGGGCGATGTACGACGGAAGGTCGTCCCCCGGCATGAGCACCGAGACTCCGTCATCGTACATGGTCATCTGCATCCATAATTGTCAAGATCATGTTAGCCTGTTTCACAAAAGCGCAGCTGTTATCTCGTATTAATGATCACTTTACTGTGGTCAAATTGCAGCAGTGCATTCAGATTGTTGGATCAATGGTAATAAAAGCTTTCAGCCATCAGAAAACAGTCTCAGAATGTATGGTAAACATATTCTTCGATACACAATCTTGTAACATGACAGTCATTTCGATCGTGCGATTGAAGGGAACGTGATCATATTCAAACAGACGAACCACTGTAGCACATGACATAGGAGATCCTAATATCAAGTGGCAACGGACAAGCTGGTGTAAGATATTCACAAGAAAACCAAATAAAATAAAGCAAATGGCACAGCAAGCAGAACAGATGAGAATCGGCAAAGCGCCATTAATTACAATCACATGGTAGTGCTATTGGTGATGCATCTTCTCTTGTTCTTTTCCAATCAAATCCGACTTGTTTAATAAAAGTGGCCAGTGTACAGGAAACTGAAACTGATAAACAAATTTTGACCTTTATGCAACCGAAATTGAGAGGAAGTGTCGCATAAGGCGGATTTCTACCGGTGATTAGCCAGATAAAATTGGTACATCTTCACTTGACATACTCTTCAACCAAGCTTTCAAATATGGAAAATGTCGAGATCCGTCGATGAATCAATGAAGTTCGACCTATTTACTTAATCGACAACTCATTCACGAAATTTCCATTAAGGCAACGGAAAATGTCCGGGAAAGCGGCTGTGATCAACACTATTTCACGCTTAGAAAAGATCGGTTCGCAGGATTACTTTCCTAAGAAGCTGTCGCGATTTCCTAACATCTAAAGAAACGAAGTCGGGGCTACATAGATTGAATAAGCAGATCGGCGGACGATCAAACAGTGATTCTTGCATGGTCCTGGATGGTTTTGTGTGCTGTAGGAAGTGGCAGGAACTAGAGTGCAAGTACATGGCAGGTGTACAAAGTTAGTATTTACAGTAAAGAAAGACACTTAGTATCTAGATAAGTAGGTGGAGGACATAGAATCCACAATGGTGTAGGCTCTTATTATCTGGAACAATGCTACAACACAAAAGGGTATTATTACACAAGTTTTGCGGCATATTTTGTAACATCACTATATAAACTAATTTCGTATATCAATCTTAATGCTCCTAGCATTATAGATCATGTAATGTTGTAAATACTATACAGCCAGCCAAATATTTCTCAGTACACAAAATTTTCCACAAATAATGAGGATTTGAATATGGAGAGTGAAGAATTGCCAAAGAAAACAGAATTATGCTAGCAGAGAGAGAAAAGGGAAATTAGGGAAATTCTCTCTCTCTCTCTCTCTCTCTCTCCCTAAAGAAAGAAACCCAAAATTTATTTTCTCAAAAACTAAAATTGCAAGCACAAAAGATGGAGAAAGAAGCAAAAGCGTGAGATATAGGTCAAAGGGTAGGCACCAAGGCTCTGTGTCAGAATCACAATCATCATCCTAACCCAAAATGGTCAAAACGAAAGCATTAGGCGTCAAAAGAAGGCAGAAATTCCCTCCACATTATAAATAATTCCACCTTTTCCTCCAATTGAGAGTCAGAGAAGCAAGCAGTCAAAGGCGAGAACCAGACGTGCCCAATGAAAAGGTTATAAAGAAAGCTACAACCTTTAAAATGGTCCCAGAAACGAAAAATTAAATAAAAATAATAATAAGAAGAAGAAGCTCCCGACAAGAACTCCCACATTCCAATTGACTGAGGTCCTCTCAGTTTAGGATAAATTACCACAGTCACAATCTTCACTTTAATGATGGGATTTTTTTTTTTAAATCTTTTTCACCAAATTGTAATGATTTTGATCATATATTGACACTCTCAAACTATCTCTAAATTTGCATAAATAAATAAAAACTATCTCTAAATTCGACTTTATCGCATGTCAAATGGCATTGCACTGAGCTCCACATAGTTTTTAAAAAGGAATTTTTCTATAACCACTTAAATTTATATCATGCAAAATTTGCAACAAAAATAAAATAAAATCGTCTGATGAAATGCTGTGCAAAGTAAAGATCACATGAAACACGAAGCGAAAACCCTTTTTTTTTTACCCTAAAGTACACGAAAGACGCATAATATATTTATGGCTAGCTGACCAAAAGGGACTTACTTTGGGGGACGGGTGGCCGAGTTTCCCGGCGAGGCCCCGGGGCTCGAGACCCACGGGCTGCGGACCGCCGCCGCGGCGGGAGGGGGAGGGGCGGAGGAACTTCTCGAAGATGGCCATGACCAAGAACATGGAGATGAGGACGGCGGTGGCCACGAAGCCGAAGGACACGGCGTTGAAGGACTCGTACTCGAACTGGCTCCCTCTGCTGCGGTCGCGCGGCGTCGTCAGCGAGCGGGGGTCGTGACGAGGGTGGTGGTGGTCGTAGTGAGGAGCTCCAATCGGTGGCCATTGGTGACCGCCCCAACTCAAACCTCGCTCTCTCGCCATCGTCGTCTTCAAAGCATCGCCCTGTTTCTGGGTCACTGTAGAGAGAGACAGAGACAGAGAGAGAGAGAGAGGAGTCTTGAGGCTTGTGTTGTTGACAGTGTGACGAAGCTTTTTGAGTTTTTTAACACAGAAGAGAGAGAGAGAGAGAGAGAGGGCTTTGGAATTTGTTGAGCTTCTTTTGTTCCTGTGTGCTTAGCTTTGAGAACGTGTAATTGTCTAGTGTGTGTGTCTATATATATATATGATATGTACAAGATCATTGGCAAAAAAAAAAAAAAAAAACACTTCAATTTGCTATATTCCTTTTTTTAAACACCCCCCCCCCAAAAAAAAACCTGTTATATGCCCAAGTGATAAATTAGATGCGGTTTTGACACAAATAAATAAATAAATTGACTCGGATTAATAAAGTATCCATTAAGAATAGAATATGTAAAGTCAAAACAATTATGTTAATTTGAATTTTGTTGATAGAGGCTCTTAAAGTGTTTATATTTGCATACTATTTTTTTGCCAAAAATTATATTTACATACTTCAATAACTATGTTATTGAGTCCAGTGGAATTATTTACCAATCAAAACTCTGGATAACAATGCTTTTTGTTTGTTTATTTTTCAATAAATATAAAGGACACTGCATATAAAGAATAGAAAATTAACGTGAGATTTTTTATCACCCACTATAATGGAAAAATCCAAGAATAAAACTAGGCCCATGGAATATCTTTTGCATATATTTCCCCCGAAAGCACCCAGCAATAATTGAGTATAATTCCTAGACAAAAAGTGAATTTTTATTAAAGATGGGACATGACATTTGCTTTTCCATTTTTGTCGCTGCGCTTTTCATGGCAGAGTTGATAGATCTCTTTCGAATAATTAAAAAAAATAAAAAGTTACTAAAAACCCTAAACTATTAACACATGTACCATAAAAAAAAATTTTATATCACCAAAAATTTCAAACTTGTATATATAAAATACATTTACACTCTATAAAAAAATATATGGTGAATTAAAACGACATTCTTTTGACAGAAAAATCATTTAATAAGACCTTGACGAAGAGAGATGTACAAATTTGTGATTTTTTATGTCACAAAATTTTTTTTATGGTAAATACATGTTACAGCAGGTATAGTTTGAGATTTTTAATGTCACAAAAAAGTATAGGGTAAATATGTCACAATGATAATAATTAGAGGTTTTTTTTTCTTTCTTATTCCCTAAAATAAAAGATAACAAGGGGAAAAAAAGAAGAACATATTTGCCTATATAGACAGTTTCCTTCTAGAAATAAAGAAAATGGGCAGTCAATCATATTTTTAATTAATTACAAGAACAAGCAAGGCAACAAAGAAGAACATGTACCCAATTTTGATGTCTGGACAGCGACAAGGCAATCCGTCCCCACAACTTCTTCTTCTTCTTCTTCTTCTTCTTTTCGAACCCCACCCAACCTCAGCAACAAAAGAATTAAGAAGAAATATGTTTTTTAAATTTATTTTTGGAGGCTGAAAAATAATAGATATATCACATAAGTCGATGTCCTCCTGAATATGGTGCATCATTTTGCCATGCCCGCTTCATGGTCAATCCTCTCTCCTAGCACTCATATTTATCACCATACTTAAATATTCAATTAGTTTTATAAGAGAAGTGTTCCAAGAACTTTTCTTAAAGTGATTAAACTGCTCCTATTGGTTGTTTAACTGATAATGGGCTCGCCCACATTTTTTGTTCTTACATATGAATTATTAAGTTATCAAAATGTGTCAATTGGCATATAGTGCTTAGGAAATTTATTATTATCAATATTAGTGTAAATGTCTTTTTATTATTTATGTTATCTTGAATAGGAGCAATTTTCATTTGTTCCTTTGCATGGGAAACATGGATCCAACACATGATCAAATCATAAAAAAAGCAACAAAAAAAAAAGGAGGAAAATAAAAACACCTCTAATTGAGTTTTGAGGGACCACTAAAAGTACTTTTAAGTGGACCCATGAGGTGGAAACAAAACCCCACATGTTCAATCCCCACCACCTTTCTATCTTGTCCATGCAATGGCATGGCAAACAAGAGGAGGAGGACTCTTTGCCTTTTCCTCTCAAGGCAAAAGGGCATGGCCACTTGATCTTTCCTTTTTCTTCTACAAATTTTGAACGAGAAAAAAATAATATGCATATGTATGTAAATAGCATATAAATCTCGTAGATGTCGTGAAATAATTTATGCCCGATACACGTTAACAAGCGGTATTGTCAATCCAATCAAGAGGTCAATGTTATATATTTTTGTTTGTAAAACAATATGCACAAATTACTTGGTCACGACACACTTCTTTAAGTAGGTTATGTTCCTTGTTGGTACCTTAAAAATACTTATAAGCACACACTTTGAAAATTTTATGCACTAGATATTGCGATCTGATTCTAATCTTCTACATTTAAGTTGCGTACTAAGAGGGGATAGACCAGATTAAACTTAATTCATACCCATCGAATGACATTGCGAAGAGGACCAAAGACAATGAAGAGAATCAATGACTATCCCTTCAGAAGAGGGATATCCTTAGAAAAGCTTAGACTCGTTGCTAATTAACCAATCCAATGTAAATGGAAATCATCTTTCATTTGTGAAGTGATCCCAACAATAAGTGTAGATTCTAATTTTCACGAAAAATTATACATGTTACAAAAAACAAAGAAAAATATTTAAGACTGCAAACTTTCTCAAATTTGATGACTTCGTAAGTACCTCGAGAGCATTCGTTCACAAAATTCTTATGCGAATCAAAATTAGTTGTTACTATGGAAGTTTGCCTTTCCAATATATCTAGCTTTTCTTTCACGTTAGCATAAGTAACACTTCAAAAGCCAAACTACTTATTTTTAGTGGACATTCATAAACATGGTCCTTTATGAATATTTTCATTTTTAGTTATACTCTAAACTTTTTTTTGTCCCATAAAAAATCCCCAACTTTATGAATAGTCCTAATTCTACCATACACTTTTTTTTGTCTCATAAAAAGCACCAACTTTCACTTGAGTCTCAAACTTGCCACCGTCCTTCATCCAAAATTTCTCTTGACAACAAAGAGATAGAAAACTTCCAAGCGCAAGCTGTTCGAGCTTCCCAAGCTAAGTGTCTCAAGCGCAAGCTCTTCGACCGTGAGAGATAGAAGACTCTCGAGCACGAGAGATTTAAAACTGAGCACCCACGAGCGAGATGGAAGAAAGAATCTCTTAAGAGTAAGTGAAGAAGCCAACCCTAATTGCTCTAATTTTTACCCAAATTTCAAATCTAACAAGACGTCATTTGAGCTAACATGAAAATTCATCTCTAAAAAATGTTTTCTTGGATATAAATTTAGGGAAAAAAAACACTAGAGCAATAATGTTGGCATTGGGCAAATTTGGATAGAGAGTTAATGGAGGTAAATATGGGACTCAAGAAAAAATTGATAATTTTTTAGAAAAAATCAGGGTAGAATTGAGACTTGACTAAAGTTGGTAATTTCTTATGAGATTAAAATAGTTTAGAATAGAATTGAGACTTAACTAAAAATTTGAAATTTTTTTATGAGATAAAAAAGTTTTTAAAATAAAATTGAGACTGAATTTACGGTCGAGAACTTTTGTAGTATTAGGCCGCGTTTCCTGTGAAGATCATCAAACTCCCCCACATGCCCCATGTTGGGCTCCGCGCCCAAATGCTTCCTCAACCTCCGAACCAAGGTGGTCCCCACCACTCCCCCTCTCGACACGTGGCACTCGGTGGGCCCTACATAAAGTAAAACGACAGCGTCAGGCTTCACTGTCGGACTTTTCAGGTTTCTCAGAGCACTGTGGGCCATTTCCGGTTCTTGGAACTGTCCCCCCCCCGATCGGACGGCCCTGATCTCGTCTCGGAGTGATGAGATTCGGCCCGCCGTTGATGCGACTTACTTGCGCGGGTCAAAGTAGCTGTCAGACGCCCACGTACGAAAGCACAGCATGAGGGGATGCAGCGTACTCTCTCACGCGTGCGTGTTCTCTACAGGCACGTGCGGCGCGGGAAGTGTGCAGTTTCTCTTTCCTCCGGAGGTCTTGCCATCGCAGGATCAATCACGGCGTGTATCCTGCGATCACAACCGTTCATCGCACGACTGTCTCAACTTTTAACGGTTGTGATCCACACACGGTCTTATGACCACGATCCGATTCCATACAAGTATTTTCGAATCATAAGGTCTTTGCCGACATGGAAATAATCTTTAATCGAATATTAAGTTTCTCTCCAATCCAATAGTTACAAAAGCCAAAAAAAATGCTTAATTAATAGCTAATATTATGTTAGTACCACTTATTAATTTCTTGATTAACATCGACTTAAAAAATATTAGCTCATTAACTAATGTTGTGTCGAAGTCGGTATTGCTTTCTAGCTCACCATTGAATTGGGCGAATTTGGTGCATGATTTATCTCTTATCTCCCCTAAATTGTGGTCAAGCAAATGTCCATTTTGTGTGTGTATATATAATTTTCGTCCGCCTAATGATTTAAGCTTTTCTTGATATACCAGTATGTCATTAAAATATCGAGAACTACACTTATTTTAAAGTTGTTTTGGTGTACTTTTGGTCCAGGAGGGGCAAGCCATGTTGAATATCTCGATCAAGTTCTTGCATTTATCATGTGAATTTTTTCTTCGAAGTTTCCGTACGTTGTATATGAAGTTAGGCATTTTTTATTCAAATTTATGTATGGTTATAGGAATTTTTTTTCCCCAAAGCTATTAATCTGGCTTGCATGATTTGCGAACAAGCGACGTGAGGATTATAATGGGGAGTGTAATGACATGCGCATGTTACGCTGGAAAACGATGCTTAGGAAATTTATGAAAGTAGAAGGGCTTCGTAAGACTAATTAAAAGTACATAAATTTGATTAAAAAAGAGTGAGAATGCATGGACGAAAGGTAGAAATTCTCCTTTTCTCAAGTGGGATTAGTGGATTACATGATTTTAAACGTATGATTACCTGTTCGAATCTAACCAAACAAAATACATAATCATTAATTGGGTCTATAATTCCTTGCCATTTTGGGAAAGAATCGATCACATCACATTACGAAGAGACTTTTCCTTATAGCACGCCTCTAATATTTTTTGTCGAGCAGATTGAAAGATGGTCGATTGTTTTTTTATATGCCTCGGAGAGCTTAAGACTTGTTTAATTTCAGAAAACATCCCCAAATTTTGTTTGAAAAGACTAAAAAAAATCGATTTTTTTTATTAATTAGAGTTCCTTTTTTCCCTTCAAAGATAAATTTTGTACCTCAAAATGAAAACTAACATGCTTAGTTCTACGATTGTGTTTCAGAGAAACAAGTGTCTTGTTTGTTCTGATATTATATTTGCGAATTATTACATTAAGATTTTGACAAGAAAGCTGAGACTCGAAATGATTCTGCCCTTTAAACATTGCCAAATTTGGGCTGACAAGGAAAGAGCAACAGCAATTCAGTAAAGAGATAAGCTTAGGAAAAAGTAGAATATAATTGCAGGGCTAAATCTTGCCAAACATGATATGAATGATTAGATCAGTTGATTAATCATCAAATCCTCATACATTAAGAGCTGCAGACTTATCAATCTACCATGATTTTCTTTTCTGGCATGCTCCAGACCTGTTTCAATCATCTTCTTGTTCACTCATTGACTCCATTTCTGTGTACAACATGAACTCCACCATCTCATGTTTCACATTCTCCTTGTTTTTCTGACAAGAAAATAGTTTCTTGGAGGAAAACCTGGTATGGAGAGTATGGTTATGTCTTCTTTCTTGTTGTTTGATGTTTTGTTCCTTAATTGAGAAAATCAGAAACATCTTGGAATGTCAAAAAACTGGAAATGGACCGATATATAAGAATTGGAGTTCAAGGATGGTCAAAACATCATTGGGCACTAGTAGAGGAAACAGATTTAACACAGGCCAGGTCTCTCCTGGTTTCTGATCTTCTCATGATAGCTGAATAACACAACAATGACTACAAAACTCTCTCTCCCTCCATCCTCTTCAACTGGCTCGAAGCTCCTCCAGCACCCGGCATTTGCAGACGTGTCGAACGCGTGCACCATCGACACTGTCCTTGGCAGGTACCCAGAGGTCCAATACTAGACCAAGAAATACAAACAGGTCCCGATCAGCGCAATCGTGACGTACATAGGTTGGATTGGTGGCCACTTGCCGTCGTCGACATTGGACGAGGCTACCGCTGAAGATAGAGTCCTTCGCAGCAATCCAGGGACGGTGTTCCACATGTTGAACTGGGGATCATAGGCCATGATGTAGCCCTTAATCGAGGGCAAGAATTTGGTTAGGTGGAACATCCAGTTGCCACATTTTCACCATCAGTTCCCATCTCCCAGTCTTAGGATTGTACACCTCGGCCGAGCTCTCCTCCATGATGCGAGGGAACATGCGGTCCGAGTCTAGTGTCCTGTCATATCCGCCGACCACGTGGACTTCACCATTCCATGTGACCCCTGCACATTTGTACCTCGACATGCTCCTGGCTAGGCAAAGAACTCCACTCGTCTAGAGTCGGATCATACACCTCAGCAGATGGAATTCCCCTAGCACTAGACTAAGTGGACTAGCCCCCAGCGACATATATTTCGTCGTCGCATACTGTGCACGCGAAATACCAACGGGGGGTCTGAAGAGGTGCACAAGTAGACCATTGATCGGTTCTAACGCAATAACGTAAAACGGTGGATAGGACTTCGATCTCCACATTCACTAACTCAGCCAATTCCCGAAACATGAACCATTTCCTTGTAGCAGAGTCGGCCGTGGCGAAATTCTTCAAGGCATGGCTCTCAATTATCCCAGGAATCAGGCCAACGTAACTCCACATGATGTTAGATGGTCATAACATTCTATCCAGCTAGAGATGTTTGTGGTTTGTGCCGGTCGCCTTAGGCAAAACGAAATGTAAACCCAGTAGCCAAAGGGATCGAACTCCGGGGCTGGCTCCAGCACTATGGGTTGTGGTAGGAGAGTGATTGAACCCATTGAAGTGGTGGGGGAGGTAACAGATTGAAGCTAATTCTTGTCTAGCTTCTGTGGTTCTTATGATTGCCAAATGGGAAATTTCACGTAACAATTTGGTAGAAATATATAGCGAGGAGGCCGACGGATAGCACGAGAAGAGCGTTAGTTCTGTCGATATCCACTATGAATGTCAGCCACAAGGATGAGGCGGCATCTGAGCATGTAGGTAACATCCAAGGGATTTTCCTTGTCCTGATGAATGTATTATTAATTGTTGGATGTAGTTTGGTGGATTATTGTCGAACGCATTGACCTTTTCTCGTATCATGGTTGATGGTACGTGGTAGGATTAGGAGGATCCAAGGAGCTTATCAATGGAGGGTTAAGAGAAGAATCCTTATCCAAAACGATGCAATCCCTTCTTGTCCATCTACGACTCTTGAAAAACCGATTGTCCGTACTTCCGTAGGGTTGTCGCCGGCAGTGCTGAGAGCTGATAACGACATCACATAGGATTTTCGATTTCAGAACTAAAGGTCTCAACACAATGTATGTACTGTAAACAATGAATGTAGAGGCCTTGCATATTAACAGGATTGTAACCTAGCTCTCAAGATGCATGAAACTGTGAGAATTGATGAACTTGATGATTAATTCGACGACATACCGTGGGCTTAGACTCTAGTTTTTCACTCCAATAATGCAGATCTTTGGAGAAAAATCAGCTAAATGTGTTAATGAATAAGCGCTCGGCATACAGTCATTACTCATAAACTAACCACACATTTTGGCAGATCATTTCAGTTACTGCTGTGGCATATCATTGCTCAAAGCACGAGTATAATCCTAATCATGCCAAAGTACTACTGATACATTTATTTTAACTCTGAGGACATGAGAGCAGAAGCCCGGTTATTTTGGAGGCTCATGAAACACCTTACAAGCCCCACAAACAATAATGCGACCGATAACTAAAATTTTAAGGAGACTCGGTTCTGATGAACATCATCCATTAAGTCGAAAACATCCTCTTCTCTGCTAAAGTTTTAATCAAGGTCTCTTTCGGAGCACAGTATCGAATATGTGAGTGCTTACCTAGAAGAAGCTCAATGAATTGAAGCGTCAATATGAACTCAGTACAGGGCTTTGTGTCCTTAAATGAGAGGTAGAATTGGCTAAAGAAAAAAAAAGATTGATGAAGATGAATGTAGCATCTGCTACATTTTAACATGGTCAACGTGCATACATGTAAGTCGTGTTGCCATCCCTCGAAAGCGCAAGCAAGCCACGTTCAAGGCCAAGTAACCAGAGCAGGATAATGCACACCTCGTGCTCTCTTCTGAACTTTCCTGTGATTCCTCAAGAGTTACAAGCTGTCTTCCATTTCGTCTGCGACGTGCAACTTTTCTGTTGCAGCCTGTCGACAAACGAAATAGATGAGGGAGGAGAAAGAGAGCCGTGCTTAGCAGGAAGAGGCCGTGCGAAAATCGTCTCGGCTGCAGGAGAAGTCACCTACATATTCTCACGTAACCGCACGCCCAGCAGATTTAGAAAGCTGGATAACTGTTGGAGATATCGTTCGATTCAGCAAGAAAGGAGAGAGAGTCATATCACCAGAACGGGTTGCAGCATCAGTTGCTGATCCCGACTTGTAAATCTTGCCCATCAGAGCATATGCGCTGCTTTCTCGAGGAGCGTATTCCTTTCAGCTCCTCTAGGACATCCTAAAGCTCTGTCCCAGGCTCATGAGCATATCAGCCTTCTCCATCAGCTAAAATAGCTTTCTCCGCGACCAGCAAAGCTCCCTCACTTCTCTGCCAGACAGATGGAAGGTTCGAACTCATCATCATCATCGCCAATCTTGAATCTTCCGAAGTCATAACCAAACAAGTAGTTATGTGTCCTCCTTTGAAGGGAGCTTACTTCTCGTCCACATACTTTTTACGCATTTTCTTATCCAGTCTCCGTATTTTTAATTTATCTAATCAAGTCATTCTGTATTCACATATATTCTAATCAAGTCACCTCGACATAAAATGACGTCGCCAATTCAACCAAAACCCAGCTAACATGGCCATCAAACGATGTCGTAGTATACTGTGGATAACCCTTTTTTCTTTTTGATGAATGTCCACATGGGCGCCACTTTGATTAAATTTTATCCACATTATATTGCAACATGGCTTGCATTGGCAAAATTTTTCCATGTGCGTCCACGTGGAATCCGTATATTTTATCCACATCGTACTTTGGCATCGTCTGACAGCCACATCAATTGAATTTGGTCGGATTTGGTATCGGAGGGATTTGATTAGAAAATTTGTGAAAATAGAAGGACTTGATTAGATTGATTAAAAGTAAATGGTCTAGATTAAAAAAAGCGTGAAAATACGTGAGCCAAAAGTAGAAACTTTCGTTTTCTCAAGTGGGATTGGTGATTTACATAATTTTAAACGTATGATCACTTGTCTGAATCTAACCAAACAAAATAAACAATCAGTAATTGGGTCCATAATTCCTTAACAATTTTGGCAAGAATTGATCAAATCACATCATGAAGAGCTTTTCCTCATAGCACGATCTAATATTTTTTAAATATGCTCTACCTTTTCATATGCCTCGGAGAGCTTTAGACTTGTTAAATTTGAGAAAACATCACCAAAATTTGTTTATAAAAATTTAAAAGATTGAAATTGTTTTAAATTAGGAGCTCCTTTTTTCCCTTCAAAATGCATTTTCTTGTCATTTATTTTCTGAAGTACTATTCCTGGAACCAAAACCAAAATTTTCGAATTACAAAATATGCATGCTTGTACTTTTGATGGAGCGAAAGTATATGAAAGAAAATTTACGAACAGTACAGTACATACAAGGAAATTGGCCTTCCGGTACAAGAAAGCTGAGGCTGGAAACGATTCTACCCTTCAAATATTGCCAAATTTGGAAAGACAAGGAAAGAGCAACAGCAAGTCAATTTTGGTAAATAGATTAAGCATAGGAAGAGTAGATTATACTTAGATTACATGTCTAAATCTTGCCAAACAAGATAAGAACGATTAGATTAGTTGATTAATCATCAAAACACCCTCATACAATCTCAAAACTGCAGTCTTCTCAATCTCCCATGATTATCTGTTCTGGCATGCTCCACATCTGTTTCAATCATCTTCTTGTTCACTCATTAAGTCCATTTCTGTGTGCAAAACATGTGCTCCACTGCCTCATGTTTCGCATTCTCCTTGTTTTTGTCTCTTGAAGAGAGAGAGAGAGAGAGAGAGTATATGTACTACAAGATAAATAAATAGTTCTGAGGGAAAAACCTAAGGAGAGCATGGTGGTATCTCCTTTCTTGTTATTTGATGTTCAGTCCCTTGATTGAGAACATGAGAAACATTTTACAATGTTAAAATGGAAATGGACAAAGCAATATAGGAATTGGAGTTCATGGGTGGTCAAAACATCATGAGGAAGAGGTTTGAGGAAAAAGGATTCTAAACAGGCAAGGACTCTTCTTTGCTTCTGATCTTCTCAAGATAGCTGAATGACACAACAATGACAACAAATCTCTTTCTCTCCATCCTCTTCAACCGGCCCGAAACTCCTCCAGTAGTTAGCATTCGCAAACGTGTCGAACATGTGCACCATCGACATCGTCCTTGGCAAGTCCCTAGAGGTCCGATACCCAACCAAGAAGTACAAACAGGTCCCGATTGGCGCGACTGTAACGTACATTGGTTGGATTGGTGGCCATGTGCCATCTGCAACATTTGATGGGTGCACCGGTGAAGATCGAGTCGTTTGTTGCGACCCGGGGACGATGTTCCACATGTTGCACTCGGGATCGTAGGCCTCGATGTGGCCCTTCCATGCCTTGAGGCAATCCCCTGAGCTGTACAGCCTCCCATCATCAAGGGCTAGAATTTGGTTAGGTGGAATATCCAATTGCCACATTTGCGCCCTCAGTTCCCATCTCCCAGTCTCGGGATCGTACAGCTCTGCTGAGCTCCGCTCCACGGTGCCAGGCGACGGCCAGTCTGAGTCTAACCTCTCTGCGAACCCGCCGACCACGTGGATTTTACCATTCCATGTGACCCCCGCGCATTTGTACCGCAACGTGCTCATGCTAGGCAAATAACTCCACTCATCTAGAGTCGGATCATACATCTCGGCGGATGAAATTCCCCTAGCATTAGACGAAGTAGACTGGCCCCCGGCGACATATATTTTGTCGTTACATACCGTGCACGCGAAATCCGAACGGGGGGTCTGAAGAGGTGCACAAGTAGACCATTGATTGGTTCGAACATTGTAACGCAACACTGTAGTTAGGACCTCGACCTCCATGTCCACCAAGTCGGCCAATTCGTCCGAAACATGAACCATTTCCTTGCAGCAGAGTCGGCCACCAATGATGTAGATCGAGTCTCGCAGCGAAACCATGGCGAAACCCTTCAAGACACAGCTCTCGGTTATCCCGGGAATCGGACTAACGTAACTCCACGTGTGGTTACACGGGTCATAGTACTCTATCCAGCTAGATATGTTGGTTGTGGTTAGTGTAGGTTGCCTTAGGCAAAACGAAACATACACCCGGTATCCAAAGCGATCGATCTCTGTGGATGGATCCAGCGTTACGGGTTGTGGTAGGGGAGGGATTGAACCCATTGGAGTGTTGGGGGAGGTGAAAAATATAAGCTAGCTTCTTCTAGTTCTTATGACTGGCAAATGGAAATATCAAGTAAGGGTTTGGTCGAAATATATAGCGAGGAGGCCAACGGACAGCACGAGAAGAGCAGTGGTCATGTCGATATTGGCTAGGAATGTTAGCCAGAAAGATGAGGAGCATCTAAGCATGTAGATGACATCTAAGTGATTCTCCTTGTCCTGATGCATGTCTTATTGATTGTCGAATTTAGTTTGGTGGGTTATTGTCGAACACATAGTCCTTCTCTCGTATCCTGGCCGACGGTACGTGGTAGGATTAGGAGGATCCAAGGAGGATATCAATGGTGGGTCAAGAGAAGAATCCTTATCCAAAACAATGCAATCCTTCTTGTCCATCCATGGCTTTAAAAACTGATTGACCGTACTTCCCATGGTGTCATCGCCCGCGCTGACAGCTGATAATGACATCACATAGGATTTTCAATTTCAGAGTCATAGCTCTTAACGTAATGTATGTATCAAAAACAAAGAAATTGGATGATATGTTCTATACTCTGTTCGCACAAGTACCATAGCAAGGACCGTAACCTTGCTCTCGAAGTGCATGAAACCGTGAGAGAATCGACAAACTCGGCGATTAATTCGATGACTTTATTGCAACTGTCTGCATAAACCATGGGCTTAAACTCCTGTTTTCCCTCAAATACTGAAGATATTTGGAGAAAAATCAGCTAAATGTCTCAAGGAATAAGCGCTCAGCATACAGTCATTACTTATAAACTAACCACACATTTTGGCAGATCATTGCAATTACCGCTCTTGCATATCATTGCTCAAAGCACAAGATAAATCCTATTTATGCATGAATATGTTACTTATCCTTACAATTGCATTTGCTTTAACCCAAGGACATGAGCATAGAAGCCCGACTACTCGGTGGCCTATGGAACACATTGCAAGCCCCATA
>BCNH02000004.1:5013970-5029533 GCA_001662345.2 Metrosideros polymorpha var. glaberrima | reverse complement strand
TTGATCCCATCAGTGTCCGGTAATCTACAAAAGAGGTCAAGGAGCCTGCCCACCCTCTGGAATGAGTTGAGGACTAATCTTTTATGTTTGCCATCCCTCGAAAGCACAAGCAGGCCACGTTCAAGGCCAAGTAATCAAAGCCGGATAATGTACAACATGCTCTCTTCTCAACTCTCCTGCTTTTCTGTTAAAATTACAAGCTGTCTTCTATTTCATCTGGAACGTGCAACTTTTCTATTGCAGCCTGTCAACAAATTAAATAGATGAGAGGAGAAACTGAGCCATGCTTAGCAGGAATAGGCAATCGTGAAAATCATCACAGCAAAAGGAGAAGCAAACTAAATAAGTTAAACAAGTCACCTGCATATTCTAACATAACCGCAATCAAGCAGATTTCTAAAGATTATCTTCGATTCAGCAAGGAAGGAGAAAAGTCAAATCACCTTAATGGTTGCAACATCAGTTGCTGATGGTTTCAAATCCAGAGCAAGGCCAAAATGAAGCATCGCCTGAGAATGCATGTTTTGTGACTTGTAAATCTTGCCCATCAGAGCATATACGCTGCTTTCTCGAGGGGCATATTCTTTCAGCTCCTCTAGGACTTCTAAAGCTTTGTCAAGCTTTTCCAGGCTCATGAGTATATTAGCCTTCTGATAGACAGGAAGAGGGTTCTTTCTATCTGCTGAAATAGCTTTCTCCATGATCATCAAAGCTTCCTCACTTCTCTGCCAGATGAAGGATGTGAAAATTCAGACAGACACAACCAGAACATATATAGTTCCTCTTCAATCAAAGTATTAAATGCTTCAATGAAACTAGTGATCCAACCTTCAAGGCATGCAAAGCTGTTCCAAGATATGACATTATAACCGAAGAACATGGATTTATCTTGAAAGCCATGCGGAAGTGATGCTCTGAGAACTCATACTTCTCTTGGCGAAGATAGACCATTCCAAGCCCATACCACGCATTATAGTGCCTTGAATCGATCCTGAGGGCAGTCTGATAACTTTGAATTCCATGCTCAAAATCCTCCAAAGAAACGTATCTGTAGATATAATCCACACTAAACTTAAGATGACAGGATAAACAGCTGGAAACAATTAACCAGCAGTTTAGAAGATTTTGTCCTGCATATGTAGGTGGATGAAAACTTTAAAGGGGCAAGAAAGGCAGAGAACATACTCATGACCACACAGAGTGTGGGCATAGGCAAATTTTGAATCCAGTTGCACTGCCCGCTGGAAGTTCTTCAGAGCAGTTTCATGATCCTTCTGCAAGCTATAGCAATTACCCATAGCACACCTGCATTTTATTGACAAAGGAATAAGCCTAGGGAACTAAAAGTGCTTGTAATTGACAGACCATTCCTAGCAGAGACCCAGAAATGTCTATAAAGCATTATTCCTTATAAGGCATAGTTTAGATTATTTGAATACATTTATGCAACAGAAATCGCCAGTTACAGCAACCAGCAGATCTATATTAAGTACTTAAAGCAGATCTATAACAGTGAGCATCAAAGGAAATAAACCACCATGAGCATTATGAAACTTTTTTCATTCAACTCTTAGGAAGTGGAAGGAAAAGCTGCAAAGTTACTTGGTTCAATCAGTACAAAGCAGTGTCAAAGAAGTCAATATTCCCCACTATAGCCAGAAAAATATGCAGCATTTTATAAGGCTATGCCCTTCTTTGATGGTAAGAAATTTATGCTGAAAGTAGTGACAATCCTATCCTCATTCAAGAGAAAACCAACAGTCAAGTAACAGTCAAGTGACAGATCAGCGCCGATACATATAATAATTGCTTTAAGTACTGGAGAAATATTAACGTCAAAATCAGTATCCAAGGCACAAAGCTACCCAGGGAACAGTTGTTTCTGAACTGACAATTAAGTTACATGATCTAGGGTAAAAATACCAAGATTGAGGAGCTAGACGGTCTGTCGCAATCAGCTCTTGAGCTAGGTAACTCAACTTCATATCTTCCTTTAAATGCTGCAAAGAGAAGAAAAACAATGTGATAAGAAAACTCAATCAGGTGAAGAGATTAATTTACTGATAATCGGGTATCTTAAGAAATGGAGAATCACAGATAGGAACCAGACTAGGATTACTTGAATTTGCAAAGCTAGAAATTGGACAGGTTCAGAATTTTCAGTCAGACAACGGAAGAAAGTATTGAAGGATGGAGCACTTACATAAAGAACAGTTGAGTAAATATCCATTCCTTCTAAACTGTAAGGTGTAGTCCTACGAGCGAGATTGAAGGCTTGATCCGCTTCCATATAATCAACCAACTCAAAATATGCTTTGCCAACCTGCGTTTTTCCATGCTTATTCACATAATATATCTTTACTGCATGCACACCAAAATTGCTAACAAAAACAAGAAAATCATTGTGCAATGTTTCTACTTCTTTCCATCACCTGGCAGCGAAGAATGTTTCATCTTCTTACTGAATTCAAACCACCGAACCACCACAAAGAATTTGATGTAAACACACGCTCAAGATCTCACCCTAATCTATGAACCATAAGATTGCAGTTTAAGAAAGCTGACGAAAAAATTCTTCTTTTAGCTATATATCTTGTAGTTTCTGTATTCATCTAATTAATAATTACGTAAAACCAAACATGCGGAAAAAGATAATAGATCTCATGATGGGCCGTTTCCATAATCATTACCTGCGAAAGCACCCAGCCTGTATTGTAATGCTTGTCTGGAAGTCTCAAGTATACATCTAGTGCATCCTGCACAAAAGAACATTACATTCAGAAAATGAAACGCCACATAGAAGATGAAAATACCATCTTTTGCTATTACAAATGCTATTCAGAAGTACCTGACATCTATACAAGCAAGAAAGCCTATAGGCTTCCCCAAATAATCTTAGAAGACCTAATACTTCTGCCGTGCCTGTTAACACCCTTGTACTAGTCAGTACAGACCCAGCAAGAGGTATACTTGCTCCTTCTTGATCAAGAGATCTATTGTCCCCCGAAGGACAAGAACAATTCCCCAATGTAGAACTGGAACGAGAATCATCAGAAACCTCATTCCGTACTCCTAAAGGATGAGATAAAAACAACTTCTAGTCAGGGAGGTAATTAGAAAAATAAATGAGGACTACAGTTGAAGTAAAAGCAGTAAGAGTGGAAGCTGTGTGAATAAAGGAAAATTTTACTGAGGATTTGGCATAACAACCAGAAAAGAAAAAATGCTCCGCCAATCTGATAGAGTTTCTAGAGCAAATTAAATATTCCTGCAGCAATGTGCAAATTAAGGACACAGAATGAGCTCTTTCCAATGCATCTCCCTAGATGACACATGTAAACCTCAAAAAGAGGTGACTTGAGAAAATAGCACCATACGAACACTTTCAATATGTTTAGTCATAGTTTTGGGACTTAAACATCCTTTTATTGACCAGAACACAAATAGCAAAAAAGTTGAAAGATCACAGGTGCTCACTTCTCTAAACATTTCTGAGCCTTGTGAGCAAATGATGCCTTTTAAAATCTTAACCCAACTAAGCATACAGCAAGGACCTGTAAACGTGTCAGCCATTGTGTATCTGGGTCTTGTACCCGTTCTTCAATGGGCAATCATCCATTTTATTCAAATTTCGCATGCACCACCATTTGTTAAAGTATCCCACGTCGCTTGTCTTAAAATGATCTTATATATATGTGGTTTCCCTCCACCAAAAAGCTTAAGCTTTTGGGCTGGACATTTTAAGATGATATCAAAGTCAAGTTTCACCCAAGATTTATTTCGCACATGAGGCTCCTGTTTGTCAATTCCATTTACCTTTCTCAATCTGTTTCACACGTGAGATGGCATGTTAAAGTATCCCACATTTCTTGTCTTTAGGGTTTAAATTGGCCTTATATTCATGTGGTTTTGCTCCATCATATAGCTTAAGCTTTTGGATCAGACATTCTTACAAATCCCTCACTGTTTCAAGCATGACATCCATTTTTACAACCCCCCATCCTTACTTCTTGACATTTGACTATACCAGAATATCTATTTACCGCCCTTACTAAGTTCCAAACAATTCACTTTATACAATATCTCTATTAATATAACTAATATAAGAAATTGAAAGGGTTTATCTTTATATATCCAATACAAAAATAGTCCAGATTCCTATACCTAATTAACCTACAACTACCTGTTTTGGTCGAATCAAATTTCACGGCGCACAGTCAAGTGCGCTTCATACTCACCAACATTCTGAATTCAAAACCATCATATCATAGATCCATGAACATATAAGCCTTACAAGATCAGAGTAACTAAAGCTCAAATTAATTGTTTAAACTTGAAACACAACCATGCTTTTACCATCAAAGCTAAAAACCATGCTCTATTTTCGAAAAATACATTGCAAATCCATCAATGGCAACAAAATCATTAGTTGACCAGAACATCACCTTCATCAACATTCTCATTGGCCCAGGACTGTCCTTTTCGCACAGTCACAGCACGGAGTGCCACAGAACTCAGTTTTGAACTTCCAAGATACTTAGAGGAGTTGCTAGTGCCATTTCCAGCAACTGATGTTGCATTTGTACTTGCATTTGCCCCTGTATCTCCAACAAGTCTTGTACTTCGTCGAGGACCAGAATCAGAAAACAATCTTCCTGAAATCTGAAACAGAGAAACACGAATTACAAGATACTCGACTCGGTCTCAGCTTCATTAGTCTGACCAGCTATGTTCACCATGATATCAAGATGAAAGGGGAAATATGCCGTATAAACTACATATAGCCATCAAGTCACTATTCTATAGGTAGACAATCATCAGCGCACAAACTTTAAAGGAGAATGAGTTCATCCAAATAAATCAAAAGCAGAAGCCCAGATAAACGACTGATACCATCCAACATAAAAAATAAAAAAAAATGCCCTCTAGATGACTAGTGGTCTCAAAAGCCATAGGATTCTTGCTAAAACAAGTGAGAAGCTTTATTAGCCTAGTTTACTTGTTCTCTTATTTTCTTTTTTGAGTGGAAAATCCTCAGCCTATTGTACTGCCAAGGACTCTAGAACATCTATAGTCCACCTCTCGTACCTGGATTCACCTGTCAAGCCCAGGAAATGAGTATCTAGTGAAAACGTATAAATCAAAGTCTTAACAGGAGGCACTCAAGCAAATATACACCTAAGAATTGTTTTAATAGGGCGATACTACCTGTTTAATATCTTGAGATGCAATTTTCATATGGCCAGCCAATCTAAGCTGTGGCACAGCTATATAATTGTAAAGGATAAAAGCTTCTTACCTTTCGCAATTTTCCTTCATCTACAAACTTTCTTCGAGGTGCTTGAATAGTTGAGTTTACGGTTGACCGTTGGAAGCTATCTGCACCAAATGCACTCAAATTTGGTCCATTTGGCAGCAAATTTCTACATGGTAGAGGAGGTGCAGCACCTGACAACTGCTGAGATTTTAAAACAGAAACATCCAAATGATCTCTACGATACTAATGATCAGAAGTAAAGAGCCAAAACTGGATGAGACATAGCTTTATAAGCTCATGCTCATTCCAATGAAGAACTCAACATAAGAAAAGCAGTTGCTATTCCATTCTTATGAGGACAGTAAGAAAGTGAAACATGGTTGAAAAATTAGACCGACATATATGACATCCTTTAAATAGTTTCTACCAGAACTGCTTGCCATACACTATAACCTGTCGCAACTTTTTTCCCAACTCAAACATGACTCCAGCATGCAGAGAACGAATGAAGTATGCACACATCACTGTCACTGAGATGAATAACAAAATGAAGAATCCAGACTTTGACACAAGTTACCTGGAGCGTAGCTACAATACATCGAATGAAAATGGTAAAAAATGTGGTACATATAGGGGTAGACTTCTTCTGGACATGGAGTTCAAATAAAACATGATTTTTTATTTAAATTACAAACAATATAGATAATACAATATGCTTAAATCATAGCTAAAACAATAAGTTGTGAGCCTAGGAAATTTTTTCACGGTTCAATAATATCTTTTTACAGAAAATACAACCAAGATGAAAATATTGTGTGAAAGTAACATATCACTTGCATAGGAACACTGGGAATGTTCATTCTCATGTTTAAAATCTATGGTGCACCATAAGATGGAATGTGCATTTATTCAAAATCACAGATTGCCAGGGAATAAAGCTTAGTTGACATGATGGACATCAACTAATAAACCAATCAAGTTTGGAGGAGGTCAGTTGGAAATTACAAATAACACCAAACATTATTTCAAGTGAAGTGAAGTTCTTAGCTTGTCACATGTTTTACAAGACATTCATTTATTTATGATTGGGGCTGGCAATTTATGCTGCATCATCATATTTGCATTGATTATTCATGTCATTTCATATTGTTACTAAAATAGCATGATTATTTTTTTCACTAAAAATTGGTGAAAATGTGTCTAGGCCTGCAGTTTTGAGTTAGACAAGTTAGATTCAGGTTTCTCAACAGATTTCCTTTATCTTATTTGATTACATCTCCCTTAGGTGCTCATCAACTACCTGTTGTGTGTCCATTGCCATCCCTGTATTTGTGCAGTATTAGTGTCTGCAATGTCGTGATTAGGTCACCTTCCCAAGTCATGTCAAATTGTCATCGCTGGCTATCATAAGTAATGAAAATATGGAAGTATTAACTTAATTACGCTACACATATTTTCACCTATTAGGACCAAACAAAACATTACCTTACCTGTGTAACTATTGGGGAAGGAGTATTATATAGAGATAGCTGAGCAGATCCACCATTTAGCGGCTGACTAGCAACTTGGGAAGATGCAGTACTTCCATGGTAGCTTCCGGCAAAATCTCTTGTATTATTACCTAGCATTTGCTTCAGTTGCTTAGGGTTGACATCATCAGTTGGGCACCTGGCAGAATTCAAGTTTTGATCCTCACAAGACATATGTGCGTTTGGAGGGGCAAACCCATTGTGCAAGTACTGCTTATGAATACAAATAGCAGCTGCCTCACCAAAAACTGCAGCCGCTTCTTCAGCAGAACCTAAACAGAGTCATGAAAACATGATGAATAGGACACCTAGGTGGAGAAATTCCTATTAATGAGCACCCGATAACAAGGTTAAGATTCATGAAGCAAGTGGCGGTCCAATATAGTTGATAACTAGCGTAAGATCAGGTTGCTGTCAATAGAAAGAGCCACTATCCAAGAAAGGCACATACTTCAAACTAATTAGATAGGTACATCAAGAAACTCAATCCCACTTATAGCCTCATGGCAAAAAATTAAGCACTTGCCACATACATGCGCAATTTAAATTACTTGACACAGAATTTACATACTATATGCTTGTTGGTTGTCATCATACTCCATACAAATTTAAGAATACATATGGGATATTCAGAAGCTGTTTATAGTCAGAAAAAGGTTATCGCTACATGCATGAAACATTTTCGGGTTTTATTTACTAAACAGGACCATTCATCTTAAATGTGAGAAGTAAGAGCAGACCAGGTCAAATTTTCAAGTTCAACTTGTTTATAACTACTTCCGAGTCCATCAACAAAGCACTTCACATAAATAACATCGAACCAATCAAATTATTGAAATATGCCAATTATTATCACCAAAATTCAGAGTCATATAAGATAACGAGGGTATCTTAAATACAAACCTAAGGCACAGAGCTCCTCGTATGCAGACCAGAGTAAAGGATCTATTGACAAAGCTTGCTTGAAGTGATGGATGGCACCTCTTTTTCTATCAGTATATCTATGAACACAAACAAACTTAAATGGATAAGGGAGCCTCATACAGATACACAAGACTATTAACGAGCATAGAACACCATATTCCATCACTATACATCAATCAGTCGAAAGTTTTGCCATGTGAGATCCCATAAAAATAACATCACAAAATGTAATTCTGAACGATTTACATATAATTAAACACAATTAACCTGGAAAACCACAAGAACTACACTTTGTGTGGAAAAGCTCTATTAGAAACATGAAAGAAAGGCAAAGAGAACTTTCGTGACCTTAAAGTAAAGCCTAATACTGGTGGGATCATGGACTTGGTATATCGAATTGTCAGTGTGCCATGAGTCAAAACACGTGTTCAGATCGTGAAAGAACCAGTGTGTTACGGTACCTATTATTGCACTGACGATATATCATAAAAACTAATTTAGCATTTGCTAATACTTATAGTTCTCGATCATGCAACCTACATAAGCTACATCTAGACATATAGAAGTTAGGATTCGCCTTGCAGCAAGTAGACCGTAAAGAATTTCAACAGTGTAGCGTAAATGGTGCACAGAAGAGCTAAAGCTTCAGAATAGATTGTTAAAGGGTAAAGCTTTTCCTTCCACACTAGCTTATCCACCTAGCACTTCCACATGATTAATTTTGTAGAGTGGACAAGATGTGCATGGCTACTTCCCTTCCATTTTGCAGACAAGAGTACATCCTCTTACCTTTTCTTCCTTACAGAAACTCATATTACTATCTCACTTGCCTCCTAAAACCATGGCTACAAATTGCTGCCCTTGAAAATGCCATCTCTGAGCAAAAATTTTTGTATATAGGTGGTTCACCATCTGAAGCTGTTTTATATGAGGATAGGATCCCTCGGTACCTTATTGATGGAATTTAGTTTATCTCTCAGAAAATAACTTCAAAGAAAATCATATTTCAACTCTTTTTGCTTCTTTCAAAATTGTCCATGCCTTGATATGACCTATCTCTCTTACGCCGACTACAAAGTAAGAAACCGTCTTAACGACTTCAGACAGTGACAATGCAATAAGAAAAGGATGTTATTGGGATGACTCTGCAGAAAACATGAGAGCAACCTGTAGATAAGCCCGAGAAGGTAGTGACCAGCAGCACCATTTGGAACCTGCTAGGAGACCGGAACAGCAGTTAGCAAACAACCCCATCCATTCAATCAAGCCATATGCAATATAATTTCCGTGAAATAACATGAGCTTAGACTGATACAATAATAAACTGACGATGCTTTTTATAGTGAAATAAGTCGGGACCGATAGCTTCATTTGCAAATGCAGATCACGTACCTCTGCCCCAGGTTCATTAGCATTGCACAACGCTGCCTCAGCCTCTTTAAGTAAATCCATCTGAAAACACGATACTGCAAACAAGTAGCGCGACTGAGGCAATCGTGTCCCTTCACACGAAGAACACTTCAATCAATCAGGGAAATGAAGAACCCAGAAAAAGTTAAGACAAGGGGGGAGGGGGGGAACTCCCCCAGGATCGCAGGTCATTCAGCAAAAGATGCATAATTAGCCGAAACACGAAGAAGACACGGGGGACAAGCCCTACCCTTCAGAACATGGTAAGCACAGTAAGCTTGATTATTGTGCAGATAACAGCCAGCTAATAGCTGCAGATTCACCTGAAAGCAACCAAACGACCGAGAAATCGACTTCAACACGATAAAATCGGGGAGCAGAATCAAGTTAGCAGGAATCAGAGAGCAATGCAGTACCACCGCGTAACGACCAGAGTAAGAAAGAAGGAGGGAAATACAAACGAAAAAAGAACTCAAATTTCATCATATGAAGCTGCTCTCCCTGTAAACAGCCTTCTGCAATTGCAAATTCACGTCAATAGCAACCACCCAAATGCGGCCGGAACAGGTTGCAACCAAACCTCCCGGAAGAGCAAGAACGAAAGGGATAACAAAAACCCCTACCCCCCCAAGCGCACAATGCACCACAGGGAACTCGGCGCACAGAGGCGCCGATCAGACCGAAGGAGGAGGGAGGATGAGGAACGGGCGAAGATACCTCGGAAGGGAACTCGGCGCAGAGGCGCTCGCACATGAAGATGGCGTTCCGGTGCATGAAGTGTCGCAGGCTGCTCTGCACGCACTCCGCGAGGATCGCTTCCATGGCCGCCCTTTCGATTTCACCACCAGCAGCAAGAGGAGGAGAAGACGACGGTGCTTTGGGGCATCTTCCTTCGCCTGCAGGTTCAAAAAAATTTGTACGGCACGTGCCGTCCCGTCCCCCACTTCGAACTATCTCGGTCACGCGCGTGAGCTCCAGCCGGGCCGGGCCGAGCGGGCTTCTTGCCCGAATGTTTTGGGCCTAGGACTTTTCTGGCCCGGACTGACTTGGGCCGTGAATTGGCTAGCGCAGCACCTTGTTCCGCCGCCAATCGAAATCATTCGTGACAACGGACGAGTCACGCCCCACCACCATCTCGCACGAGAACGTTCTCTAATAAAGAGGGAACGAAACCCCCGACCGAGCGGCGCGCGCCTCACGTAGATCGGACCTCGGAGGAATCGATCTGCAAGAACGGAGAGGACGCCGACGCCATTAAACCGCTGCGGCCTTGCAACTTTGTGGAAGTCGAAAGCAGCGCACGGATGCAGCTCATTCGTCCCGCAGCTGCCCTTCAATTTTACCTCGAAAGGGAGCACGTGAGATAACCGAGCATCGCTGGCCATGAGGCTTTTTGAACGTTTCGATTAGAGTCAAGACAGTTCAAAACGGCTTTGTGCACTAAAAAGTAGGAGTGTGCATCAGTCCTGCTCCAACCCGAGAACTAAATCAGACAAATTCGAGCCGATTGATTTAGGGTGGCTCCTGGGAGGACCTGTCTCTGATTCCTGGTTCCACATGAGGAACCGGACTGGCCAAAATTTCTTAACTTTTTCTTTATTCAGAAGTAAGTTCTAATTAGTAAATTATTTTTTCTTTTAATGTTGGAAAAATCCCACTTGTAGGGAATCAAAGAAACAAAAAAAGAAAAAGAAAAAAGAAATCACCAGTTCTAGGAACCGGACCAAACTAGGTGGGTCGAATTCTAATTTCACAAACAAGAAACTAATTGAAAGCCCAAGGTTTATGGTGGATTTGGTTTAGCTTTACAAATGTTGAAAGCTTAATGCTAGTTCCTCCAGCGTTGGACTTTCAGCATTCCCAATGCAGAATTTGGCCGAAAGTTACTTGCCAAACACCCCAACATTTCTTCAAAGAGCTTTGAAGATTGAAAGCCCCTTGAAAATGCCGAACCAAACCCAACCTTAGTCCCTACCTATCTTGGGCTTTCCGCTAATCCAAGGCCAGTATTTGGTCGAAAGTTTCTCGAGAAAGCTTACTAAACACTCTAACATTTTTTCAAAGGATTTTGGAGGCTAAAAGCCCCTTAAAAAAGCTGAACCAAATGCACCTTAAAAAGGCTAATTTGAAGGGGCCCGCGCAATTTGCACCCCTTATTGGCTCTTGACACACTATATTATATTGAATTAACTACATTATTCTTTGCAGATCCTACTCTTGATTTAAGATGATTTTCTTACTTTTTTGTCTTCTTTTTCTTTTGTTTCAATTTTGCTAGAGGCGAAACTACACATGATCCTCTAAAATAACATTTCTTAAGGTTAAATATGAGGCTTACTCTTGATTTAAGATTATTTCTTGCCTTATTTTCTTATTTTTTGGTTTTTTTCCTTTTCTTTCTCCATTTGGAACAAAATTGGTTTCCTTTTGTATAAAAAAAATAGTTTATTTTGTAGATAGCTAACTAATTATTATATTAATGAGTTGCATATTCTCTTTTTTTGCACTAGGAAACTATTATATAAAAAATAACCTAAGCACAAGTAAGAGTAACAAAAACCATCTACTAGTTTTAGTACGCATTTTGTTTAATAATAACTTTAGTATGTGTCATTACGTCGTAGTCTGAGTATTTTAATTGCTCTACTTTCATTTTATTAAGTGAATCTAATTGTCCAACTTTTAATTATTTTTCATGCCATCATGGCATGATATTTTAAAAGATAATTTCAGAAAAATAAGTACATCAAAAATTCTAAACATCCATTATTATAATACAAATGCAAAAGAAAATGCTCCCAGAAACATTATTCATATAGTACTTTCTTTGTCGTGATTACATGATATAAATAGCTGTTAACAAGAAATTACGGCAATTATAATGGCATTATAAGACAACTCATTGAAACTATTTGCAAACACATTTTTTTGTCAATCCTAAATGCATCATAATTTTCATAGAATCATCAATGAAGAGAAAATTATTCTTAAAATACAAATGCACTACAATAATAACAAGTTGCATATGCAACTTAACAAAAGATATTGTCCGTTCAATTGCTTGGCTACCCTAAAAAAGGTTACTCTCTCGAAAAATATATTTTACTTGATCAAACAATAAAAGTTTTTAATTACACTAGTAAGAGAGACCCTATTCATTTAAGACAATATATAACAAGGAATAATTTTCAATGTTATAGTGCGAGAAGCTTCAAATCAACTTGTTGACATGATTGATTGTTGTTCTCCATTCGTAGTGTCATCATTAATAGACACATTTAAGCAATTTGGGTCATCTTCAATATTGTCTTCCATAGTGACTGCACTACAAAAACAATACGATGAAAGATGAGTAAATTGTGTAATTCATTTATCAACCACAATATTCAATCTTCTTGTAAATTCACCATTATGAGGATAATTTAGGGAAACAAAGCTAATAATTGGCGGAATAAGTTTAAAAGCGGACGAGCATGAAGAACGTCAAAATGCAATTGCTGTGGAAGAAGCAGCTCAGGTGAAAAAAATGTTGTTTGAAAGGAATGTAGGTAGTTTTGTCTTTTAATAAAATTGAAACAAAAGAGAAAGAAGAAAAAAAAAACAAGAAATAATCATAATTAGAGAATCAGATCTTCAAGAAATAATATAGTCAATTCAATGTAATAAGATAATGTCATGAGAAAATAAAGAGATGGAAATAGCGCGACCTATTTGAAGGTGGGAATTTGATGATCAAGTGCCACTATAGCGGATATTTTGGAATTTTCCACGCATCAATTTACGCATCGGCTCGAAAACTTTGACCGGTCAACGCACTTTTACAAGGAAAAAACCAAAGCAAGAAAACAGAAAAGCACGACCGTCGACACGTGTACGAGGCGCGTGTGGGAAACTTCACGTAGCGGACAAAACATGGCAACCCCCTGTAGTCCTCCCCCACATCACTTACTGAATTCCTCATTGGTTGTTGGGCAGGATCCAAGGTGGGGCCCACCCCACGCGGACCAGCGCGACCTCAATCCCAATCGGTCGTTTCAATTCACGTTATGTTTTTTTTCCTGCTGAGGTCGGCATTGATTATTCGGGGGGCATCGCCGTACATTTCGCTTTTTTTTTCTTTCTTTCCCCCCAATCAATGCCCGAATCATTGTCGCGCGAATAGAGCATGGGGCAAGGAAATTACCCTGTGCTGGGGAAAAGCAACTCCACCTACTTTAATTCTTCCTAAAGCTTTTGTGAATCGATTTGCTTCTTGATTTGGCCGGCCGATGAGACCCAATGTCCTAGTTTTTCGGGACGAGGGTTTTTGCGGTGCAACGAGATCTTCGAGCGGTTGCACGAGGAAATAAGCAGGAGAATCGTAGGAAAGCGAAGAAGATGTGATGAGAGAGAGAGGGAGAAAGAGAGGGAGAGGTTGGGAAATTGAATTGGGTGAGATCGGTAAGGATTTGATGTTGCATAGGAGCGGATTGTCCGTGAGGAAAAGGGCCAGACGGAAGAGATCTCGATAGTACAGCAAAAACAAAATTTAATAGGAGAATAATCGACTGAGTCGTCTTTAAAGTTGTATCAGATAGTCTCGAGCTCAAGGTGCTCGTGATTGTATGAAATCATTGAATCTCGTGTTTTTTCTTTTACTTTGTCTTTGGCAAAAGAGGGAAGTGCATGGGCGTGTTAATGGAAGAAAAATCAAAGGTTGTGTGTGGAAAAAGAAGACTTAGATTAGAGATGCGAATTAATTTAGGAAAGAAATTCAATTTGTGATAAGATGCGAGATTTATATCCAATTTTGGAAAGTAAGGTAGTTATGGAATTAGCTGACAAATATCTAGACCGTTTAAATTGCAAGTTTATCCATTAAATTGCTCTCGATGCTCACAACAAGAGAGAGAGGGGCTTTGAGGTCATGATGTTTAAATTACAACGACCCGTTTAAAATCAATACGATCAATAAATAAAGACTTTACTTCCGTACTCACGTCTATCAAGACGTGATTCGATAAAGTACCTGTCAAGTATACTTAGTAAGGGAAATACTTGATTTTCAAAATAACACGATCACCCGCGCAGTTATGGATAATACAATCAGTGTCTCGAAAATCGATGACTTCGAAGATACTAAAAAAAAATCCCTTCATCGGATCAGCAAGAAGCGACTCCGGTAGCTCCTCGTGAAATCGAACTTTGCACGAAAAAAAAAAAATTCTTTTTACTCCAAGGAGAAAATTCGAGGTAAATAAGTAGGGGATCCGGTGTGAAAACGAGCGTTCATCGGAGAATCCGAAATCAGGAGACAAAGTCTTTATCCTGCGCACCGCCCACTCCCCCAAGAAGAGGCCCCAAACCCTATTTAAACCTGCGCACACCCTCACTCGTCACGCTCCGCAGGCAACTTTCTTTTTCCCCAACTCGCTTTCTCTCTCTAACTTTTTCCCCTTTTTTTTAAACCCTTTCCTCTTTCTCTCTCTTCAAAAAGTCGTCGTCGGCGTCGTCGAACCTTCCTCGAAATCTCTCTCTCTCGCTCGCTCGGTCGCTGGATCCTCGGTCAATTCTTCGCGTTACGTGCGAAACCGCCCTTCCTTGTTTTATATTCCGTGCCTGATGACTTGATTGATTGGTCGATCGCCGGGTTTTGATCGGTTCGTCGTGCGCATGCGGAGAAACCGGAGTTGAATTTGCATGGGAGATTCGTCTCGGTGAATTCACCACCGCCCGCCGGCTAGGAGGTTCGCTGGGGCTGCTCCCGGGGGGGATTTTTTGGCCCGGATCGAGCGATGTTGATGGCGGACAAGAGCTCGGGTTCTTGGGGCTCCGCGGAATTCGGTCCCGGGGAAGATGATAACCTGACGATCGATTACGACGCGCTCATGGATTTGATCGAGGAGGTGCCGGGTCAGCCTGATCAGGTGCGGCTCTTCCTCCGCGATCGCGTTACTTGTTGGGGATGTGGGTTTGTTGAGTTTTTCCGATTCTGAGGGAATGAATGTTTTGGCTGTTCCAGATCTCCAATTGGGTCGGCATAATCTAGCTCTGTAGATATTTGATTTGAATTGCGTATGTCATTGTTTTTCAAATTGTTCAGTGCAAAACCCAGGTACAGTGGGGGTTTTTTTTGTTGTTGTTGGATTCAAAAGGTACGGTGGTTTGAGTTTGTATTACTTAGCAGACATGTTTGCGTTAAGGAGAGTAAGTCTTGCATTTGCTTTTCGCATCTCGTATGTCTCGCCAGTATGTTAAGATGGTGTTGGGATTTCCTTTTTGTGATGGTCCTAAAGATAATAGCAAGGGAGCAATGGAACAGTACAATGGAGTAATTAAAGGAAAAAAGTTGCAGAATTAGAATGAAAAGAGAAGGGTAGAGTGGAATGTGGGAGAGAACAAAAAGAACTTAGAGAGAGAGAGAGAGAGAGAGAGAGAGAGAGAGAGAGAGAGAGAGAGAGAGA
>BCNH02000004.1:4969505-5013910 GCA_001662345.2 Metrosideros polymorpha var. glaberrima | reverse complement strand
AATGTGGGAGAGAACAAAAAGAACTTAGAGAGAGAGAGAGAGAGAGAGAGAGAGAGAGAGAGAGAGAGGAAAATGACGGTGATAAACACTCATATATGAGCATTACATGTACAATCTGGGCATATATTCTTCGTCATGAGACTCTGTCTAAGCAAAGTAAGACTAGCATGACAACACCTAGTAGGTTTTCTAACAAACTCTGCTGACTCAGCTTCTAACATTCTGTGGATACTTGCTGTTGACAACTAAGCTTAGTCAAGGATAAAGCCCCGCTCTTGATATATGCATACCCAGATTGGTCTTGGCAAAGTCCTTTAGATCTCCTCTTTGTGTCATGACCATTATCCTTTTAGACAAAATCTCCCTGGTCCTCAAGGAACCTTTTATGACAATTGTTGGAAGTGTTAGAAACAAATTATTTTTCTGCATAAATTAGAATGAGTGGCTCCCCTTCTGAAAGCAATTTTGTATATGGGCAGTACCCCCTTGGTGCTTTCTTAGTGGAACTGTGTTTATCATTTCAAAAAAGATGCTTTGTCCAAGGTGGCTTCCAGAAACACCGCGGCAGATAAGTGAAGAACTTGATGAGTCTCGATTACAAAAATTGATCAACATTTAATGCAGAATTGAGCAAAAAAGCAATTCACAGTAAGACCTGCTAGTTTGTAGTGGATAACTCCCATTTTATCTGCATTGTCAACTTTGGGATCATTTATTTCGGCAATGCTAGGTAATAGCAGTACTTCATATTCCATGTTAACACTTTTGGACAAAAAGTTTTGGAGAGCTACGCAGCTCTTCTACATGAAAGTCCCTTCTACTCCGGAATGCTAGTCATCTTCATAGATTGCTCGAGTAGAGTGGATCAGAAGGTCCCCAAGAGTCCGGTTAGACTTCCCTTAGGACAATAGAACGTCAAAGAGCCTCCTCCCCCACTCGATGAGGCCAATCCAATTGATCTCAGCTTTCTCCAGAACTCCAAGATAAGCATGGAAAAATTTGCTCAAATGGTTAGATCCTCCATCAACCCAGAACCAAAGCGGTCTCGCAGTTCTTGGTCAATGGTCAATCTCAATGCCCCAGGCGTCAACCAACAGGGAGATCCACCTTAATGCTAAAACCTCATACTTAGTACAATTCAGATCTGGGTTTAAGCATGCCAGAAATGGAGTATGTCATTCCGGTGATGTCCATCGCTTCCATTGATGCACTATTAGGAGGGGTTGCTGTCCGATACCATCTACAGATCAATGAGGACAGCAGAAGATGTATGTTATAGACACAGGCTCTGGGGGCTCCGGTGCACTGAAAGCTAACATTTTAGATTCAGTTTATGAGGAAGGGGATAGGGATACGGATTTGGACGCCTTAGTGGATTCCGATCCTCAATTAAATACATCTGTTTTGATCATTGACTATCGAGGGATGGGGTTTAACCCCTTCATATTTTCTTCCTTTCCTTCTTTCATTGAATTGATATTTTTCCTGCTTAGATGCGTCTGTGATCACAGTGGGCATGATTTCAGGTTATTCCCTTAGCGGTCCCATTGTATTCTTGATTACTTTTCATCATTGTATTGTGGTTGGAATGGCTTATTCTGTGCAATGTTATTTTCAAGAAACATTATGAACCCCTGAATGTCATTCTGCAGGGTACTTCAAATTTTTCATCTTTCATGGCGAGCAGACCGGTTCCTCGTGGTGGCAACCACAATGATTCTCAGAGTGAAAGCTGTAAGTAATTTTTATGAGATAATCAGGTGTTAGAAGGTGCTGCTTGTATCATTGGTGCTGTTCCATTGATGAAAAACTGACTGTGAGCTGAGTGACTCAGACTGTGGAAGGGTAAAACCTTCTGCAGAGTGAAATCCTCCGATGCACTTTGTTAGTTTGAGACCATGGACTTCTTTCCAGATTCGCGAGAGAGTCTGCTGATACACATGTGTCTTGTTGCTGTGCATGCATTGTCTACTATTGCTTAATCTGATGCTAATTGCTTGTTGTATTGTCAGAACTATTCGGTTCCCAGTTCTAGGAATTGGAATTAGTATTTAGTATAGGAGTGGGACAGGAGTTCTATTCTGAATATATATATATATCTGTTTTTTGGCAGTCATTGATGTATATGCTTATTCTAGTATGAATGTATATCCTAGTTGGCATAGAACACGGTTCTTTATGCCTTTTAACATATGTATATTTTTTCTCCATTTCTAAAGTCTCTGTTTTTGGTTACTTTATGACTATTGCAGATGCTTCCCGAGCTCCAGACATTGGAAATCATGATTTATTCAATAAGGCTAGCAATGAAAATTTTGGGGCTCCTGAATATCGAAATTTGCACATGGACATGCTCTTCCCAGATATGTCATATAAGAGTATCCCCTCTTCAGATTTTTCCATCTTTCAGGACCGTGATAGTTCCTTTGGGGACAATGTTTCTGCATTTGGCGATACTCCGTGGCTTCAGATGTATGGTGGCCATGGTTGTTTTTCCCCAATGAATCAAGGATCTATGATTGACGAAGAAGATGAGATGCTAAGGTTTCCAATTCACAGTCCATACTCAACTACTAATCTGCCAGATGGCGGATTTGATGCAATGGGATGCAGCTCTAAGTATGAAGATGACAATCAGATTTTACTAAATAATGGAAATCGTATACTTGCTGTACAGGATGTTGCACCAGAACAGCCATGCCAGTGGCCTCAATCAAGCTTGTCTAGAGAAAAGGACATAAATTGTATGAAAGATGAAAAATTTGATTCAATTTTTTCTGCGAATAATTCAGTCCGATCTTCTGGAGTCACGGATGGACCCATTTATGGAAACAACTTCTGCGTTGCTGATGGGAAAGCTGTTTGGACCAAAGACTTTATGCAGGGTTCCTCTGTCTCAATTAATATGGCGAATCAGAATATTACCGTCTGCGAAAAGGTTGGGGACGATGCCATTGCTTATGCATCTAAAAAGGCTCGTTATTCTGTGGATATTGCTGATGGTTTTACAGCTATACCTTCCACTCACAATGGCCAATTGGACTTAAATATTTCAGAACAATCCTTTGCTTATCCTCAGACATCCAGATTTGGCAAGAAGCATGTCGGTTGCATTAAGAGCGAAAGCTCTAGTACATGGACTAAACCTAATAATATTGCCTCTCGGTCTTCGAGTTTCAGCCCCGAATCAACCGAGAGTAGCTCAATTGATTGTAGATCACGAGGTGATGATGACTCTGATATTTGTATCATTGAGGAGATGAGTCATCCTGCACCAACCCCTCAATCTGTAGCACCTGGAAATGGACTTGTTTCTGACCAACGGGCCACATTCTATAACAATGGAGTGGGTGGTACACGGCCCAAGACAAATTCCGAACAGTTAATTTTCCAAGCAGCATTGCAGGTATGATTAAATTTCGTAGCTTGTGCAGGACATAATCTGAAATATTGTTATTCTCTCTCTGTATCCTATTGTGTTTTGTCTTCCATATACCTTCCGTGCAAATGATTTTCTTTTTCGTTTTTGTAGTTATAAAATGCCTTTCTTCTGATGCCCTAACCATTTAGTTTTTTGGTGAGATGAATTGACGAAAGCTTGTTCAGTCAGTTCAACTTTCAGTCTATTCTGTATGGAAGAGCAGAATAGATATTATTCAAGTAAGTGTAATTTCAGGGGTTGATGCTCATGAATGGTAGGTGGCGGCGCTGTCCTATAGTTAGGTTGGTATGCTAGCATTGGTGGACTTTAGTAGATCATGCATGATATCCAAGGGACAAGATGTTATAACAGTTAATGAGGGACACTTTTATCTTTGAATGGGAGATTGGATGAGAAGGTTGTCAAGTCAAGACACTATAACAATGTCCTGATAATTAGAGCTGCAGCGATGGGATATAATGTAAAATTCAAGAGTTGCCATTTATGGGCATCTGGTATGGAGTGTATAAAATGGGAAATGCAAATCGAGCCAAACAAGAGGTTGAATGAATCTCTTGCTAGATTGGGGATGATGAAATGCCAAACAGTGATCGATATAAATAGCTATTATATTCTTCTTGTTTTCACTCAAGTAGCTATTATATATTTCGAAAAGATTTAGATTAGGTTTTAGCGGTTTAGGTACAAGATTTTCCATGTGCGCTGTATGTTAGAAGAAGTGTGGAGATTCAATTTGTGTAACTAATTTTCTAAATGCATGGTATCCTTTGTTTCATGTGGAATTATATCTATTGGCAGTGGATCAAATAAACCTACTCTTGAAAACCCTTGAGGATTCATTCAAGATCTTTGTTAGAATGGAGTAGCTAGATGCTTAAAATAGAAAAGAGCACTTGAAGTCCTGGATGATGGCAAAATGCTAATTATGCTTGACGGACTATATTATGAAAAGTGTTAAGTTTAGCCAGATATACATATGGGAAACGAGCTCAACAAATTGATCACTGAATAGGCAAAATGTGTGATAGTTTGGATGATGATCTTTGGTGCTCCTTTCCCATTCGAAAATAGATAATAGGTGTATCAGACTTGAATTGGTGTTTGACAATTGGGAGAAGGGCCCCTTGCTCAGCTGGTCCCGAGCGGAACTAACTGCGACCAAAGTCATTACTTGGTGGAGGATTTGATTTGTAATTCTGCATGAGATGGTTTGGTGGACATGTGACACATTGACTTCTGGAGGCTTTTGTGAGAAGATGCAATTTTTGGGTGGCATTACTTGCTCTATCCAAATGGACAGTGATGTAGATTTGAGAAAATGCTTTGGAGATGCTATACAAGGATCTCACAAAGGACATGAAAACTAAAGTAGATTTATAGATGGTTAAACTCTTGTAGTCATCCCACTTTTAGAATGTGCTTTATTGGTGGTTTGGTTTATAAGAAAAAATTGTAGGGGGATGGTGATTATTGTAGAATTTGAGAACTTTTAATGTGGGGGCTACCATAAAAAGCAATTTTGGGTAGATGGGCCTGGAGAACTTGATGCAATGCCTTATAGAAGCAAAGGTCCCCCATATCGGTGGCAACTTCGGACACATTTTTATGTAGATGACTGCAGAATGGTTAACTGGTTTTTTCCTAGTGAGTAGCATGAAAGAACAAGTAAAAGTACATCTTATCTGGTGCTTGGATTACACAATTTCGATGCAGACATAAGCCTTTAAGGGTTTGTTTCACTTTTCAAAATCAGACTACATCAGCTGGTTCAGTGGGGAGAATTACGCTGCAGCACTGAATCACCTTACTTCATAAGCTGGCCTTACTGGTCAAATTTGTTGACCCAGTTAACCAGCATGCAAAAACAGTATACTTCCGCTGATATTGTATCCCTTTATAGTGGATTAGGAGGAGACAATTAGAATAGTCATTGAAGAGGGAGCGGAGTTACTGTCCTGGGTATTTCACCACTTTCTGATGGACGTGTGTCCCTTTCTTTTCTCTACTGTTGGAATTATTTTTTCGAAAACAATTTCTACAACTTGAGAACCATAAAATGCACTAGGAAGCAAGACCTTAGTATGCAATTTCTCATCCCGTCGCTACCACCACTGGGCCACTCGTCGCCTTTGCTGCTTGCCGTTGTTTGCCTCGCCTCACCTTGCCGATGCAGCCCACTTGCGTCTGAGACTCACCATGTCACTGATAGCCCAGCACCTCCCCTCCGAGCTTGACGACGCCACCCAGCAGCTCATGTCCAGCCCCCATCTCTCTTCCCTTGCCTCCCCGCCATGGCAACTTCCCTGCCAGTGGTCGAGCCCTTTCAACCTTGGACCTTGGGCTCACTTGACTTCAGAACTGAGATCTAAGGCTTGAGCACGCAACCAAGCTCGGGCTCGATGACGGTGAGGATGAGACTTGGCCGGGTGAGTGGAAGCTGGAGGCAACAGTGTTGAGTGAGAGCAGAGTTATCAGTGATGGATATCTGTAGTGAGGGGGCGGTGGAAAGCAGAGTTGGCGATGGTGGTTGAGGGCGGAGACAATGATGACCGACCATGGTGGTGGTCTTTGCGCAATGGCCGGCAATGCTGTTGCTGGTGGTGGTGAAGGGTGGCGGGGCGGCCCGGTTGGCCGACGAACAGATGATGGGGATAGGGAAGCTGCGTGGCTGTCGGATCGCTCCACAAGATGTCGTCCATCAGGCACCAGGATGGTGTGGGGGTATTGTACGTGGGAACAGTAGCCCCATGCCCTTTGAAGAGACGAATTTTTTCTTGGCAATTTGTAGAGAGATGCATGTATTTGTCCTTTCTTTTGGCTTCTAGTGGACAGATGTACTTTATAGGTCCTTCTTCATACTCTTGGTTCTCTGAACTGGTCTTTTTTCTTTTGATAGTGCAAAACAGAATCATATTTAGTTGATTCTTTGTACTGCACTCAAAGCTTGCATAAGATGCTTGGAAATTGTATACGTGGGCTGACTTGGACTTGATGTGTTGTGAATGTGATGTTCTGATCTCTTACTCATTGAAGTGACATGATAAGGAGCCCTGCTACAGTTGTACACTATTTGCTTGATCTATGTTGTGCCAACTGGCCACTGGCGGAAAGCTAATAAACTCTGGGGGTGGATGTTATTTAAGTGAATAAAAGGATTAGTTGCACCTGTTCTTTTTACATGACACTATTGTTTGTCATGTTTTGCAGGATCTCTCTCAGCCAAAATCAGAAGAAACTCCACCTGACGGTGCTCTGGCAGTTCCTCTTTTGAGGCATCAGGTTGGAGATACTCCTTTCTTTATGCTCCTTTTCATGTGTTTTTTCCTTGATATCGATATGTTTAAATATATGTTGTGATGTTTGTGCAGTGGGCACCATAATGTTCACAAGTGATAGACATTCTAGACAAGGTTCCTGAGGATTCATTTTATTTTTCATTGAGATAAGGTTCTTGTAGAGTTGCTATTTCTTTTTTTGGCCAGGCTTGTGCTGTTGAAGGGGTAACAAATGGCAGGGCTAATGCATAAAATGCAATGCCACATCTCAATAAATAGCCCTATAGGCAACTGTTGTCATAATGGTGATTGTGATAGTTAAAAGCTTAACAATATTCATTTGGAGTTGTCTAAGATGCTTGCTTTCTTAATTTTCTTCTTTCGCTTTGCTTTGCCTGGGATTTGAACTCGGGTCTTCACTCCCATCCCAGGCCACATGCCTGGTGGCTCTTCCTTAATTTTCTACTTTCTGATTTTAATTTCATCAATATTTTTTTGACAAGTACTTTAGTTCCTTCAAATTTATTGTGACATGTTGATGGTGTCATAATATTGTGATGGGCTTTTGCTTGTGTTACTTTGAAAAGAACTCGAGGACTGTTGATCTTATTTTCTGGTTGGGGTTGCACTTTATGTGGATATTGGCACTGGAGAAGACTAGAAGCATGATTTAGAATTGGACTTAGCAAACAGTTTCATGCTGTAGGACCAAATCGACCAATAGTCTGATTGATGATTATGGCAAATATCACTTGTCAACCCAAAGTAGATAACCTTGGAGTGCTTTACTGCTGAATATTGCAGTCTTAGATAACAAGAGACCTAGCAGTCATTCGCATGACTCCACACCTTTTATGAAGACCTAGGAACAGAGACAATTGTTATAGAAGGCAAATATCTGGCAATGGTCCTTCGATCAAGTCCATTGTCATGTTGTACTGTGTTGTCAAAGAAGTCCTACCATTTTGATATTGTATTTTATTAGAGAAGGCAATAATGGCTGACCCTTCATATGTATTGGCTTCGTCATTTGCTGTTCTTCCCGCACATAAATTGTTGTTTCCATGCAACTGTCTAATGAATCTCCTGTAACTAATATAGAACTTTTTCCATTGGTTTTTTGACTATTTGTTCATTGGCAAGTAGTTTGTGAATCGCAGATTACTTAGTATGTTCTCATTTGCTCATGCAGAAAATTGCCTTGTCATGGATGGTGAAAAAGGAAACTGCCATAAATTGCTGCGGGGGAATTCTTGCGGATGATCAGGTCTTAATCTATCTCATGTTCATTTCCTAAGACTGCTTATGTTGATTCTCTCAATGACTTTTTTATCCTTGTGCAGGGACTAGGAAAGACGATATCGACTATTGCTCTTATACTTAAGGAAAGACCTCCATCCTCCAAACAATGTCAAGAGAATCCAAAGCAGGAGTTTCAAACTTTTGATTTGGATGAGGAAGAAAACGTTGATGGGGCTCCCAAATTAATCAATGCAAAGCTTGGCAGAGAGAAATTTCAAGCTCCACCAAGTGGGAGCCCTTTGGCACGAGGAAGAGGGAGGCCAGCTGCTGGAACTCTAGTGGTTTGTCCCACCAGTGTCCTGAGACAGTGGGCCGAGGAGTTGCATAACAAGATAACAAGTGCAGCTGCCCTTTCTGTCCTAGTGTACCACGGGGGTAATCGGACAAAGGATCCTCTTGATCTGGCCAAGTATGATGTTGTCCTCACAACATATTCAATTGTCAGCATGGAGGTCCCTAAGCAGCCTCTAGTTGATAAAGATGATGATGAGAAAGGAAGACCAGCAGATCAGGATCTTCCTCCTCCTGGACTTTTATCCGGCAAGAGGGGGAAAGATGCTTTTAATCGCGATAAGAAAAGATCAAAGGATGGAAAAAAGATGGAGAATGAATTGCTTGAGTCTACTGCTGGTCCTCTCGCAAAGGTAGGATGGTTCCGCGTCGTCTTGGATGAGGCTCAGAGTATTAAGAATTACAGAACTCAAGTAGCTAGGGCTTGTTGGGGTCTTCGTGCTAAACGCCGGTGGTGCTTGTCAGGAACTCCGATTCAGAATGCAATTGATGATTTGTATAGCTATTTCAGATTTCTCAGATTTGACCCTTATGCTGTGTACAAAACATTCATTTCCAATATAAAAGCCCCAATCCAGAGGAGTCCAACTAAGGGATACAAAAAGCTGCAGGCAATCTTAAAAACAATAATGCTCCGGCGCACTAAAGGTTTGCTGCTTAGTATCAACATGTGTGTGCATTTCTTGCTTTTGCTTGAAATAAATCTTGCTTTGGATTCTACATTGTGCCTTTTCCTGTTTATATGTTGTATATTACATGTTTGACTTAATGTTTCTTTGTATTTGGGGTGGTTAAGTTGGTTTTATAGTAATGATGTCAAAACCTTTCTTCGTCGTGCTTACATAGGATTCCACTATGTTTTGTATCGTGTCATATTTTTTCTTCAGTATTTTTTTTTAGGCTCCCTAGCTATCTTGTCACTGGCATCACTGTCTTTGATTTGTCCACATTCTTTGTTGCAAGGCTTTAGGTGGTGTAGCTCACTTAGCTAAATTTGTTTTTTGTGGGTTCCTTCTCATTTTCACCTTTGCTCGATTTTCTTCCTCTTATCATAAGTAGGGTCAAAGCTTCCTTGAATACAAGGATTTGTCCATGTCGAGTTGAAATTGTGATAAAATTGTTCAATATTTCTATGTTTCTGTTGCAAGAGAACGTGCTAATTTCCTTTTCCCATGTTACATGATGTGTTTATTTCCATCTCTGTTTTTTTATTGCCTGAGAGGCTGAGATTAAATTTGTATTCATGGTTGTTGTTATTTATGAACTCCTTACAATGTGTAGGTATAATTACCAATTAATCATGTGAAAATTTATGCTGTTTTAGGCACACTTCTTGATGGCGAACCTATCATAACCTTACCGCCAAAGTTGGTGGAACTGAAAAAGGTGGAATTTTCGAAGGAGGAGCGAGATTTTTACTCGAAATTAGAGGCTGATTCTCGTGCTCAATTTCAAGTATGTGTTAAGGAGTGACTTTTCTTCATTCTCGAGCCTAACATGTTGAAAGATGACATTCATGTACAATTCTAATATCATGTATCTTCTGCCTGTTTCCCCAATTATGTTACTAACTCTGGAAGATATATGTTCTTCTACCAGGAATATGCAGCTGCTGGGACTGTCAGAGAAAACTATGTGAACATTCTGTTGATGCTCTTGCGCCTTCGACAGGCTTGTGATCATCCCCTGCTTGTTAGGGGATATGACTCGGGTTCTCGGTGGCAGACCTCACTTGAGATGGCAAAGAAACTTCCTCAGGAGAGACGAGTATTTCTTCTGAATTGTTTGGAAGCTTCTTTAGCAATTTGCAGCATCTGCAATGTGAGTAATATATCTGTCTTTGTGTGTGCATGCATGTGCGTGCGTGTGGATATATGTACAATAGAGTCAAATACCCGGTGCACGGTTAATGATATCTAATTTTTTTTTGGGATCCCCTGGGCCCCCTGAAATAGGACTGCTAGGTTTAGGAAATGAATCACATCATAAGATTATGGGGGTTTTGACTCGTGATCAATATAAATGCTGGAATTAAAATACCTTGATTCTGCTCTCTTTTCATTAAGTCATAGTGAAGGCGAGGCAACTATTAGGTAACTTTCAAAGGCTGCTGCTGCAACATTTTGAATGGAGTAGCGGGTTATTTAAATGGAAAAGATCGTCTTTCATAAATTAGTGGTTATGGGCCTCCCTAATTCCTTACATGTCACGTTTTATAATGTCAAGGAGAACGTTATCATGGAACAGACAAGTGTGAATGATTTCAATCGCATGTTATCTGAGGTCATTTGTTTGTGGACTATACATCTTAGTAAGAGAGCTGTTTGCTTTCAAGTTTGGTTTCTTGTCAAGCATATACAGATTCAAATAGTTGAGTTAATCTTTAATTGTAGGATCCACCTGAAGAAGCTGTTGTTTCGGTATGTGGTCATGTATTTTGCAACCAATGCCTTTGTGAACACCTTACTGGTGATGATGGACATTGCCCCTCCACAAAATGCAAAGTGAGGCTCAATATGTCGCAAGTGTTTTCCAGAGCTTCCCTGAAGAGTTCAATCGCTGATCATTGTGCACAGAACAGTCCTCCTAGTAATTTGGGGTCCGAACTCATAGAGACGGTTGACCCTCGTTCCCTGGGTCGTCTGTATGATTCCTCCAAGATCAGTGCTGCCCTAGAGGTCCTGCAATCGCTGTCCAAGACGCAGGATGGTACATCAAGAAATAGTGATAAAGAGAATTCTTCTAATGTGGGTAACAGTTACTCTGACGAGTCATCCCCTCATAGGAACATATGCAAAGATAATCCTTCTGAAGGAAATTTGTCTGTGGAAAAAGGCCCGGGTCTTTCAAATAAGCCAGCTCCGGAGAAAGCAATAGTATTTTCTCAGTGGACAAGAATGTTGGATTTGTTAGAAGGTCGCCTGAAAGATTCATCTATTCAATATAGAAGACTTGATGGTACTATGTCGGTTCTTGCAAGAGACAAGGCTGTGAAGGACTTTAACACTCTGCCTGAGGTGTGGATGTTGCTGCTTCACACGATTATTATTTAATATACTGACGCAACACATTTACTCTGTACTATCTGGAAGTCTTTTCTCATATTATCTGTTTTCCTTTTAAACTTGTAGGTTTCTGTTATGATTATGTCCTTGAAAGCTGCGAGTCTAGGACTTAATATGGTCTCGGCTTGCCATGTTCTCTTGCTGGATCTTTGGTGGAATCCTACAACAGAGGACCAGGCTATCGATAGAGCACATCGTATTGGGCAGACTCGTCCTGTCAATGTTTTGCGATTAACTGTCAAAGATACAGTTGAAGATCGCATCTTGGACCTACAGGTCAGATAGCACCCTTAGCTTTTTTTATTGCTCGTCATATCAATAATATTTCTGGGTTTGCCAGGCAGACATATATTTATATTTCGTGAATTGAATGAAAAGTCAAGTAATGTGGAGGTGGATAAAAGTGGTCAGTTGGTTATGTGGTCAGGAATAGGATCAGGTGGTGGCTTCATATAAAGGTTAAGCTTTCCTCACCAATGTGCATGTTCTTGTAGAAACATAAACAGGCCCCCGGTCTCTTCTATTTTTCCCCCCAAATGTACTTGCCCATGTCACACATGCTTTTCAGTTTAAATTTAACCCAAATAACTTAGGTTGCACTTGCATTTCGGTCACTGAAAAAGAACAAAAAAACGGAAATCTATTCTATAGAGCCTTTTCATAGTGAACTGAGTTAATTTGGTCATTGGAATAGCGTATCTCACAAATATAAATTCAATTGGATTCAATTAAATAATACATCATTGGTCGGTGCAGTTTGCGCAGTTATGATATTATCAGTGGACTTTTATAGGTACCTTCATCTCAACTTGCAACATCGTTTTGCTATGTTAGAGAATTTACTGCATGGGTATCAGTAGATTAGTGTGCTTCTCATCCATCACTCAATGGGTATGGGTTTCTTTTTACAAAATAAAGTCTGGTAAATGCTTTTTTTTTGGTCATCAGCAAAAGAAGAGACTAATGGTCGCATCTGCATTCGGAGAGGATGAGAAAGCGGGTCGTCAAACCCGCCTAACGGTGGAGGACTTGAACTACCTGTTTATGGCGTGATTCGGAAATCTAATTCTGCGGATCACGACACATCATTTACTAACCTAGTGCTGCCCGGTAGTTTGTTCTTAGTAGCAGCGGCGGCCTTATACCAGCAATTTTTAAGAGAAGCAACTGACAGGAGAATGATCATCTTTCTGTTTCACCATTCCTCATTTGTTACTGTACAGCGAAAGATAGCAACAGCTAACAGTAAAGATGCAAATTTTTTTTCCTCCCCAGAAATTGTAAATGATATAGGGTTTTGTTTCTTCCTTTCTCTCTCTGTGCTCTCCTCCATTCCTTTATTTGTATACGGAGATCACAAACATGAGGTAAGTGAATTTCATAATTATGTTCTGCCTAGATCATATTCCGATCTTTTCTTGTACCGGCACGAGAGTTGCTCGGGTGAATTGAGTCGACGATCCTCGACCGCTGTTATACGTTAAACTGGCCGAGACACCGCCGGAGGCGATTGATTCGAACAATCAATTCCCATAAGAAAGCATAGGGTGCAAGAATATTGCCTTAAGCAACTGCATTCTGTGCATGTGGAGAAAACTTTCTTCTTATAAATGTCATGAAGGCACTTTGTCCCTTAGATCGAAATTGGAAATTACAAGAGATTGAGAGAATTCTCCAATCATATGGAATGTTCAAATGCTTCGTTCCGCAGCATCGTCATCGACGCTCTCTCTCGCTCGGCGCTCGCACCTTTCCTCCAACCAAGACAGAATGTCGCTGCGCACGGCGTCGATGTTCTCCTCCGTCTCGCCGAACAGCAATGAATGCATCATCCCCTTGTAGATCTGGATCGCCTTGTCCTCGCTCCGGGCCGCCTCGTACAGCGCCCTGCTCACCTCCGGGTCGGTCACTGCGTCCTCGCTCCCGTGCAGCACGATGAACGGGATCCTCACATCGCCCAGCCTCTGGTTCAGGTAATCGGTGACCCTCAGGAGGTCGAGCACGGTACCGAGCCTCGGCTTCCCTCGGTACCGCAGTGGGTTCATCTCAGCGATCGCCTTCTTGGCCTCGACCCGGACCGACTTCCTCATGATGTCGGCGGTGGGCACGATGGGCAAGGTGGGCATGACCCTCGCGACCAGCGAGAGGACCTGGGGGATCGGCCAGACGGGCCTCACCTTGTCCGAGATCTTGCACATCGGCGCGACCAGGACTGCGCCTTGGTACGCCAGGGGGTCCCGGAAATGGATCAGCAGGCAGATCGCGCCTCCCATCGACTCGCCGTACAGGAAGCGAGGCAGGCCCTGGAGCCGGGGGTCGTTCTTGACGGAGTCGAAGTAGGAGATGGCGTCGTCGACGACGAGGTCGACGTCGGGCACGAAGGCCCGGAGGCCCTGGGACCGGCCGTGGCCCTCGAGGTCGAAGGCGAAGCAGGCGAAGCCGTGCCGCGCGAGGAAGATCGGGGTCGCCTGGAAGGTCCAGGAAACGTCGTTGCCGTAGCCGTGGACCATCAGGACGACGCCGCGGGGCGGGGCGGAGGAGGGCAGCCACGACCGGGTGAAGAGGGCGAGGCCCCGCGGGGAGGTGTGGAAGGACGTGGCGCCCCTCACGCCTTGCTGCTCGAGGTAGTCTTCTTCTTCCTCGGGGGCGTCGCCCCAGAAATTCTTGAGCTGCTTCTTCTGGGGACCTTCTCCGCCATCGCCGCCGTCGCCGCCCATGAAAATTCGTTGCTTTGTGGTGTTGGGGCGACGGTGATGGAGAGAAGGAGAAGACGTCTGGTTGGTTGCTAATGTAGGATGAGAGGGTCCCCCTTATGTGTGTTTTCGTTTAGGACTTTTATTAGGTTTTTTGGTCGGATTGATAATTATGTAAATAAATTTAATGTGTTCTCTATTCTACAAGTTGTACTTTCAGCTTAGCTACCAATTTTTTAATTTTTGGGGAAATTACACAGAACCCTTCGAACTTTGGGAGCCTCGCAAGTATGCTCGAGAAAAGTAGATAATATAGAAAATGAAAGATTGCTCGCTCTGTATTTCTAGAGAATTAATTTGTGAAAAGAAAATGACGAGTCTAAGATGATATTTGAAAATACTTGGCATTTTTGCATCGATTAACTGTTTAAATATATATGAGATAAGTATCCAATTTTTGTAATTCGACGTTCTTGTTATTGAGGCCCTTTTCCATTGTGTAGTTTTTCCATTTAATTTGTTTCCTATTTCACTTCCTTTTGGGTCATTTCATGAGAAAAAAGAGAGTAAATTATAGTCTCCCTCAATTTCATACTGTAGATCAAACAGACCACTTGATTTTCACATACTCCAATGTGAAAAAGGGAGTGCTCTGACAGTGATCCACCTTTTTTTGTTTAATCTAAATCTTAGGTAGACTCACTTTTGACTTTTTCTTAATTTAAATTAAAAAAAAACTTATTTATGATTTTAAATGTCAATATTTGAATATTTTTCAATGTTTTAAGCGTTCCATGTTAAGCAAAATTCCAAGTGTGAGTGCCCCAAAATATGTAAAAACTAGTCTAGGGGACTAGTTTCGTGGGCTTTCGGGCTAAGGTTGGGCCTATGGAGCCGAGATGTGTTAATTGGGCAATCTCAATCGCGGAGGAAACGACAAATTGGTTAACGCAGTGATAACATAATGCTCATGTAAACTTGAACTTCAAACCTAAGATAGCGTGAAAATATATTATAAAGGAAAATCTAAATGAGCAAGTTTGAGATTTAAGTACGAGACGTTTCGATCTAAAATCAGCAAAATCGCTTTGATATTGAAATTCTCTATAGAACTAGTTTGAACACGGAGTGGTCGTAGCCGGTGACCGATGGTCGAGGAGAGAGGTCGTGCTTTTTAATGGACTAGGATCTGTTCTTCAGCTAGTAAGAATGGGTGATTTGACCCGTTAGTTTTTGAAGTTGTGACGTATCAATAGAATACAATTAAGCTTATGCTAGACCTGATCACGGGCCTAGCCGCCCCCCGAGCCTGTCTAGGACCGAAGAATGTTTTGGACAAGCTTAGATAGTGTTGACACCTAAATTTTGACCCAATTTTAGGATTAATTTAAAATTTATTTCAGTAATTAATTTGTATAAAAACTAGGGGTCGACTTGACCCCTAGAAAATATTTAAATTAATTGCATTTAATTTTCATATAGGTTTATAATTATTTTTTCAGCATGCATACTCATACATTTTTAAATTAAAATCGGATCTGATGGCAAAATCGGACAGAAATTGAATGCGCGAACTGGGCTAAATTAATTATAAAATCCAGCCAAGCATAGGGGATAGGTGACTGGAATTCTTAGGGTTTTTTAGGCATAATTTGAGCTTAAATCAACCCACTTAAATTTTTTATTTGGGAAAAAGCCATTTATTAAAAAAAATCCATAATTAATTAGGAAAAAGGCCGAAATTAAGCCCAAAAGAGATAATAAGTCCATGGAGAAGTCAAATTTCGACCAAGCCCTCCGGTGGGGTGGCTGAGTCAATTAGGGGCCAAATTGAAAAGAATTTCGCCGATTGGGGCAAATTTACAAATATCCAAAAGTTCATGGACTCATTTGTAAATTCCCAAAATTTGTGAAAACCCTAAAAAAACTCCTATAAATATCCATTTATACTTTAGGATTTAGGGGGGCGCCATTATTCTCAAAAAAGAGGCAGAAAATTCGAGTGAGAGAGAAAGAGAGAGTTCGGCGAGACCCTCTCGCCAAGCCATCTTCGAAGCCATCGTGCCGCCACCTTAGGGAACCGTTTTCCTTTGGTGACCTATCAAATTGAAGCTTGTGCAATGTAGTTTCAAGACATTCAGATATATTTTCCAGAAAGCCATCCATTGCGGAGAACCGAGGCGAAGAAGAGTGCTCACTGACCAGTCTTGTGCCCAGAAACTTAGAAAAACAGTCTGGCGGGCCATCTTACGAAGCTAATTCTGATCAGCTCTGGCCACCCCCCGATGCCCACAAGTAGTCAAAACGAAGCTTGTGCGAAACTCTTCGCGTCCGTCTAAGTTGATTTTCTAGAAAAGCCACGACCGAGACCAGCCGAGCCCACGAATAGGGCCTGTCACAGTCCCTGTTTCTGCACAAAAACAGGGGCTGATTCTGGTCATCGCTGATCGGCGCTCTCTAACACTACTCTGCCCAACCCCGGTGGTCGAAATCCCTTCATTGAAATCCTAAAGAGCCCCTCGATTGAAGCCACAACAATTCGAGTTGAGATTGGAGCCAAAACAGCCCCAATCCGAGCCGCTTGCCCCCTGTTCGACAAAAGTTCAAAGGGAGGTCCGGTTACATTCTGTCTTGTCGCCGTCGTCTGCCGCCTCTGGTGACCCTCCGGCGACCCTCAGCAGCTTGGCGACGTCCCTCATGGCCGGCCCTAGCTTGTGGATCGTGAATTCGAAAAAAAGAAAGTGGATATCTCCTATTCTAATTAGGTAAATATCTAATCCCTTTTGATATTCTATTGATAACATTGCCTAAATTGAAGATATAGATCCTATAGATAGGACAATATTGCATATTGCCTTATAGATAATTAGGCACATTATTTTAGGAGATTTGATTTTTATTTTTTTTACTTTTTATTTATTTATTTATTTATTCTTTGTGATTACTTCCCTTTTATAGTTATAAGATAATTTACATGTCAATAACCAATCTTGCTCATAATGTATGCTCCCATGGTGCCCATGTCCCAAAGAAAATGTGCAATAAGGTAATATTTGACTTCAATTGAGAAGTATGATCATGCCCGCACATGGAAATTATATATCACATCCTCGATTTGGAGGATTTGGTTGATAATTCCAAAATAGAATTTCAAAATCTGCCCTATGTATTTGGAGATGATGGTTATTCTATAAATTAATTCACTTTCTAATCCCAATTCAGGGGAATGCTGTGAAATCGGAAATCGAAATTAAAGGTGTATTATGAGCAAGATTGATTATTCCTATTCAAATTATTTGTTCTTGTTTAATGTAATCAATCATATAAAAATACCAAAAAAAATACTCATCATGTGCATGTCATCTTTGCCATGTCATTAGTTTAGATTCATTAATACCATATCTAGGTTCATTTAATATAGTCTTTTAGATGCATTCATATAGAATTAAATGTCTAAATTCATTTATTATTTAACCTTAGTCATTAGGATTAATTAATTAAATTTCTTGTCATATAGTATAGTCACATAACATTTTTGCCCATTATTTAGAAAAGGTAAGTTTAGAATCATAAATGCATGTCATTTAATTTTACGTCATTAGACTTAGATCATTTAATTAAATGCATTTCATTTTAGAATATGGTTGCATTAGCATTGCATTCAATAAAAGAAAACCCCAAAACATTAATCTACAATGCCAATCAAGGAATTTTCATGAAAAATGGGTACCGAAAGGGCGTTAATAGAAATATTAGCGTAATCAAGTTTCTGAACTCATTTAATTTTTGGTTTGTAGAAATAAAGTATATCTCTCTATACTTTGTTTAGGTTTCTAATCGGCCTACCATAAACGATTAGTGGCGACTCCATTTTAAATCTTTTGCACGTTAATATCGAACTTTAAGTTACGATTTGGTAGGACTTGGGAGGGTCCGAGCTGGGTTAGTTAATTTAATTAATTTAATAATCTATTAACCTAGGTTTTGGCAAAATTTAGGTGGCGACAGATAGGAGTATTTCCTCTTGCATTTAGACCCAGTTAGATCAGCCCAGGCTCGATCACTTGATGAAGAGAATAGAATTTTTATGGGCTGGTTTGATAGCAAGCCCACTCCGACTATTGATCGGAGTAGTGATGCCATCTTGCTTTCTGTATTGAGCGCCAATCAAATTGAGAGTGGGGGATGTCCATGTCATGCTAGAATTGAGTGCTTTCATGTACAAGGAATCATCAATGTGTTATATTATCTTTATTAAGTATTACTTAGAAGGGAAAATTGCTAAAAAAAAAGTTAGCCGAGATTTGCACTCACATGTCAAACCACTGCTTCCATTTTTAAAAACCTACAATTTGCATTTTCGCCACACCAAAAAGATCCATTTAACCTCAAACCCTACACCCTCTCTCTCTCTCTCTCTCTCTCTCTCTCTCTAACCCACTTTCCAACCCTTGCTTTCGCAATCTCTGGCACCTCGACCCCTTCGACCACCCCCCCTCTCAAGCTCGTGCGAGCGGCAGCCTAGGCCATGTGGGGCTTGTGCGAGCCCGATGATCTATGTGAAAAAGCTCGAATTAGTCATGTCGCAGATAGACCCCGATCTAGACCACATATGAGGCAACGATTGTTGCCGGCCTTAGGTCCAAGGTCGGTAGTGGTTGGGACGGTGGGGGGCTAAGAGGGAGTGGGATGGTGGGTGGGTGGCCAGAATGGTGATTAGGTAGGAGAGAGAAATTTAGGGTAGGGTTTGGGTTGTTATTGGGTAAGGGTAAGGGTAATTTGGGAAGAAAAATGGCAAATTCGTAAATAAGTGGGAGTGTCATGTTGTAAATTGCCTCGTGTAAGTATCCCTTACTTAAACTATGTAGGTAGGTTGATCAAATATTTGGAATATTCTTATGTCTTGTTATATTGTGGTTTAGACATGCTCTAGGCTCCATCCTTTTCTTTTTGGCTTGCCTTCCCATGCTTATTATTTAAATAAAGCAAGTTACTTTGGAAATGTGTAATCACACGACAAGTATCATTGATTATGTCGGTAAAGTTTAGCCCAAATGAAATACACCTAACTCTTTGTCTATGTTATCCTAACATGACCGAAGCTTGGACTTGCTTTTAGCGTCACATGCTTATATCGACCGATACGTTCACTTTCAAATTTTTTAGTCAACTTGCATTAAGAAGATGTAAAAAGCTAAGAGATTCTATTACTTTTCTATGGTCTTGAAAGGAAAAGTGCTAGTGTAGGTTTCAAGCACGCAAGGTGTATTACATTTGATTCACTGGTATTTTTCATCTTTCCATCCTTTCGCAAACTTGTCGATCCTTTCCATTTTCTAAAGTCAAGCTCACATACATCGATATGATTATATAGATACATCTTCTTCTCCTTTATAAATGGGTTAGTAGACCTTCGTTAGTACGTTTCAACGCACTAATATTTTTAATCAATTAGTAAATTTCCTTAATGATACCATCTATGTGGCATGGCACATTCAAAACGTTCTTGTTGGGTGGATATGGTTGGTCTTGCGCCTTTACTTTCTATGCATCCAATAAGATCGCAATCCACAAGGAAAGTTAAAGATAGAGAGAGAGAGAGAGAGAGAGAGAGAGAGAGAGAACATATGGAGACCAAAGGAAATTATTATATTTAAGTAAGTCTACCTCTTATTGGGGAGATGGCCACTAAGGCTAAAATTGCATTTTTCTCAAAAGGGGATTACGTGAAAAACTGTAAACGCGATAAGAAGAAAAAAGAAGATGATTGTGGTTTGACTTGATATGCTTAATGGAAGACTCGGCATCACTGATTTATAGAGCCCGTGGCTTTGTTTTATTGCTGATATGTGAGGATTAATCCTTATTTTATCCATAACTTTCACAGGTCATGTCCATCAATGTGATGATCGAATTGCGTTGATCAATTTGTGTCATCATCACATGATTAGGAGTGCTATTGGTATTTGTAATCTCACTTTGCAAGAATTTGATAACTATAGTTGGGGATTGTTCTATGATAATCAGACTACAGTGCGGCGCAACTTGATCTTCTAACTCCATGGAAATTATGTTGAGATATCGTAATATCCGAACTAATAGAGAGCGAGGTATAGAAATTTTGTGAAATTACATAAACCATATATACGTTTGCTAAAACTTGTATCAAGCACCAAGCTATTGAGGTGTTGGGTAATGATCCCATCACTGACGTCGGAATTCTATCTAATCTGATTGCAGATACGCAATCCCACCAAGGCCATTTCCGCCAAACTCACCACGTGTTCTAGTAAATTGAAAGTGGATAATAAAGTTCAAGTGGAAATCGAAAGTTCTTGTAAAGTAGAAAAGATTTTAGGCAACTTGAGAGAGAAAACAATCATGGAGTTGATAACTCTCATGATCCCCCACGAAGAAGAAGACCACTAAAACCTAGAAAAAGAAAAGGTAGATCTCCATTTATACGTCATCTTTCATTTCAGGTAAGACAAATCAAAAGCAGAGCAATAAGATAATAAGAACGTGACGCATGCAATTAAATAAAAGAACTCATGCACAGGATACTCCATTTACAATCCAGTGTCAACCTTTCCAATTTATTGATTATGTCGGGCTATGTTCCTTTGTTTTTAATACACAACAAATTTCTCACATAGGTTATTCGAGCAGACATGGACACCAAGAATTATCTACGTTACGAAGATTAATGAGCCATCACCTTTTTTCCATTTGAAGCACAATGCCCTTGATAAGTTGATACTATATCGAACACTCCGTCATAATTCACTGTGAACATCTTTGCAATTGAGTTATCCAACACTATGTGGCTGAATCTGGACCCTTTAGTCGATATTTGATGTACCAATTATTTAGAGGGAGTAAACTTAAGATGTCGTATCCTATAAATTGAGAAGAATTTTATCGTTTTTCCAACAATTCAAAATAATAACTTCAGATTGTGAGAAAAACTTTATTATTGAATCTTTAATTCTTTTTTCTATCTAGCATAAATTTTTTTTGGAGTACCTCATAGAAAACTCGTACACCATCATTAGGATATATTAATTAATGAGCGCTTATGTCTTGTAGCTCTCTATGCCGACTGGATTGCAAAAGCCCATAGGCTAGGGTCCCTCCCTCCTAATTGACTTTATAAGCTCCCCAACCCCTTTGAAATTCACTTTGTTTAGACACTAATCGTTATTCTCCTATTTCTGCTAGTTAAATGAAAATTGGTTCGTTCTGACCACAAAAAAAGAAGAAGAAGGTCTCGTGGCTCTCATCGGTCTTATACCATCATGTTATACTCCAAGCAGATTACTCCTGTAGACAGCTCCAATGCCACGACCATGTGTGCGCTTTATCTCGAACTTTTGGGGTCAACGGATCGATCATTTCTCACCTAAAAAGGACCCAAGACCAGAAAGAAAAAACTTGGGTGACAGGCAACACAGAAACCCTAAACCTACCCTGCGCTCTGCATGCTAACGTGTCTCTTCATGGTCCAAGATTGCTGCAAGAGACCAAGCGAAGCACCAGATTCACACATCAGACGTTGGCCTACCTCTTCAATGGAGATAATGGTTGACCCGTATCTAAGCTTAGATATGACTTTGTTAATTCGCACTTCTCCCTGTTCCCATCGAAGAGAAACCCCACTTCTTTTTGGATAATTATCAAAATAATCATAAATTTATTGTAATTGTGTCAATTTAATCCTAAACCTTTTACATTTGTGCAAGTTCAATCCATTTGAGTGCTGGTTGGCCAAAATAATATTATTTTAATATTTTAAAAAAAATTTAAGATTTTTTCGAATTTTTTAATTTTCTTCCATCTTGCTTGGCTGGCAAGGGTTATTGGAGCTCACTAGCTACTGGGCAAGGACCGCAAAGCCCTTTCCTGGCTTTACCGGCCTCCTGCGGCCAAGGGTGATGGTCACGAGGTCACCTCGCCATGGCCACCTTCGCTCGTGGCCGGTGAGGCCATGGGAAGGCTGCCTTTGCCCAGATTTGGGCAAGGCAGCCTTGCGTGCCTCCCCCAGATTTGGAAATTTGAAAAAATAAAAAAAAATTTAATTAAAAATATTATTATTTTAGCTAGTCGACGCATCATATCAGCGCCGGCCGGCCAAATGGACTGAATTGACACAACTACAAAAGGTTTAGGACTCAATTGGCAAAAAAAAAATTAAGACTAAAGTAGCATAATTATAATAGATTTAGAACTGTTTTGATAGTTTTTTCCTTCGTTTTTGTGGTGGATGAATCTTGGGACTAGCTAGTTTGATAAACGATAGGTAGATGTGCATCCATTGGCCAATATAGAATGCTTTTTTCGGGTTCAAGAAGATGTTGATATATGCTTTTTCTTGTAAGCAAAAGGGTAAACTTATCTCTTTGCCCCCGATCGAGAGACAAGGTCTACTGTTCGCACGGTAGATAATCACGATGACTCCACAACAATATGGTATGCGCATTATCTATGACCATAGGAAGATTTGTGTTCATTGTTTCTTTCCCCATAACTAGCATGCGGAAACATAATTACACGGGACAACTATATTGCGAGTCTTAAAACTTGTTTGTGCATTCGTCAGGACTTTTAAACTATGTTGATTTAAATTCTTACAACTTGCAATTTTGATGCATTTGAGCCTTTATGTTAACTCCGTAAATTTTTAAGTGGACTGAAAATACCATGTGTCTTACTTTAGTGTCATGACGGATCTTCCTCAAACACCAAATAACGTCATTTCTTGATGCCACACAATGTTCAAAGAAAATGGAAAGTTAAGAAAAGAATTCTAAAAATAAGGAAAAAACAAGAAACATTGTGAGGGCAGTTTATCACTGGCCGATTGAGCAAAGTGAAAGTTTTAGGACTCAATTCAAGTGCACTATTATAACAAGTTTTAGGATTGCTGCTGTAATTGCCCTTAATAACATAAAACCCTCAATATATTCAGCTAAACTGCTAAGAAAAAAAATGTTAATGAATGTGTTATAAATATATTTGACTCGCTTTCCCACAGTTTAAGCATTTAAGAGAGGCAAATTTGTCTAAAATGATATTAGAACACAAGTCAAGAGTTTGAATTCCGACACTGGCTCTCGTCCTTATTCAGCCATTGATTCATGATACTCTGTCTGTTTTCTTGTTATCTAGTTATCTTATCGGTGTGATTATATCAACATCCTACATTTCACTTGGAGGACAAATCTAACACGCAAGTATGATTATTCATACATAGGCTAGAGGTACATGGTCGGCTTATTTCTTAGCAGCTCAAACTTTTTAGAAAAATGGTTTAATTGATTGTAATCTCCATGTTCTAATAGTGCTGTTACTATAAATGAACTGTACTCCAACAATTTAAAATTCTAGAAAGAAAGGGTTGCAAAACTTTCTTGGAAATAATGGTTTGAGTAATGGTAATCTGCTTGTAATATTGTTGTGGAGCTAGAAAACATCTTCAGTTGTACTCTAACAGTTTATCTTTCTAGAACAAATTTTTGCACAACTTCATCTTGGTATCAAAATTAGAAGTGTCGAATTCCTTTGATAATACTCGCACACGTTATATTTGGGTTGCTTTTTCATTATGCAGGATTAAGACCGTTATCATAAAACCATCCTCCATATGTATATTATTGGTTTTGCTTTTAACTTTCATTTTATTCAATTTGTTGAGCTTAAGTCAAATTTATTTGACATTAAACTCCTCAAACTATATGTAGCACATATATATTAGCGTTTAAAGTCATCCTCGGTGATATTCAAGTACAACTTAATGAATTGCCTCAAGGCTCGAAACAAAAACAAAGCCCTATGTACCTTCATACGACTCCTAAAACCTCCTTTTTGATTTTAAAATCTAATTATCAGAGTAATGCAACATCATATCTGGAGTCCTTTTGCTGGATTAAGAATTGAGTTGTTAATTTTTGGTACGCAAAGAAGGTGAAATCCAAAGTACAAGCGGCTGAAACTAGTGCTTGTACCAATCTTGACTTTGTCATCTATGGAGGCTTAAACTATGAACTACTCAAGATAGATGATTTCCATCTCATTATCAACTCAAATAAAAGTTGGAATCCTACTCGTTACTCAACAACCAAATTGGGTTTTTATCTTTTTCTTTTATTATTATTATCTCTTCGCATTTTCTTCCCGCCACCATGTTGGTATCATCAAATTCCAGTAATCGCAACCCACAAGGTTCGCCACGAAACATCAACTTTCTTCCTTGTGATGATGAGATTCTTTTTCTTTTTCCTTAATTTTTTCTTCTTTTTATATCTGAGAGACACCACCAATGTGGAATATATGCCTGCAACATCTTTCTAAGCGTAGCTTTCATGAAGTGACATTTGACTGTCCGATGACAGGGGTCGATCCATTCAAAGAAGCTGCAGCACGTGTAGTGACATGCTCATTCAGCTTTTTGCTGATGGATATAAAGTTGTACTCGGTGCCTGGAGACTTACTAACAGTAGAATTACGTCAGAGATCTTATATTCTCGCAAATCGAAGAATAAATCTTTATTGTGCTTGTAAAATTGATTGCAGTGTCGACGATTTCTCCACGAAGAACAAAAAGAAATCAAGAGGCGTAATTTATGGTGGGCTGCGTGAACTCAAGAATGAATATCTCTATGAAGATCTCATTAAATGCCAGCAGGCGCTTGAAGAAGAATGAACACAAAAGTTACAAACATTTAATGAAGACAAATGTCACCGAAAAGTTATCATAAGGAGTTTTTTGTGTGCATTTTCTTTTAACTTTGTGGACTTTTTGTTGTTTCGTTTAATATCATCGTAAGGAGTGTTCGAAAACTTCGTAATTCATTTAATATGTGTTTTAAGTATGTGCAATATTTATCTTTATCATTAAATATATTGTAGATGTTCTGTTATTATATAAGGACATAAAAATTAGTGTTACAAATTTATCAGCTATCAAAAAGAATTCTAAGAACAATTTCTCTTTCCAATTTTGTATCTATGTTCCAAATTTCTAAAGTTATCATTATTCTTTTGGTTCCAATAATACTTAGCTGCTTTACATTAATCAACAAACTATATGTTAGAAAAGGAAAAAAAGAAAATATAAAAAAAGGAGGGATATACGATCTTGATGGTGGCAACAATATCCTTCTATTCTTTTAATCAAAATGCTAGGTTATTTAGTCGAATAAAAGCTATATATAGGATGGGATGTTTGTAGCCCTAGGTTGGAAAACATGGATTCTCCGACATTGTTAATGGAAGATGATAATGAGATAGAGACGAACAAATGCCTGCAGTTTCTGCTTTTGTGCTAGGAAAAGCTTTTGAATATGTAAAACCTAACTATCCTGATCTAAAAAAAAAGAAAAAAAGAGAGAAGAAACTGATCACGACCAACTTTGCTCCACTTTGATTGGCAATCTTAGTCCTAAGTAACTTAATCCTAAGAATCTCAGAGAAAATTAAGAAGCCATATCTAGGAGGAACCCGTTATCTGTCTTTAATAGTCTTCTTTGTGGAAAAAATGATCTTGGACTGTTTTACATCACCCAAAGGTGCCTTCACTTTGATGTTTTTTTTTATATTTGAACTCCTAGTTTACAGACAAAATACGAGAAAACATCCTAAAAATCGCATCCTCGTTCCTTATATTATACCCAGTTTGCTATCTTTTTTTTTTTTTGGCCGTGACCAGTTTGCTGTCTAATTCCTAACATATTGAAAATGAAGTTTGACTAGCCCTTTTGCGATTTTGGTCCCCAGCCCTGAATTGCACCGAACTTGGGTCTCGGCTTCCGAATGAAAGCTTAATTCCTAGAATATTCTTGGGTCACTTTTGAATCATCGGTATAGATTATGCGATAACGTTATGGTCTTGTGCAATAATTGCAAAACGAGTTCAAAGTGAAATTGGAGTCGGGGGATGAAAGTACCAGAAAATAAGATAAGCTAAAGTTGAAGCATCAATTTCCATAGATTATAGACTAGACTTCAAAAGGTCAAACTTTACAAACCACGAGGGAAGCTTTTCAAAGAGAGACTCATTTTTTGTTGGTAGCATGACCTATGTTCTTTGTTTTCTCACAACACTTCCTCATCGTTTCAGAGCACATTCCAAAGTGGACAGTTAGTGTGGATGGAAATAAATTTTCCTACGCGAATAAATATACACCCATATGCTGCTCTCTTCCTATAACAATGGGCACCTGGCCAAATTAGGTGCGAAACACGACCTTGATTTTCGAAGCTGATTTCATCATCTAACATATCCAAGAGAACCTCAAAAGAAGAGTCCTAATTATATCAGCATGAATGTTAATTGTTTTTCAATCCGAAAGGAGATCTTATAAGGTCTTGCCACCGTGACCACTGCATAAGCATCTCCATATTGAAAGATTCATACCAATAAAATGACTGGACGCAAATAAATATCGAATCCTCATATACTTGACTGGATATGTTGCCATATAATTTGATATTTTCCGCAATTTCTCACCGATCTTCAGAATATTGCATGTATCTTGTTTGTATGTTTCCATATTATTTTTGGGGCTATACAAAGAATGACCATTGCTTGTATTCATTATTCCAGCGAAATATGGAAAACCTTCAGTATATTTCTTCTGTAGCTAACATGGTAAGCTTCCACATCCTTCATGCATAATAATCCCACATCGCTTGATTGCCGATACATTTGACAATATTTTACACGAAGTTGCTTTCACAGCTTGATTTCCAAACTCTAGTTGTTTTCCTTACGACCATATTGAGTTTGAGGAGGGATGTTAGATGGTATATGATATGTTGTATACTTGATTTGATATGTTGCCATTTAGTTTGATATTTTCCACGATTTACCGAATCTCAAAAATACTTAAAATATTACATGCATCTTGTATATATGTTTTTACATTCTATATAAGGGATCAGCATTGCTTGTATTCCTTATTCTAGGGCCCAATACTCAAAAAAAAAAAAAAAACCCCAAACTTTAGGTGTTGGGACAATTATATCCAAAACTTTTTTCTGTCTCGTAAAAAATTCTCAACTTTTATTTTTGTCCCAAATTTACCATAGTTAAATGCCATGTTATTAATGAAATTCTTTTCAACAAGCTGACATAGATAAATAATCCACAAAAGAACGTCTTCTTGGATGAGCAATTAGAGTTTAGTTTTTCAATTGGTCTCACTCTTTTTTGTATCGTTTCATTTCTTTTTCATCTCGCTCGAATCTTCCATGGCGCTCACTCCTCCATCTCTCGCGCTTAGAGTCCTCCATCTCTTGCACAAGTCAGAGCAAGAACAATTTATGAAAAAGCCATTGTCTTATCCAATATATGAAATCTCTAACCAACAAATTTCAAAATTTCTTAACTGAGAGATGTTCAAGCGTCTTGACCACGAACTCTCCAAGCGTGAGAGATAAAGAAGTGAACGCCACTGAAGATTCGAGCGAGATGGAAGGGAGACGAGACGATACGATACGAAAAAGAGTGAGAGTAATTGAAAAATCAAATCCTAATTGCTCATCCAAGAAGATATCATTTTGTGGATTATTTGTCAATATCAGTTTGCCAAAGAGAATTTTATTAATGGCTTGACATTTCACGTAAGTTCACTAATAGCCATTTCAGAGTGAAAGATTATAGTGGTAAATTTGGGACAAAAACAAAAGTTTGGGGTTTTTTATGGGACAAAAACAAAAGTTTAGGATTTTTTACGAGACAAAAAAAAAGTTTTGGATATAATTGTCCCAACACCTACAGTTTGAGGTTTTTTTTTGGTATTAGGCCCTTATTCTAGTGAAATATAGAATCCCTTCAACACATTTCTCTCATAGCTAACACAATCTTTCTATTTGCTCTTAACTTGCTTGAGAAAGGATTCAAACAAGAACTTCCATGGAGTACACACTGAGGAGGGGACTTTTTCCTCTTTTTTTTTTTGCGTGAGGCAAGATTGAAATTTATTTCCCATAAAAATCTTACTATTTACGGCACAAGATTTTATTTTTCCATTTTGACTTCTTATGAGGAGTAGTCAGGTAGGGCCATGGTTGTTTAAGTAAGCTGGATTCTAATTGAAAAATTATATTTTTACAACTCTTTAACGCTGGGATCATTTTAGGCTTCCATATTTAGCACGCAAAAAGGAAAAAAAAAAAAATACTTGCAAGGGAAACGTTTTTCCTCAACTTTGTTCCAATATCCACTTCCTTTTGCTCATCATATTCGCCTAAAATATTCTTCTAGTCAGGAATCAAAGCATAGGTCTTCTCCCTTTGGCTATGCAATTAAATTGATCATAATGGGTGTTTACTCACAATTGTAAATAGGACAACATATTCTCACCCATATGTATAGATATTTCCTTGGCTCCACAATCCCACTACTGCAACTCTACCCTTTCCTTTGCTCTGCTCATGCAAGAATTATCTAGAACATGACCAAAAAGTCCACGTCAAACGGCATACCGTTTTGCCGACCAAATCACAGTAAACACAGCCACGTAGGATGCTCTTCTCCCATTTTTTTCTTGTCTTATTTGCAAACCTCCACGAGTGACTAGTGATTACTCTTACTACTTCCACTATCTCTCACTCTCTCTATATATATGAGTGTCCCTAGAGTGTTTCGTGTGTGAAAATCTTCGAGTTCAAAACACTTGTTGCAGAGTTCAGTGTCTTCAATTTGCAAAATGGGGTTCTTCTCAAAGGTGATAATGAACCAAATTCTGGCTTTTATAGTACTTTCACTTCATTTTGAGAGTAGTTTTGCAAGGGGAAGGCATGGGAAACATTGGGAGAGTGATCAAAGTAAAGGTAAGGGAGTGACAGTAGGAGAAGGAGTAGAGGATCTGGTGATGGACTTGCCGGGCCAACCGGCTGTGAATTTCCAGCACTTTGCTGGTTACGTCCCGGTGGATGAGAGGAATAGAAGAGCACTCTTTTATTGGTTTTTTGAGGCATCTACTTCTAGCCCTGAAGCGAAACCTCTTGTTCTTTGGCTTAATGGAGGTAACCCTAGCTTAGGGATACTCTCTCTCTCTCTCTCTCTCTCTCTCTCTGTTTTGTGAGAAAAGACCCCTCAAAGTGCTCTCAATTTTCTTCCACCCTCTCTCCAAGATTCTTTCAGTTCGTCAATGGTAGGTGTCGCTAAATTATTTGGTGAGAAAGGTTAACTAACGTGTTTGACTGTGTTGGCGGACAATGATTTGGTGCTGCCGAAACCGAAGTCTTCAAACATATGTCTACTTCTTGAATATCATAACCCTACACGTATTTGAAAGAAAAAAGTACTTTTATTGATGTCAATATCTTTATACATACATCTCTTAAAATGAAAATATCACTTATGGAATAAATACAATTACTAAAGGTGAAAGGTACATCCGTCACTATTTGAGTTATGCTTACACAAGTAAGTGTTCTAACTTTGATTTATACGATATGAAAGCATGTCAAATAAGTTACTTTTTGTGATTTATTGATTAGACGACATATGGCCCTTTATTCTGAAGTGATAACTACTTATTCATATTCAAAAGCGCACGTATACCAATCACCACTATTTATGTAAACAATGTCATAGACCGATGATACCATTACTTGTTATAAAGCCTTTTATCTTTATTGGACTGAGCATCATCTATTAGGTCGACTACCACAATCTCCATTTAATTTTGTTGACCAAATCGATGAGGAGTGAGTACGTGCCATTTCTCTCATTTGTTGTTTGGGTGGGTCAGGGTTCAATCATAGGGTTGGCGATAGTTCCAATCAGTCTCAGCTCTCTAGGGTTTATTCGGAAGAAAAAGACTTTTAGGTGGTCCTAACCCTAGCTATCGTTTAAAGTAACCCACAGATTTCTCTCGTGATAAATTTTCTAATGTAATTTTCACTTTTATATGTTGGTGAGGAACGGATTAAATATAAGTGACCCTAATATAATAACCTAATTATTTTCCCTCTTTACTCTCCGTTTACCATGATGATTAAAAAAAGTATTTTTCATTGATATTTGGCCAATATCTTCTTTGTCCGATGAAGAAAGAGTACAATACAAAAACCAATAATTGTTATCGTCATCGCAAAAGAGCTGGAACCTAGAAGAGTATATATCATCTCTTAATATATATTTAATATTCTTGCATCTAGACAAAAGCTTTTTTATCCCGTTTTTTTTTTCCCCTTGTCATTTTCATAATTTGTTGCCGCACAAGTCTTTCTCTAAGAACCTCCAATTTGGAACTTTATGTGCACTTTGTTCTCTAGTAAGGTGACAAGATGCTCATTGTGTGTTTGTGTGGGGTGGTTTCAGGTCCTGGGTGCTCTTCTGTGGGATATGGTGCAACACAGGAAATTGGACCTTTCATAGTGGACACTAATGGTCATGGACTAAAGTCCAATCCCTACGCTTGGAATAAGGGTATGATTAATGGGTCTATTTCTCTCTCTCTATATATTTATATATATATTTCGATCATGCATGCACGTGATTGAGCAGTCATATAAGAAACCCTAAAAAAATCATTGAATAAATAATCTTTTCCCTGACACACTGTTGAGAGATTCCTTGACATGAGGCCATTCTTCGAACAGGAGGACACATGTCAATGTATATGTCGAGCACAGACGTTTGGAAAAATTCATGTTACCTTCCCCTAATGACCCATCTTTCGAAGTGCTGCTCTTGTGATGGATAAGAATGTATAAGATTGATCATGGTGCAAAAAGGGTTGCGTGTTAGTGCTTGGTTTTTTTTAGTACAATGTCATGATGAGATTAATGAAATGATTAAGCGGGCATATGATATGTTTTATTCTGTATTGATGACGCAGAGGCCAACATGTTATTCCTGGAATCTCCTGTTGGTGTGGGCTTTTCATACTCAAACACAAGCAGTGATTATGAAATCCTAGGAGATGACTTTACAGGTGATTTTCTATATGCAAGGTTCTTGATGCATTTATGCAGAAACCTGTGGCTGTGAACTCCCGTTTTTCCCTGACCTCTTTCTACACAGAAAGGATCTTCTGTATCTAGTCCTATAGATAGAATTCCTTTTTTTTTTTTTTTTTAAATTTCTTTTCCTTTTCTCTTTTATTTTTTTTCGTCAAAACCATGAAATACTTCTCTGATTCTAAAACTTCTTGTGGGTTGATCAGCGACCGACGCTTATACTTTCCTCCATATGTGGTTTGCAAAGTTCCCGTCGTATCGAACACGGGAATTTTACATTGCCGGAGAAAGCTATGCAGGTATTCGCCGTCAAAGTAAATTGTCGACTTCATTTAGTGAAAAATAGGCAATAATTACTTTTGGAGCTTGGACACAGGAAAATATGTGCCGGAGCTGGCTGAGCTCATCCATGACAAGAACAAGGATCCTTCCCTTCATATCAATCTCAAGGGTATCCTGGTAATTAAATAATTATAACTTGTGAGATCTATTCCTTTTTGCTACATATAAACACACATACACAATGAATATGTATTAAAAGGAAATTTTCGAGAGATGGTCCATCTATTTTGTGCGTGTGTGTTTTGCAGTTAGGTAATCCTGAAACATCTGATGCTGAGGACTGGATGGGACTAGTGGATTACGCATGGAGCCATGCAGTGATCTCTGATGAAACCCACAAAGTGATCAAAAAGACCTGTGACTTCGCCAGCAATGATACATGGAGCAACGGTGAATGCAGTGAAGCTGTGGATGAATTACTCGATCAATACAGGAAGATCGACATCTATAGTCTCTATACCTCGACGTGCATCGGTGATTCGGCAAGCTCGGATGACAAGTCGTACCAAGTCATGATGAAACGTACATCGAGCATGGTTAGTTGTCTTAATTGTTTAAGACTATACAGAATGATGCTTATTCATATCTCCATCTGTGAATTTATCCATCTTCCATGAAGGAGACGAATGAAACCAGAGTTCCGCGTCCGATTTTGAATTAGAAATGTGAAAAATGATGAATCGGCATTGACTCCTTAAACTATCACGGACGATGCACATTTTACTCTAAATCTTAAGATTAAGTAGAGAATTGTTTTGTCCATTCAATGGTCCTTCTTTTACTTGTGAGTTTTCTCCAACAAGAATTTTTCTTCTCATTTTGATTTAACATAGTGATTTAAACTAAATAAATCAGATGCCTAGGATAATGGGTGGTTATGACCCATGCCTGGATGACTATGCCAAAGCTTTCTACAACAGGCCTGACGTTCAAAAGGCCCTCCATGCGAGTGATGGTCATCATCAAAAGAATTGGAGCATTTGCAAGTACCTCTCTCTCTCTCTCTAAACATTTGCACCTGCTTTTCAAGTGAACAATCTTGCACTTTCAAGATCTCTTCCATTCTTTTCAATTAAATTAATCCTTTATGTGGTGCAATGGACGATGCACCAATGGCAGCTTTAAAATATTCAATGACTGGTCAGACTCCAAGCAATCTGTCATTCCAATATACAAGAAGCTTATTGCGGCAGGGCTTAGAATTTGGGTCTACAGGTACATAAAGATATATTCAAGCTTTGCCATGATTATTCAATCTAATTGACTGAACATAACTCACCAAACTATGATCATGAACCTTCTACTTCTGTTTATCTTGATTTTTTTTTTCCTGGTTGCATCAGTGGGGACACAGATGGGAGAGTTCCAGTGATGTCCACTAGATATAGCTTAAGTTCTTTGGGTTTGCCCATCACCAAGGCTTGGAGGCCCTGGTATCACCAAAAGCAGGTAATCATATAATACCTTCAATAGCTTTCCATATATATAACCCAAACGGGAAGCGCCAACTGATACAAAATGCAGGTGAGTGGTTGGTATCAAGAGTACGAGGGGCTGACATTTGCAACGTTCAGAGGGGCTGGTCATGCCGTGCCGATCTTCAAGCCGAGCGACTCGCTCGTGCTCTTCTCTTCTTTTCTCAACGCGCAAGCTCTTCCATCTGCTCGCTGAGGAAACAGCAAGGAAAAGAGAACAAAAAAAAGGAGTCTTTCATGTGAACTCAATTTTCCAAACAGTTGAGCCTACATGTAGCAGGGAAGAGCAGAAGTAGGAGAATAAATAGGGTTTGGACTTTCAGGTTTGGCAGCAGTGTATTTGGAGAGAAGTTATTGCAGTTCTACTCTTCTTTCAGTCTTAAGAGGCAGTCTCAGTCACAATCCTTAATCCAGATCTGTTTTGAATCTTAATTTCCATTCAATTCTTATTCAAAAGCGATGATTCAAAATGGAAACCTCAATCCTCGATATGCTTCAGCAGAAATTAATGAATTCCTAGATCAAATCAATCAGTAAGACTGATGGATGTTTTCCTAACCCTGGAGTCTCTTTGAATCCTCGTTTACGCGGGAATGTATTAAGACTGGTGAGGGACGATGTGAAGAAGTGCAAAGAGATCAAGGCTTCGGGACCACGGACGCCTATTCTTTTATATTATCTATATTTTGAAGGTATCAATTACTGATTCCTTTCGTAAATTACTATTTTTTATGTCGTTGAGACAGCAAACGCCTATTCTTTTAAGTCATCGAGCAATAGCCATTACTCAAATTGATTATTTCAACCACGAGTGTGAACGGTTGCTGACACTAGTTGCCCCTTCTTTCCTTTTCAGGAAAATTACCAAATGCAATTATGCCAATTCAGTCCATTTTATTTGCCGGCGCTGACATAACTAATTTTTAATAATATTTTAATATTTTATCTATTTTTTTAAAAAAATTCCTTTTTTTCATTTTCTTTTTTCTACCTTTCTACTGTGGCTGGCGACAGTCACCGGAGATCACTAGCCATTGGGCGAGGCCACCTTGCCCAAATCTGGGCGAGGGTAGCCTTGCCCTAGCTCACCAGCGGCGACGAAGGCGGCCTCACCCCCGGCTAGAGAGGCCATGGGGCCTTCGCTTGTGGTTGGCGAGGCTGGCCTCGCCCATAGCCGCTCTTGTTCGCGAAGGAAGACCCACTTGCGTGACTAGGCATGGCCACGAGCGAGGCCCACCTAGCCGACTGCAGGCAAAGGCCCCATGGCCTCGCCAGTCGTGGGTGAGGCTGCCTTCACCCGCGACAGATGAGCCAGGGCGAGACTGCCCTCGCCTAGTGGCTGGCTAGCTCCGGTGATCGTCACCGGCCATAGGCCACAGTAGAAAGGTAGAAAAAAGAAAAAAAGATAAAGATAAAAAATTGATAAAATATTAAAATATTATTAAAAATTATCCACGTCAGTGCTAGTAGGCCACGTCAGTGCTGGCTAGCAAAATAGACTAAACTGGCACAAATATAAAAATTTTATGACTGAATTGACACAAAAAAAGGTTTGGGATTGAAAATTTAGAAATTTTTTGATAATTTTCCTTTCCTTTTCTGATTATCAAAAAACAACAAGGAAAAAAAAAAAAATCAAGGCTTATCCCACTATTTATCGTGGCTCGGCTATATAAATTCTATTCTCCTATTACACTTAATTTCTTATTATATCCCCTATAAAACCTAACTATTTCAAAATTTTAATTATCGTTTCCTCCCATGTCCCTCTAGATCTTCCCTTACCCTTTTTAATTAACCCGTATTTTCATCCCTTGTTCACATCTCCTCACTAAAGCATCAGAAGGCTTTCGTTGAACACGGCCCGAAACCATCTCAAGCGACACTCTCTCATTCTATTCTTTAATAAGACATCTACTTTTTTCTTTTTTTCATCAAAAGGAATTTTTCATTTCACATAAAGAGAGGTACATAACTTCAAGATAAAACCAATCACAAAACGTTACAATACAGTGCAAATCTAAAAAGTAAATTACTTGATGTAACCTACAACAACTCCCTCCTTCCACAAGAACGAATTTGTCATAGCATCATAGTACAAACGATGGTTGATTACTGAAACTCGCATTATCATCGGTGATGAGCAGACGTTGAAATCTTCGTCTTCCTCTATAGCAGGCTCCACTCATTAGGAAAATTCTCAAACTCTCGTGAGCCTCTCTCCCTTTCTGCGTTCTCTCTCTTCCCTCTCTCTTCACTCAGAGAGCAAGCAAAAGTCTCTCTCTCTCTCTCTCTCTCTCGCCGCGAATTGTGCTCTCTCTGCTTCGTCCTCGCAACAATCTTCGCTTTCAGTCCCGAAATCGTCTCTGTGCACCATCACCGTCCCCCGATGGAGCTAGGGCTCGAAGTCTTTTCCAAGCACCCCAACAGAAACACCCAAAATACAGAGTCTTTTCCAAGTGAGAATAGAATAGCTACAACAGGAAAGCTAAAGAATCAAAGCTTCAAGCACAAACCATCAATCTTTCCCAAGTTTCAACCAAAACCCATTTCTCCAAAACCCCCACAATTTACTTTCAAGAAGCACCAAGCCATGATTTGACCCATTAAACTCCCCTGATATATGGGTTTTTTTTTGTGCAAAGTCCTCTTCTTTACCCTTCCTCTTCCTCTCTTTGTATTGTTGTATAAGAGTTTTTCTCATGTGGGCTACATTAATTGATATCGTAATTTATCGTTTTACAGGATTTGTCTAATAAGGTAAGATATAAGAATTTTTAATTAGTCTAATGTGAGCTCAGCTTATGTGAGTCGAGTTGAGCTCAGCCCATAATACAAGGGCCTGGCTAAAAATTTTATAAACATCATTCAAGTCTCTTCTTTAATCCTATTACACAAACAACCTCACATAAGGAGTAGTCAAAGGATTGCATCGTGAGGGGCAGTCTCATTGAGCCAGTGATTCGGAGGGTAATAGAGGAGAAGCACTTGAGCTTTTGATCGTTGCTATTCTGCATCAAGAATGATGGATCTCAATTTAGGTGCACCAATCCCTTTAATCCATTACTGTGTTTCTAGTTTCTCACCATGGTGTTCTTGGGGTGCTATTTTCGACGACCAACATGTTCCTCCCTCAAGTCCCATTTGTTGAACTTGAGAGGCGCAGCTCTGATATTAATTGTTAGGATTCAAGTGGTTGCCAATTGCAACAACACTATATTTTATTAGAGCAAGAACTCTCACTTTTACACCACTCATACATACACTTTGTACACTCTTAGATGGATGCCAAGCTCACTCCTCAAATGAGGATGCTTGGGTATTTATAGACCTAAGGAGGTGGTCATGCCTCCTAAAATATCTAGATATTTCTAGCAAATTATCTTCCTAGAAGTATCCTAGAAATATCCTAGATGTTTCTAGATAATGTCTCTCTAGAAATATCTAAATAACATTTCCCTAGATATTTCTAGAGAAAATATCTCTATAAATATTTCTATCTTTCTCTAGATAGTCCTAGAGAAAATGTCTTCTTAAATTTTCTACACTCTTCATACAAAATATATAGATATTTTATACAACAACTTGCTCTACAAATGATAGAGCATTCTAGAGAAGGCTAGACTAGGAATGATGGAGAAGAATCTAGAAGGTGGAAGAGAGGAGGCGGTGCATCTTCAATACTCCCTCTCACCGACTACTCTCTCTTAATGCCGACCTTGTGATCATACCAAGTTGCGTTCGAAACTCTTCAAACTTTGCAGCTCCAAGTCCTTTGGTGAATATGTCTGCAACTTGATTACTTGTCTTGGTGTATTCCATCTTTATCTCGCCACGTAATACTTTTTCCTGTAGGAAATGATAGTGTACTTCTATGTGCTTGGTCCTCGCATGGAAAACTGGATTCTCTGCCAAGCTTATTGCTGATAGATTATCACAGTATAACAGTGTCGAGTAGTGTACTGGTTGATTAAGATCTTCCATCAGTTGTACCAACCACGTATTCTCTTGAGCTGCCATTGCCGCTGCTCTATACTCAGCTTCCGTTGTAGATAGTGACACAGTTGGCTGTCTTTTACTACACCATGACACTACTGCTGAACCGAGGCTAAACATATACCCAGTAGTTGATCGACGTGTGTCATGATCTTTGGCAAAGTCAGCATCGCAATGGCCTACTATCTCACATGATGTTTCTTTCTTATACAAGAGTCCAAAGTCAAATGTACCATTTACATACCTTAGTATGTGCTTGACTGCATCCAAGTGAGGCTTTCGTGGTTTTTCCATGAACCGACTCACTACTCCCACTGCGAAGACGAGGTCAGGCCGTGTTATGGTTAGATAAATAAGGCTGCCCACCAGTTGCCTATACATAGTTGAGTCTTCTAATTCTCATCCTTCATTTGCACATAGCTTTACATTTCCATCCAATGGAGTAGATATAGGCTTGCAATCAAGCATCCCAAATTTTTCTAGGAGATCTCGTACATACTTCTGCTGACATAAGAATAGTCCCTCTTTGGTCCGCTCAACCTTAAGTCCCAGAAAATGTTTCAGCTCTCCAAGCTCCTTCATCTGAAATCGTACTGAGAGATTGACTCTAATTTGACATATCTCATCTTCATCATCTCTAGTGATGATTAAGTCATCCACATAGACTAATACTATTGCAAGCTTGCCATCCTCTGCCTTTACAAACAAGCTTGAGTCTGCTGGTGCTACTGAGTAACCATTTTGCACCAAGAATTCAGCAATTTTTCCATACCATGCTCTCGGAGCTTGCTTTAAACCATAGAGAGCTTTCTTTAACTTGCAAACATAATCCGGATGAGTCTTACTCTTGAAGCCGTCTGGCTGCTCTATATATATATATCTCGATCTAGTTCTCCATGTAAGAAAGCATTCTTCACGTCCATTTGTCATAACTTCCAAGACTTGCTTGCGGCAAGTGCTAGTAAGACTCGAACTGAAGTAACCTTTGCTACCGGACTAAAGGTCTCATCATAATCTAGGCCATACTTTTGAGACAATCCTTGAGCAACTAAACATGCCTTATATCTTTCTATTGACCCATTTGGTCGAGTTTTAAGTTTATAAACCCATTTACAAGATATAGGACGTACCTCTTCAGGCCTTGGCACCAAATCCCATGTCTCGTTCTTTCTTAGTGCTTTGATCTCTTCTTCCATGGCCTTCCTCCATTCCTCGTCATGCGAAGCCTCCTCGTATGTCGAAGGCTCACTCACTCCGATATCTTCTATTAATGCCGCATTGGCATATTTGAGATTTGATCTTCTTTGCCTTGTTGATCTCCTAAATTGAGGTACCAAATCCTTAGGTTCTTCAATCTGACTTGGTCGAACCTCTTCTGTCATTCTTGGATGTACCCTAGTTCGCCACGGACTCTTTGATTTTTCTGGTGACTGTGCTTCGGCTTCTTCTCTTTCGCCTACAGGTTCTTCCATTCTTTCATGGACCTCATCTTCAATTTGTTTTGAATTTCGTAATTCATCGGCTTGTAACGACCACAACGATGATAGTTCATCGAACACCACATTTCTGGAAGTGTAACACCTCCCTGTTGTAGGATCACAACATTTCCATCCTTTCCGTTGATTATCGTAGCCCACAAATATGCAGTGAACTGCCTTCTTATCGAACTTGCTGCGTAGATGGTCTGGCACAAATGCATAGCATACACATCCAAATACTCTAAAATGACTTACCGTGGGCTTGCGATTCCATAATTTCTCGTACGGTGACATAAAGTCAAGTCTTGCTTGTGGTAGTCTATTGATCACATGTGCAGTTGTCTTCATGCATTCAGCCTAACATCTGGGTGGAACATTCTTCGCATGCAACATGCTCCTGCAAGTCTCTGCCAAATGCTGATTCTTTCTTTCGGCAACTCCATTTTGTTGTGGCGTATTCGAACAAGTAAATTGTCGACGTATCTTGCAATCTTGCAAATACTTTATAAACTCATTTGATGTATATTCTCCCCCATTGTCAGTACGGAGGCATAATATTTTCTTGCCTACTTCATTTTCTACTTTTTCTTTAAACTCCTTAAATTTGCTTAAAGCCTCGGATTTTTCTTTCATAAAGTAAACCCAGACATACCTGGAGAAGTCGTCGATGAACGTTATCATGTACTTCGATCCTCTGACTGATGGTTGCTTCACTGGTCCAAATACGTCTGAGTGGATGAGCTCGAGAGACATCTTAGCTTTGAATGTGGACTCTTCATATGGAAGCTGATGTGCCTTCCCGTATTGGCATCCGGCACAGACTACGTCTTCTTGAACTTCCAAATGGGGAAGACCCTTTAGCATGCCTTTCTTCATCATCACCTTTAACTTATGATAGCTTACGTGCCCGAGCCGTGCATGCCACAAATCAGGTGTATCACTCTTTCGAGTTTTGTCCACATATGCCGTCTGTGCTGACATCACATAGACAGATTCTAGTCGACGCCCTGCCATGATTGGTGTACCAGTAGATTTCAATTGCGATACACCTTCACGTCTCTTGGACCAAACACCATATAATTGCCTGAGTCTGTGAGTTGTGCCACGGACAATAGATTTTTCTTCATTCCCGGCACATGATACATGTTTTTCAGTTCAATTTGATGTGAACTGAATCGAGGTGTTATCATTGTTTGGCCAACATGGGTAATCGGCAACCTTGAATTGTCTGTAGTGACAACTACTCGTCCACCAATATACTCTGACACATTTGATAGCTTGCCTTCGTCTCCAGTCATATGATTCGAACACCCTGAATCAACTATCCAATCATTATTATAATTGAGGAATTTATCACTTACCGTGATGAGGGCCGTCTCATCTTCTATCTCAATGGTGGAGGAGGCTACGAGCTCTTCTTGTTCCTCTACTGCAAAGGACACTTGGAAATCCCACTCCTCTTCGCTATCATTCTCCTTAGATACCGCAACATTTCCCTCAACTCTTTTGAGTCGACAATCCCTGGCAAAGTGACCTATTTTGCCGCAGTTGTAACACCGTCCATTACGCTTTCTATTGCCCTTTTCTTCATTTTCATCTTTGTCGCGATCTTGCCGAGCTCCTCCTAGCCGAGGGCCCGCCCCTCGTGGTCGCTTTTGCCATTCTCCATGACTTTTCCTCTGTTTGCCATCTCTAATGCTTGCATCATTTCTCCTCTGAACTTTGAACCCTCTTTTATTACTAAAGAGGGTACTTTCCTCTTCCTTAACTGAGACCTTAGATATTTGTCTATCTAAGGCCTCTTGGTTGGCCAATATATTCTCCAACTCAGTTAGAGTTGGCTCTTCTGCCCATCCACAGGTGGCCGTAACAATACCATTATATTCCGGCCTTAACCCGTGAATAATAATTCTTCTCATCCTTGTTTCCGAGACGGCATTCTGAGGATCTAATTTTGAGATTTCTTCACAAATAGATTTAGCTTTAGAGAAATATTGACTTACCGTCATATTTTGTTGCGACACCGACAATAGCTCGTTCTCCAACCTTTGCAATTTGGCATCGTTCGTCCTTGCGAATAGCATCGCCAAGTTATCCCATGCCTCCTTTGGAGTAGTTGCGCTCTTGATGTGCTGTAACAACTCATCTTCAACAGTTACAGCAAGAACGTAGAGAGCCTTACCTGCTTTGATGTTCCATTTTCTCAATTCGGCATCGTTCGTGGGTGGTGTGGTGGTGCCGCCGCCAACGATATCCCACAAGTCTTGGCCTAGCAAGTAATACTTCATGCGGGTACTCCAATTGTTATAATTGGAGCTATTGAGCTTCTCGATGCCGTTCACCGAACTTGAGAAATCCACCATTGTGACTTGGTTAAAATGCCCGGCACTTCACCAAGTAAGCTTGGTCCCCGACCAGCTGGCTTCACAATCCCTGACTTGTGCACTAGTAGAACTCCGGCGTGCTCCGCTCTTGACCACTTGCTCACGTACGGTGGTCCCTAACCATTATCGTCACGTACCACACTTCGAGTCACTAGGCTCACGGTCCCCGACCGCCTTGCTCTGATACGGTGCCCGATTCCTAAGCTCTGATACAACTTGTTGAACTTGAGAGGCGCAGCTCTGATATTAATTGTTGGGATTCAAGTGGTTGCCAATTGCAACAACACTATATTTTATTAGAGCAAGAACTCTCACTTTTACACCACTCACACGTACACTTTGTACACTCTTAGATGGATGCCAAGCTCACTCCTCAAATGAGGATGCTTGGATATTTATAGACCTAAGGAGGTGGTCATGCCTCCTAAAATATCTAGATATTTCTAGCAAATTATCTTCCTAGAAGTATCCTAGAAATATCCTAGATATTTCTAGATAATGTCTCCTTAGAAATATCTAGATAACATTTCCCTAGATATTTCTAGAGAAAATATCTCTATAAATATTTCTATCTTTCTCTAGCTAGTTCTAGAGAAAATGTCTTCCTAAATTTTCTACACTCTTCATACAAAATATATAGATATTTTATACTACAACTTGCTCTACAAATGATAGAGCATTCTAGAGAAGGCTAGATTAGGAATGATGGAGAAGAATCTAGAAGGTGGAAGAGAGGAGGCGGTGCATCTTCAATACCATTTGCCAAATCTATCACTGGCTATAGTGCTCTGGTCTATAAAGGGTGTGCAAAGCAAGCCTTCATGGATCTGACAGGGGTCTACTCGCAATCCCCGAGTGGGTCATCTCCGGACGCGGCAGCGGAGGCAGATGAGGCAAAGGCAGCAGAGATAGAGAGCAGAGCTAGGTCGTGCGAGTCCGGAGGGGGAGAGAGAGAGAGAGAGAGAGAGAGTGACGCGTGAGGGGAGAGTCTTGTGAAGGAAGAGAGCACATGGGAGAAAGAGACCGTGCAATGGAGAGGGAGAGAGAGAGAGGGGCCGCGAGTTTATTATTTTTCTGACAGGTGAGGCCGCGTCCAACATGTGTCGCATGATGAATAGACTCGTGTATGGCTGACTTGGCATTACTAACGTACCTAATGTTTTATCCAAGACATTAAGTTAACAACCAATACCATTAATTCATGCATGAAGAGATACCACTGTTATAACTAGGCGAAACACAACTTAAAACTAGATGACTTGTACATCTTCTCCCATCTCTTCACTGGAGCAGTTTGGGTAGACATTCGATACACAATAAAGCTCTTCCTAGGAAAACTCTCGAGGGCGAATTGGCTGGAAAGGCTCTTGGTCACAAACACCGGTGGCTTCGGTCCCGGTTGCTCCGGCAAAGGCCTCAGGGGCTTCAATTTGGGGACTTGCGGAGGGACTATGAGTGCTTTCTGGATGTCGTGGAGCATGTCCGTGTCTGAGTCGTAGCGGTTGGAGGAGTTGAAGAACATGTGGAAGACTTGCAAGCACCCGAGGTGGAGGCGCCTGCTCGGTTTGGGCAAGTCGCAGAGCTCGTCGAGGACGTGTTGGAGGAACTCTTTCTTCAGTTGGTCTAGCTGCAATTGCACGAATTTGATGGAGTCCTCAATGTTGGCTTCGGGGTTTTCCTTTAGGTAGAGCAGCACAAAGTTCAATTTCCCTTGCTTTTCTTCTTTCTGTAATGAGAGAGTGAGAGAGAGAGAGAGAGAGAGAGACAAGTAGGCGGGGCTTGTGAGGAGAAAATCGTAAAAAACAGGGAAATGAAATAAGAGAGTGTACATAGGGAGCAGCGGCCAACTAAGCTTTTATCATATCGAACAGTTCAAATAGGCTCAAGACGCATGCTATCCAACATTGAAAACTTTACCAGGTAGCTTAGGACGTCATTCAACAACCGAGTGATGACCATGAGCAATTTGGTGATGGGATGGTAGGGGTTGGACCACAGCTGGTGCGACGGCGTCGTGGGGCTCACGAGGCACAAAGAGGGAAGGACTAAGGCGTGTGCTGCAACAGAAACCATGCCCACGTCGAGGTACTCCTGCGTCGGAGGCGCACCTCCACTTCGGCTCCACTTCGGCTCCACTTCGCTTCCATGAGCCATGAATCAAATGTCTCTCCCCACTTTTGAAACAAACACACAGTATTTTAGCCCATTCAAAAGAAAAATATTGGTCGATGTAGCAAGGTGCAGAAAGAGAGTATAACGTAGGAACATGAGACGTACTATATGTTGAAGGTTTTTCTTGATGTCCTCCCCCGATTGTTTGAAGCATTTCATTCTGAAGTCAGTAACGAGATTGTCGAGGGCTTTGAATATGGTCTCGGCGTGCCCACTTAGTCCTTCACCGTCCCACCTAATATAATGTTCGTCACCCATAGAAAGAGGCGATCTTAAGGGTAACTAATCGAATGGACCTTGACGTGATTATCAGTTTAAAGCTACAAACATTTATCTTGTGTGTAGGCGTGTAATTGCCTCGTGCATATAGTTTAGTGAATGGAACGCTTGAGATAAGTTATAGAAATAGTAAGTTGGTGTTAAACAAACACTAATGATGATAAAAATACCTTCGAACAGCATCGGTAAGCTTTTCCAGATCCTCTAATGAACCTTCCACGTCGAAAAAGTCGTCGGCAACGGTTACTACAATCCCGCTCTTGGCGACCAGTACTCGCACATCGGAGTTGCAAGGCAGAGAAACGGCAGTGGCGACAGCAAAATAAGAGTACGCTGTCTTCTCTCGACTGAATCCCATCTTGCTAAGTCCGGTTGTTTCGGACCACCTGACCTCATCCATTAATGAAGAGTCGTTAGAAATAATTATTTGCTAATAAACAACCCAATACCAAACCATATGTATGTATATTATATACCCTTTTACTACATCAAGCTCCATCCTGTAAACGGATTGTCTCAGTACAAAGTTCTGCAGAGCAAGTTGCACTATATCTTGATTATGAACCAATGATGACCTAATGAAATCAAAGAGAAACAAAAAGTTAATTGCATGTTATAGCATAAGTAATAAGGCAAGATTATAATTTCCCCTTTAAGACATTAATACCTATGGCAAGAAAATTTTCCCATCCATAGAACACAAGCATCTTTTTCCTCCAACCACGTCCTATGTTCCAGGTGGTCTAGGCGAGCCATCCATGGAAGACCCAGTTCGTGCTCAATCTACATGGACATTTCAAGTGTCAACCGATATCTTAACTTATCATTCAGAACGAGAAGAAGTACCAAATATTTACACTAACCATTCTGCGATGACTCGACGAGATGATGCCTTCATCTCTCGTTCCTCCGGATGCGATTTTCTCAAGACACTTCCTCGAGAAAGCTCTTGCTTTCTCAAGTTGATGTTCATCTGGCAGCATAAGATTGCTGGCTCTATAAACATTAAGGAGCACGCTCGAGTAGTATTCATAATGTTTTTCGACGTGATCTCGAACTTCTTCACGATCTAAAAACCAACAAAAGCTTGCTGCAAAATGCAGAATACAATTGAAATTAATGGAACCACTTCAAAATATTATCCACGAAGACCGCAAGGAAAAGGAACCGATTGAGGAACTTATAAAGCTTGCAACTCGTACATGGTGAGACACTATAACCATGCATGCGCAAAAGC
>BCNH02000004.1:4941218-4967799 GCA_001662345.2 Metrosideros polymorpha var. glaberrima | reverse complement strand
CTATACGACTGTTGCATTTCAATAAGGAAACGAATACAATAGTTACTTGCATCATCTTTTACATGCTTTCTTAATATTGGAGAACTCATGTCCACATTGACTTAAGTTCAAGTTTTGTCGATGATCGATTGACTTTATTTAAACTAGAAACCACATTGGATTTGGTGGGTTAGGCCGTACATTGAAAAGTGAACGAAGTCAACTGATTGAAAGTTAAGTACAGAGTTAGGACCCAAAAAAAAAAAAGGGTTAAGTACAGAGTTTATTTTAGTGATCACAAAAGTAATCTACTTACCAAAGTATATTTTATCCTAGAAGGAATAATTATAGTTGCAATGGCTGTATTTCGAGATAAATAAAGAAAATTATGTTGGTGATGGCCATATTTCGGTGTTTATTTGAAAGTGAAGCATTGGTACCTTTCTCTATCAAAGGTGAGCCGACATGCCACTTTTTGAGCACGGTCATGCAAACAAGGGTTGAAGCAAGACACTCCGCTCCATCGGACATTTCATGTTCGTCATGATCATAATCTCCCCAAAACCCTTCTTCATTCTGATTGTGGAGCACCCAATTCAGACACCCCTTAAACATGGGACGATCATGTCGGCGAGGATCGGGAATCATCTCCAACCATGCAGTGTCATATGGCGAAGAAGAGAGGAATGAGCGCAAGCCCACGTCGGGGAGTATCTCCCCTTTGATCATTTTGACAAGAGATTGAATCGAGGGCTTTTGGGACTCCATGAAGATTTGGGTGAGAAGGATTTGGCTTGCTTCTTAGAATGGAGATTGCGTAAACCCATTAGGTCTATTTATACATGAATTTGAGCCAGTTCCTTTCAGGGGCCGTGTCATGTGAAAACGGTGGATGCCATCTCTCTCTCGTTAGCCTGACTAGCATTTAAGGCACCGAAGAAACAGGGGCTTCTCTTGTGCTGAGGTGGAAAAGAAATTATTGTACTCTGAGGCGGTACTTGAATAACGTGCGAACAGAACAAAATGAGTTGAAATTGGGATAATGTGCGAACTAGGAAGAATTGGGATGGAATTGAGATGAGACATTTTATTTGGTAAGCGCAACAGAAGTGTAAGCACGAGATTGTAATGGTTTCCTTACGAGGGAGATTACTAAAAGAGAATCTAATTTGAACCAATTAATTATTTTACCTAGGTATAGAAGAAACATATAGACACTCTTTCACTCAAAAGTATAAATTATTTTATGAGCTCACTAAATATGTTAACCGCTCCAAAAACATCGATTGAACAAACCCTATTTTCATCTTTAGATCTTTCATGCTAGGCCAACTCTTTCCTCAAATCCGAAGTCAGGTATCCATTTGCACCACACCTCGTTGTCGCGCACGTAACCTCCGTCATTGCTATCTGTCGCACCTACAGAGAGAGAGAGAGAGAGAGAGAGAGAGAGAGAGAGAGAGAGAGAGAGGTTTCTAGGATTTTTCCGTGTAATCTCTCATAAACTATGGGGCGCTTTGGTTATTTTGGAGCAATTGTAGATAATCCACATCCTTCTTCCGCATGACCCTAATAAAATTAAAGCAAAACAATACTCGATATATTATTAACAAGAATTTACAAGGTCATGCCAAAAGATTAGTTAAGCTTAATTATGATCTGCTTTGTTTGAATATGGTTTACTTATTAGTGGCTACATTCATGTATTATCTAAAGCACTCTTAGATTGTATAATGGTGGCGTAAAAAATTATTACAAAGCGAGGTTTAAACAATGACATGTTTACATTTTTTGGTGTTGGCAACTGTGTTCATTCCATTCCATGAGTGGGTGAGAGTTTCAATTTCTGAAATATTGTTGTATACTCTTTTTTGTCTAACGGGGGGCTTTCATCAAGAACGTACAGCGAAATGTGGAGGTTCAATAATCAAAATATATACACTATAGGTGCATTTATTTCGCGAAAAATCATTAAATTGAAAACTTTTCAAAAAGGGGAAAATTGTCCAAAAGTGAATGAAATGTATTTTCTTTAACGACGGAATTTATGTGTCCTGATTTTAGTACTTTTTTTGTCGAAAGAAAATTGTATTCATTACTCAAAAGGATACATGAGAAGTACATAAACTTCAATGTGCATGGATACTCCCATTAGCTAATGGTTTAAGATTCAAACATATGTTTACCACCTCCCATTTTGTGAATTTTTTTACGATTTGGATGCACTTGTTTGTGTTATATTCTTGTATTTTGCTTGTGAGACTTTGTGGGACCACTCTTAATTGTTCTAAAAGCTTAAATTAGTATATGAAAGTGTGGTTTAATATTTAATTATTTTAACACCCTTCACGCTTAGTCTGATTTTTTTTTTACTTTGTACTAAGCGTGGAAATATTTCATTTGCGAGGCAAATAGGGGCTTAAAAAGATTTGAACTTAGGTTCTCTTGTTTTGATACCACGTGAGATTTTGTAGGATCACTGCCAATTGTTATAAAAACTTAAACAATTAAATGAAAGCGTGGTTTAATAATTAAATACTCCAATATCGCCAATGAAGGAGGACTTAAAATTACAATTTGCATCCAAATTGAAGTTTTGACTTAGATGCCACATTTAGCAAATCAAGTTCAACTGGGTCCTTGTGGGTACTAGGAATTGGGCCAACCTTTACCAATTTAAGGTTGAGAAATGCCCGAGTTAGAGGATATTCTGTCCATACGAAGCATGTCCCGAAATAATTGACACGGAACAACGACATGACAGACCGATTTCTGATATTATGGCGGGACATCGCTGAAATAATTGCAGCAATGGTGAAAGCCTCTCAAAATACTGCAGGTCGTCTCGATTTTCTTTTTGCGTCGTTTATCTCAGTGACGGAATCAGTGACATCGGTAGACCTAGTATTCATGGAAGGAGGACTTCAAATTACAGTTTGCATCCAAATCAAAGTTCTGACCCGGATGCCACATTTAGCAAATCGAGTTCAACTGGGTGTTGACACCTAAAATTTTGACTCCCCATTTAGAATTAATTGCATAGAAAATTAGGGATTAATTTTTAACCCCTAACCAAAAATATTAAAGTTAAGTTAGGAGCATAATTCATTAACTGCATTTGCATTAGACTGGCATATGAACTTAAGAGATGGAGATTCTGAGCTTAATTGAATAAATTGAAACAAATCCATTAATTGAAAAAGTTCATGGCTGAAGATGAGAATTTCTGTTGGGGTGATAAACCCCGGACATATTCATGAAAAATAAAAAGGACAGAGATCAACATTATTCGGTTATGGATGCTGGGCAAGTGTCGTTCAAAACAGAGAAAAGACAAAACATGGGTTTGAAAAGAGAAAAGATAGACAAAGAAGCAATATCCAAAAAAGAGAAGACGATCTGCCTTCTTTCCTCTAAAACCTGAGCTATCCTCACCTATATAAGAACTCTTAGTCTCGGCACATAGGGGAGGGGGGAGAAAACTCATTCAGAAAATACACGCGACACACGTGAGGAAACTCAGAGAGAGGGAGGGACGATCCGTGGCCGTCTCCACGCAACCGCGCCCAGCCTCCGCTAGCCACTTCCCTGGTCGTTCTGCTCACCGCAGTAAAGTCCAGCGACCCGACTGAGCCATTGCCCGAGCAGTCTATCGCGGTGAGTCCAGTCTGTGACGAATAGCCGCATGTAAACCCGAAGCCAGCGCATCTCCCGTGAAGCAGCTCCTGTCCAACCTGTTGCGCGATCACCATCATCCAGCCGAGTTCCACCACAACGAATTACTGCTTCACCATCTTTCCAAGTCCCCCGCTGAGTTTGTCGTGCCTTGAAGCCGAGCCTCACCGATGACAATGTTGCTGCTTCCCAATCGTGACCAAGCAGAATTCTGGGCACAAGCAGACAAAAATAAAAGAGAAGAAAAGAAGTAGGGGGACTTGGGCTTACTTGGCGTGACATGCAGAAGAAGTCTAAGGAGAATAGTTCTCTTCATCATTCCTTGTTGAACTTTGTTTGATTCTTACAGATTCCCTCAGCTGGCGCACGATCCAGGCGAGTCCCGTAGAAATTTTGTTCGCACCTCAGCGAGCTCGTCCGTAACTGCCCACTTGTGAACCACCGCGAGGCGCACGGCTACTCACCAGACCAATGAGTTGACTAACCAAGAAGCCACGAATAGCTGCTGGTCCTCACCGTCCGCGATTCCATCCGAGTCGATCTGAAATCCTGAGCCGATCCGATTTTCGATTTGAATTAGGAAAGTTTATCTGAAAAGGTAAAATTTCGTATCTCTAATTAATTTGATATATTTGGTTGCCTATCCTGAATATCACATTATCTCTAACATTATCTCTAAGTGATAGGTAATTTAAATTAGGGATTATTCCCTAATTTGCCAACCGCACATGGATTTTTAATTTCGTCTAAAAGACTTTAGACGAATTATTAATCTGCGAGTTTTAAATCCGATACGTTAATCTATAAGATGTTAGATTAATAATCGAATTTAAACGGCAAAAATATCAAGTTGATTATCGCTTTCCTTATTTGAATTTGTTTGCATGGATTTTATCTCTATTTTATTTATCTCCGCATGCTTTAAAAATCTAAAAAAATCATTTAGATTAGGTTGCATCTTTTAGGATAGATTGCATTCTCAATTTAGAATTTTCTGAATATTTTTAGGATATTTTAGATAATTCTAGTTTAATTTTAGGATGAAATAGGATTTTTCTGGATAACTTTCCTACTTTAAATAGGATAGAATTTCTCGGTTATCTTGATTAGAATTTTAGAATATCTTAATATAGGATTCCTTGATGTGATGGTGTCTTGGGATAGGATTAGAATTCTAAGATAGATTTTATTTTAAATTAGGATTGGATTAGTTTTAATTCATAGTAGATTAGATAATGCATTTTCTTAGATAGTTAGATTTCATTGAATATTAATTTCGAAAATACAAAAAAAGATCATTCGCATCTCATTTGCATATCATAATGCCATGTCATCTTTGTATGTCATATAGTCTAAATCCATTGAGTATTATGTCCAAGTGCATTCATTTTTTGCCCATCATTAGACTTAGGTCATTTAATTAGAATATCATGTAAATTGCATGTCATTTAGCATAGTCATGTAGATAAGTTAACTTCATGTCATGATAGTTAGGAATCATTTTAAATAACTCATGCACGTTAGGGTAGATGCATATAGCTTTTCCTATGTTATTGCATTTTGAATAATTTCATGCATTTCATATAGGATAGTTTTCTTTTATTAAAAAAGTGAAAACCAAAAAGAGAGAACAAAATGTGTGGCGCGTGCTCCATGTTATTCATCACTTGAATTGGGTGTTTATTTTATTGGATGCGCACCCGTGTGATAACCTATGCTTAGCACTTTAGGTTAAAATTGAATCAAGCTGCCTGCAAACATTTTTTCATAAAAGTGAAAGGTACCGAAAGGGCGTTAGAAAATATTTAGCGTAATCAAGTCCTTGAATTCATAATCTCTGGTTCGTAGAAGTAGAGTGATCCTCCCATTACTTTACTTGGGTTTCTAATCGACCCACCAAAAATAGATTAGTGGCGACTCCAAATGAAAATTTTTGGTATGTTAAAAAACTTGAACCAAGTTGCGAATTGGTATGGGTTTGGGAGAGCCCGAATTAAATCTAGGCTTAATAATCCATTAGCTGAACCCTAGGTGGCACACCTTTTTTGGGGAGGTCGCGACACTGGGTCCTCGTGGGTACGAGGAATTGGGCGTACTTTGACGTAAATTTAAGGTTGAGAAATGCCCGCGTTGGTGGATATTCTGTCCATGCATAGCACGTGTGGAAATAATTGATACTGAACGACGACATGACAGACCGATTTCCTAGATTTTGGTGGGACATTCCCGAAATAATGGAAGCAGTGGCGAAAGCCTCTCGTGATACTGCGGGTCGTCTCGATTTTCTTTTTGCGTCGTTTATCTATGTGGCGGAATCAGTGACATCGGTAGGCCCTAGATTTTCATGATGCTTGTAGAAGATGCGTGAGTTGCTTGGCACCGAAAAGGCGGACATGGACTGGAAACTCTGGATGAAAACGATATTAGTTGTGCAACTTCCTTTTCTCTTCCTCTCTTTCTTCCCACGTCTCCTCAGAGGCCAGGGTATCAAGCGGCGAAAGATACTTGCATCGATTCTCTATATTTCAGGCTTGCGCGTGTATCTCGTTTGATTATGCATTATCCCCGATTGATTGTTCATGTACCATTCACTAAGAGACGCGAAGATATATACACGGAAACATATATAAATTATACAATTCTTTTTGCCGCATCAATGCACATCACACGCAAGGGTACACCTTGCTTCTCATGTCATTTTTTTTGCCGAATGATTGCACATTCGGAGCACACCTTGCATCTTGTGTCATTCTCTTTTCAATTGCTACTAATATCCCTCTTTCGACGTCGATCTTCAACATTATTCATCTCTTTTGGTGGTGACATTAGTACCCTGCCAGGCGGTCAGGTCAACTTGCTATCACATTATGTGCCACACAACCACGTCAGCATGTTCCGCTATCGCGTCGCTTGCCACGCAGTCACATCGGCTTCTTTTGTTATCCCTGCACTGTAGCCATGTCAACCTCTTCTATTGTCCCTACATCGCAACCAAGTCAGCCTCTTTTGCTATCCCTACACCGTGAGAAAATATTAGGTACACTTGTTTTGCCACGTGGGCCGTGCATAAGTCCACTCATTGATCACCATGTGACCATAATGGGCCCACTTTTCAAATCTTTTCTCTATCTTCCATTACCCCTCTCTCCTTCTCCCTCCGCCCCTCTCCTTAACTTGCACGGGGCGCCGGCGTTCACCTGTCTTCTCTCTCACCTAAGCCTGACCTCTACGCCTCCCTCACTGTCACCACCGATGGAGTTGCTAGTGCTGACCAAGCCAACTAGATCTAGCCAAATGACGGCCATGGATGAGCCATGAGCCACTCGTCCCGAGCAATTACAACGTAATGAAAATGATAACAATGGGTGTCTTTTAGCAGAGGGATTAATAGCATTCCCGAACAACATTGACGAGGACAATGGATGAGCGTCGGCATCGCTCATGAGCTAGTCGTCCATGGCTGGCTTGTGACGTTGTAATCCACGGCCGCGAGCGTCGTCCATGGCCTCAATAGGCCAATAGAAAAGGTAAAAATAGTGAGGAGAGAGAGAGAGAGAGTAACGAAGGAGAGAGAAAAAAAAATCTAAAAGTAGAACCTATTCTAACATGTGGCGATCAATGAGTAGATTTATGCACGGCCTTAGTGGCAAGATAGGTGTACCTAAGATTTTCTTCCGCACCAAAACCATGTTGGTCTCTTGTGTTGTCGCGTAGGCTGCACACAGTCATGTCAGCCTGTTGTAGTGTAACTTACCATTAACAAGTGTTTTTGGTCCAAAAACGAAATGTTATAACCATGTGTAACATGACACGCATGTATTGCTTTTCTGTCTAGCTAAACTACACTCCTGGCGAAATTGTAGACTAGAAATCATTAGGCCTCTATCAACTTTATAAGTATATGAAAGCGACGAGATAATTCTTTCTTTTTCGCAATCAAACCATTTGATTTGTATGACTATTACAATCTGAGTTGCGATTAATGACAAATTTAGGTGCTGTTTGTAGGAGAGTCAATTATGCCCGAACCGAACCGACCCGACCCAACCCGACCCGACCCAAACCTACCAGATTTTTTGGGGTAATTTAGGATCGGGTATGCTTCACGTTTGGATAATAGTTTAAAAAGCAGGTATCTTAATGGTTCAGGTAATATTCACGAGGGGCTTTATTTCTAGGCAACACTTCCCAAAAATGTTGATATTTCATATTTTTCCCTTGAATAAGGGCATATTGTCTAATGCCAACATTAATAACAATGTCTCTTTGTCTCATCAACATTTGGGTCATAGTGCTTATTTTCCTCACCCCAAGTGCTCCATTTGTCCATTAGCTAAACAAGCACCATTGCCTTTTTCACAAAGCACATCATGTGCTAATGCTGCTTTTTCTCTGCTGCATATGGATATCTGGGGACCATACCACACACCACATCATGATGGTTCTCATTTTTTTTTCTCACAATTGTGGATGACTATACACGAGCAACTTGGGTTTTCCTTATGCAATCTAAAGCCCAAGTCCTCTCTCATCTTAGAAGTTTCTTCACCCTTATTAAAAATCAGATTCATAAATCCGTACAGCGGATTTGAACTAATAATGCTTATGAGTTTTTCAATCATGAGTGTTCTTCATTATTTACTTTCAATGGCATTCTTCATGAGAGCTCTTGCACTTACACACCTCAACAAAACGGGATTGTCGAACGAAAACATCGTCATCTTTTAGAAGTTGCTCGTGCCCTCAAGTATCAAGCTTCAATTCCAGAAGAGTTTTGGGGAGGCTGTGTGGTCATAGCAACCTACTTAATCAATCAAATGCCAACTTGGGTTCTAAATGGACAGACTCCCTTCGAATTGCTATTTAAGAAACATCCAAACATTCGCAACCTCTGTGTCTTTGGGTGTTATGTATCCACTGTGGGCCCTCGAGACAAACTGGGCCCCCATGTTGTTAAGTGCGTATTTATGGGATATCCCACCCTTCAGAAAGGATATCTCGTTCTTGATATATCCATTGGACGTTTTTTTGTCAGCAGAGACGTCATCTTTCATGAAGACATTTTTCCTTTCCAGGAGGAACTATATTCACACCAACTAATAGATCTGGCCACCAATTATCGTCCATTTTTAAGCGAAGAAAAATTATCGTCTCCAAAGTTGGTCATGATTCCCCATATGACATCTCTTACTACACCTCAAGTATCTACAAATGATCAAAGATTCTTGCCAGATATGGATATTGAGGTATCCAGTGCCTCACAATTGGGAACTTCTGAGCATTATGTGGATTCCTACTCGCCATCCTCTCCAGATCATATATTAAAAGAACCAGTTGATAATGTAGAGTCTACGTCAGATCCAGTGCATCCTCGACGTTCAGGTTGTGCAATGCAACCACCCACATGGACAAAAGATTATATTTGTTCAACCTTGGCATCATTCGGTACACACTATCCTGTCTGCTCTTATGTTAGCTTTATTCATCTATTACCAGAACATATGTGTTGTATTAGTAGAATATCTGAAGAACAGGAACTGTCCTCGTATAGTGAAGCTGCGAAAGATCCTCATTGGCAACAAGCCATGGTGGATGAATTACGAGCACTAATGGAGAATCAGACATGGGATGTCGTTTCATTACCCTCTCATCGAAAATCCATTAGGTGCAAATGGGTCTACAAAATCAAATATAAGGCCGATGGCTCCATCGAGCAATATAAGGCTAGACTAGTGGCAAATGGGTTCACACAGCGAGAAGGTTTTGATTATACGGAGACGTTTTCTCCAGTAGCAAAAGAAGTCATTGTTTGCTCTTTTCTTGCTATTACCGCTTCCCGCGATTGGTCTTTACATCATATGGATGTACACAATGCTTTTCTCCATGGAGATTTAGAAGAGGAAATCTATATGAATCTTCCACCAGGTTTACGCAGACAGGGGGAGAATTGAGTATTTCTTCTCCATAAATCCATATATGGCCTCAAACAAGCTTCTCATTAATGGTATGCTAAATTCACCATTGCATTCACAACTGCAAAATTCCATTAGTCTAGATACGATTATACCTTATTTATATAGAATCAAGGTACATCATCAATTTACTTGCTGATATATGTCGATGACATTCTCATCATGGGCAATGATGAATCTGCTATTAAGGAATTTAAGAAGTACCTGCATTCTACTTTTCACATTAAAGATTTGGGACCTCCCAAATATTTTCTCGGGATAGAGATTGCGCGAACAAATAAAGGAATTTGCCTCGGTCATCGCAAATTTGTCCTAGAGATCATATCAGAAGCAGGACTATCGGGAACAAAACCAGTAGTTATTCCAATTGAACAAAATGTCAAGTTAACAACGGTAGAATATGATAAAGGATTTTCTCCTCTGAACAAGGATCCTTTGCTCAAGGATCCCTCAGCTTATCAGAGACTTGTTGAGAAACTTATTTATCTCACCATGACGAGACCTGATATATGCTATGCAATGCAAATTCTCAGCCAGTTCATACATAATCCAAAATAGTCTCATATGAATGTTGCGATGAAGGTTGTGAAGTACTTAAAGGGATGTCCATGATTGGGAATACTATTGTCTCAAGATAACAACATGGAAATAACGGCATACTGTGACACAGATTATGCTACTTGTCCTATGAGTAGAAAATCTGTTACAGGATTCTGCGTCAAATTGGAAGACTCTCTACTTTCATGGAAAACAAAGAAACAGTCAACTGTTTCATTGTCATCCGCCGAAGCAGAATATTGGGCAATGGCAAAGACTAGCTGCGAAATAGTCTGGATAAGGGATTTGCTTCAAGATCTCCATGTGTGGGTGAGAGAACCAACAATCTTATTTTGTGACAACGATGCCGCACTCAAACTTGCAGCGAATCTAGTTTTTTATGAAAGGACAAAGCATATAGAAGTTGATTGTCATTTCATTAAAGACAAAATTCAGGATGGAGTGATCAAGACAAGAGGTATAAGAATAGCATAACAACCCGCAGACATCTTTACTAAAACTTTATGTCAAAGGCAACATACGTATCTACTGAGCAAGCTAGGTGTCTTTGACGTGTACAGACCGCCAGCTTGAGGGGGAGTGTTGGAGATACCATTGCGCTTAATTGATTTACCTTCCATGTAGAAGTCTTTATTTGGGAATTTAGAATATTGTACACTAGGAAATCAATTTTCCTTATTCTGTATTTTTCTTTCTTTAATTAGCTAGACATTTGTGTTATATATAGGATTGTACCTATACAATCTCGATGTGAGAAAGCAATATACAAGCCTCCATTTCCCAAGATTATATTTGTTTTTCTTTGTCATTTTCTTCACCTCACACTCTAACAAGCTAAACTATACCCCTGGCGAAATTGTAGACTAGAAATTAGCAGGCCACTGTCAACTTTATAAGTATATGAAAGCAATGAGATAATTCATTTTTTTTCGCAATCAAACCATTTGATTTGTATGACTATTACAATATGAGTTGTGATTAATGACAAATTTAGGTGCCATTTGGTTATATTTATATTTGCTTTCATTTATAAACAGTAATTTCATTTGACCTATTTTTCGTCTACTTAAGCGTTTCTTAATTAAAAATTGTGTTTGATTACACCAAGTACTTGTGTTTATCAAACGTAATTTTCACTGAACAATGTACATCATGTCTCAATTGCCAACTATAATTTTTTTCATTCTATTAATTACTCCATGATATCCTTCATTCACAATCTATGAAGTTAAAAATAAACATCAATTAGTTAGAACTAACAAAAAGTAGCATGATGATTTCTTTATTACATTCAAAAACTATTCTCTATTCAAAATAATATCAATATTGTTTACTAGAAAAAACAATAAAATTAATCTATCTACTTAATTGCAAAAATTATTTTGACTTTTGTTTATAATTTATCCATTAAATTGAGACACATTCACTAGAAATATATCTTAAATTTAATCCACAAATAATGGAAATTGAGCTCACATGTGTTGGATTCAAGTATACTACATCCACATGGCTACATCTGCCAAATTTAGTAATGCGTGCTTATAGATCTACAAGTGTAATGACCTAACTCATACTTTTAAAAAATATATAGCTCGAAAATCCAATCCAAAAACTTAAGCTAATATGTTAAAGAAGAATACTTTTACGCATACGCAAAATAAATTACGGCAAATCTTGGCTCTGATATCATGTTGCAAAGTTCAACCCAAAGTTTAAGCTAAAATTCTAGCTGGAAAAGGACACCACAAATGCAATAATTTGTGTACACTCATAATTTTTTTTCGATCATTTGAGTGTCATAACTTATGTATCACGCTCACTTGAATGTCATAACTTTTTTTTTATCACTTGAGTGCCACAACCTTTTAAAAACATTTATCACAAGTGCTATGCCACATCAGATTTCTAGCACTAGGATGGACATTTTATAAAAAAAGTTTGGCACTTAAGTGATCAATTGAAAGTTATGGCATTTAAGTGAATGTTTTTGAGAAGTTATAACACTTAAGTAGTCGAAAAAAAAGTTATGGCACTCAAGTAAATACCGTACGAAAGTTATGGCACTCGTAGTGTCCATATCTCAATTTCAACATAGTTCTTTCATGTTCTCAAGTTGTGTTGTCGATCAAATTCCGACACCATTTAATTACATCTAGTTATTGTACTAAGTCTATATCGATCAATCCTATCGTTGATTAAATTCTAACAATGCTTGCGTCTGTACAATCTTATCTGATATAAAGTTGCCCCTTATATCTGGTTTGGATACTTCCTGTCCGAAATTGGCGTGGAACCTAGTCTCCTTAATAAAAACTAAAGTATTACTTTCGATGAAAGATATTTCATCGCGGAAAAAATTCTGGTAAAACAATTATTAAACTAAATTTGAACTATAAATTCTCGTGACATAAACTCAGACCCATATGTCTCTAATTATCTGAAGGGAAAAGGCCACAAATAACCCTAAATCATGTCCACTATGACACTTTTGCCCTAAACTTTTTCTTCTGACACCAAAAATCCTAAATTTATACTTGTGTGACACATTTACTCTCCGTCAAAATTCTATCAATGAGAATTGTTAAAAATCTACCTATATGAATGCCCGAAAGCAAACAATGTTGACATAGCATCCACGTGGCTTAAGTGAAATAAAGATAGCATTGTTTTGGCTGAAAAATCATCTAATAGAACCTTGATGAAAGGTAAATGTGTCACAATTTGAGGTTTTTTATGTCGCAAAAAAAAGTTTAGGGTAAATGTATCATAATGGACAAAGTTTGGGGTTTTTAATATCACAAAAAAAAAGTTCCAGATAAATATGTCACAATAGGCATAATTTGAGGTTTTTGTGGTTTTAAAACTAATCTGATTGTAAGCAATAATGTAATCCTTTATGCGTAGATTCAACATCAACAAATCTTTGATGTTCATAATTTTCATGTCAGGACAGGGATTAGGCATACCTTTATCAATAACTATATCCTTGAGAAAACGTTTGCTCCAAAAACAAAGAAATCTGATTTCTCTCCCTTAACCCACTTTTTTTTTACATATGTATCTGATAGAGGATAGATACACGTTCGTTCATTGTGGGTGGTGAAAGGACTAGACTCATTTTGTAATGCTATCAAAAGGTGCCTTCGATTAAAGCACGTTAGTTGCACCTTTTCATAACCTAATGGATTTTCGCATAAAATAATTATTAAACAATTAATTAATAATATCATGTAAGCCACAATTATTCTTACATTCTCCCATTTGGCCCATATGACCTTTCTTTCATGGTTTAATAATGACTATAATGTTATGCTAAAACATTTCTTAAGTTGGCTATCACATAATAATCATAATTAAGTAAAGCAAAACTAACGCGAGTTATAGCGGTTGTATGTCATTAATCGACATAGTCCCTTCTATGTACTATCACTATAGTTATTAACTTAACATGATTCATAAATGAGAAGTATAGCAATGTCCAGCTATAATGTCTTTGTTACAGACTATCCTGTCAATCATTCATCTACTTCCATCATGTATACTAAGTAGAAAACAAGACATATCATAAACATAAATGAGCTCAGAATGTCAAATGAATAATCTTAATGGAATCATAATACAATATTAATAATGACGTCCATAAATGCCCATCCTTTCAACATGTTCATTAAATATTTTGGGTGACAGTCCTTTTGTTAATGGATCTGCAATCATAAGGTTGGTGCCAATATGTTCAATTGACACTTTCTATTTCTGAACTTTTTCTTTAACAGACAAATATTTGATCTCCATACGTTTAGCACATTTAGAATACTTGTTGTTCATAGAGAAAAAAACTGTTGCAGAATTATGATAGTAAATTTTCAGCAGCCTGCCATGTCAACAATCACAAGCCCTAAAATAAAATTCCGCAGCCATAACACATGAATAGTTGCCTCAAAGCATGCCACAAACTCAGCCTCCATAATGGATGTAGCAATCACTGACTGCACATCCAGCTAAGTTTGAATCTGAATATCTAATCACCTTAAGATGATCAGATATTTTATAAGTGAGCATATGATTTTTAATTTCTTGCAAGTATTTGAGAATGAAGCTCTCCAGTGATCTAAACCTGGATTATTTTGATACCTGTCCATTCCGACAGCAAAACTGATGTCTAGTCTGGTGCATGTTTGAGCATACATTAAGTTCCCAACAATAGATGCTTAAAGAAGACTTTTCATTTGCTTTTATTCCAATTCATTTTTTGGACATTACATAAGGCTAAATTAGTCCATTTTCTAAATTATAACTAATCCTGATGAACGTTTATCCATACTGAATCTTTCTAAAATTTTATTGACGTAGGCTTTCTGAGACAACTCTTACAATCCTTGTGATTTTTCACGGAATATTTCTATTCTAATCACATATGTTGCCTCTCCCATATCTTTTATTTCAAAATTCTTAGAGAGAAACTTATTGGTTTCATGTAACAAATCAAGATCATTAGTAGCAAGTAAAAATGTCATCAATATACAGAACTAGAAAAATAAACTTGCTTCCACTGACCTACATATATATACACTAATCAAGAGTGTTTTCTTTTTTAACTTAAGATACTATTGTCTGGAAGCTTGTTTAAGTTCATATATTGACTTCTTTGATTTACACACCATGTGTTCATTTCCTTTAACTACAAAACTTTCGGGTTGGTTCATATAAACCTCTTCCTTTAAATTCCCATTAAAAAAGGTAGTTTTGACATTCATTCGGTGTAACTTTAAATCGTAATGAGCCACCAAATCCATAATTATTCTAAGTCAATCTTTGTTAGAGACTGGTGAAAATGTCTCCCTATGCCTTCTTTCTACGCAAAACCTTTAGCAACAAGTTTGGCTTTATACCGTTCAATATTACCGTTCAATTAATATAATCATTACATTCTATGGCCTGTTAAATGAATCCGGATCATTACCAATTCCCAAGTCAATTTTTAGACTATTGTAGATAAACCATATAGTCATTAGAAGGGTTAATACCACAAAAAAATCTTAAACTAGTACATTTGTGACAAATTTACCCCAAACTATTTTTTGACCATGAAAATCTCCAAATTAGTATACTTGTGACAAATTTATCTAAAACTAATTTTTTTCTACAAAAAATCCCAAAATAGTATACTTGTGACAAATTTACTCCAAACTTAATTTTAAAAAATAAAGATAATTTAATTGACGTTTCTTCAATTAGCTCATTTTCTAGAATATGAGTCAATTCATCTTCCATGACAAACCCTAAAATTTGGGGTAAATTTGTATCGGTGTACAAGTTTGGGTTGTCAAAAAATTAATTTAGAGTAAATTTGTTATAGGTTTACCAATTATGGGTTTTTCATGGTAAAAAAAAAATAGTTTTTGGTAAATTTGTTACAAGTATATCAGTTTTGAGTTTTTCGTAATAATAATCATCATTAGAAATAACTAACCTCCTTTTTCTTTGAGATCTTCTTAATATTAGTTCTTATGACTCAACTACTGTAGGTTCATTGTTGACATATTCATTATGGAGTGTTTGATCATTAATTTGTTGTTCTTGATTAATGTTTGGTTGAATTATAATATCAGGAACAACAACTTTGGAAGTTTTGGGTATAGGAACTTCCACCCTAACTTCTTGAATGCAAGCATCACGCATTCTTTTAATCACATTGATGTCACCATTTTCAATGAACCTAGCGTTTTCATATTCAACAATTATTGCACTATGATTAGGACAGTAATATCCATATCCTTTGGATGTTTTTGCATAACCAATGAACCATTGATCATTTCAAAATCCAATTTCTTTTCATGTGGATTGTAAATTCGTACTTCTGCTAAACAACCCCAAACATGTAGATGCCTTAAATTAGGTTTCCTTCCTATCCACAGTTCAAAAAGAGTCTTTGGAACTGCCTTGGTAGTAACCCTGTTTAATAAATACATAGAAATATTTAATGCGTACATCCATAAAGATAAGGGTAAAGATGAATAACTCATCATATTCCTAACCATTTTCATTAATATACGATTACCTCTTTATACTACACCATTTTGTTGTGGTGTACCCAACATCATGTGTTGAGCACAAATACAATATCTTTCAAGGAATTTAGCAAATGGACACAGACATTGTCCCGATTCATTATACTTTTCATAATATTCACCACATCTATCTGACCTTACTATTTTCATCTTTTTATCAAATTACGTCTCAACTTCTTTAATATACACCTCCAGTGCATTCACTAATTGAGATTCATTATGCAATAGATAAATGTAACCATAACGTGAAAAATCATCAATAAATATCATAAAATAATTTTCTCCACCAAAAGATGAAACATCAAAAGGACCACATATATCAGTGTGTACAATTTCCAGACGCTCTGTGCTTCTTGTGGCACCTTTCTTAGTGTGTTTTGTTTGTTTGCCTTTAATACAATCAATACACACTCCAAGATTAGTGAAATCTAAACTCCGAAGAATTTCATTCTTTACTTTGCATTCTTTCTTTGGATATATGACCCAAACGTTAATGTCACAAGTAAGCAAGTTTCTCATCAACTGAACTGCATTTAGTTCCAACATTATGATGCAAGGTCATTAAGGTCTCATCAAAAGTATTATCAAGTATAAACTTGTAGAGACCATCACCTACAATTCCAGTTCCAATAAGATTATCATTCTTAAAGAAACTAAAAGATCTATAACCAAACTTAAAATAAAATCTCGCTACATCAAGTTTTGGCAAAGAAACTAAATTGTGAGAAAATGTACGTACATCAAGGGTTCGAAACAAATCCAAATAATGCCAAGTTGATTAATCGATAAGTGCCAATGCCTTCAACTGGAGCTTTATGTCTGTTTCCCGTGAACATATAGTTCTCATTTGGCTTTACGGTTTGGATTGTAATAAATCCATGTACTGTCTTTGAGACATGAGTGGTAGCACCAAAATTAATCCACCAAGTATAATGAGGAACATTAGTTAAGTTTGATTCAAAACATACTTAAATACAACGCTTACCTCTCTTTTCAAACCAAGCTTTACGCTTCAAGAAATCTTTCTTCAAGTGTTCAATTTTGTTACAAAAGTGACAATTAATAAGAATGTATTCCTTCTTGTGGGAAGAAAGACACCATGAGTGCCATAAGTTTTGTATGAAGATCACTTGAGTGCCATAATTTTTTTTTGCTCACTTGAGTGTCACATCGTCGGAAATCCGACGTGGATGTCAAAAAAGCAAACGTGGATGTCGGACACGTGTGCTTTTCCAACGTCCACGTCGAATTTCCAACGATGTGACAGTCAAGTGAGTGTTTTTAAATTATAGTACTCAAGTGATCTCCATATAAAACTTATGGCACTCCTGTGTCCGAATCCCCTTCTTGTGGATTGAAGAAGCCTTAGAAGAATCATTCGGGTTGTGTAATCATTTCTTCTTGTGCTTTCCACATTTTCTTTGAGAATTCGTTTAAGCTTCTTGATGACTCAAGAGATATATAGAATGAGCATTTTGATTATCCTTTATAATGTTATAATTCATTTGAAATGCCCAATATTATTCATGAGGCAAGGAATAAAGGATGAAGTGTACTAAAAAGTACTCATCCACATTCATTCTCAAGTTTCTTAATTTTGCTGCTAAGTTCGTCATCTCAAGTACATGCTCATGCACAGCACGTGAATCATAATATTTCATTGTGGTCAAGTGCTCATCAATATATCAACAAGCAACTTATCAGCAGTTTGAGAACGCTTTTCCACAAAATTCATAAATTCCTTAGTACTGTCGATTTTGGAAAAAGTAGTCTTTAAGTTGTTTGCAACTGTCATTCGCACAAACATTAACCTTAGTCTATTCGATCTCATTAATAATAGCAACCGGTTCTTCAACTTGAACTACCAAATCAAGATCAAAAACACCTAAGTGAAACTGGACTTGTTCACACCAATCAGAGAAATTCATTCCATTAAATAATAGAATAGACAAAGCACCCAAATGAAGAAAAACAGGAACGGATACTGTAAATATTTAAGATAATACACATACATTAATGCTTTGAGAACACCACATAATCATATTCAAATCAAACAATACGTGTATATCATAGTTCACCTTTAGGTGATCCTATGATATACAAACATACATTAAACCATAATGATGCTAGTAACTTTTATTTGGCAATTACAAATATACCTAGTTAAAATTTATTTGATATCTTTGGATATACAAACAAATCTAACAAGACATATAAATTACCAACTATTATGTTCACGAATTATAAGAAATTGATTAACGTTCGGGTTAATCCCAAAGTTCTTATAATAAATGAACTTCAATATACTTATAACACCTATAAGGACATGTAATATATCAATTTTAGTCATACCATCAATTAATCATGGGTAATTGAATAAAACATCATACAATTTCAAAAATTCAAGAGACCTTAAGGTTCGGCCACTTTGGTGACTAACAAGCCATTCATAATTAATTTTTTTGAAAATTGTAAAACATAATAGTTATATCATAATTTAATTATCTCTAACTCTAAGAAATAAAAAATACACGTGGCCAATGGAAAAAAACAAATCCAGGTGTGCAAGGGCAAAACAGTAGATTCATGTAGCCAAGGGCAAAATCGTAAATAAACAAATAATGGCTGAATTGTAAATAAACCAAGAAGGGGTAAAATCGTAAAATTTCGCGTGTGCAAAGGGCAAAACCATAATCTCGGCACATAAAGGGCAAACGATAAATATGCACAAGGTGAGCTGTACGAGCGCGTGCGGCACGCGCTTAAAAATGCCGTGCATGGAGAGCGTGGAACCCATGCGCTTGCCGTCAACGCGCGCCTGACCTTCTCGCGCAATCACGCCTTTTCACAATTCTACCCATCGCCACCATGCTTCCTCTACTTGGGTCTCCTCCGACAGCCCATTTTAGACCAAATTGATTAATGGGTTTTGGAGACCACGACGGTACGACCACATAGGTTAAAGGAATCACGAAAATGGCCAAGAAATCGATCGGAATCGAGCAAAATTCCCTCAAACACACACCCTAACCACCGTGGCTTCTGCCGCTCAATTAGCCTCCAGAACTCACCCAAATGCCAAATTGACTTAGGGCTTTTGTGGACCATGGCAATGTGACACTACCATTTCGAAACCGAGCGATAGGTGGCTAGAATTTGGCCGAAATTAGCATTGTCTTTCTCGGCCTGAAATTGCGCGATTTATAATTCGTTCAAAAACCCCTCAAAAATTCATCAAGGCAAACATATTAACACACATAGAAACTTTATCCATAAGACGTATAATTAGAAAATCATGATATCATAAACCATGCCCTAATACCAACTATAAGCAATAACGTAAATTCTTTATGCGGAAATTCAACATCAAAAAATATTTTATCTTCATAATGTTTATGACAAGAGAGGGATTAGGCATACCTTTCGCCATAGCAATATCGTGGAGAAAGCGATTGCTCCATAAACGAAGAAATATGATTTCTCTCCTTTAACCTAATTTTCTCTTACGTATTTATCTGATGGAGGATAAATACACATTCATTCATTGTGGGTGGAGAGAGGACCAGACTCATTTTGTAACGCTATTAATAGGTGCCTTCAAGAGGTGCCTTTAATCAAAGCATATTAGTTGCACCTTTTCATAACCAATGAGTTTTAGCATTGAATAATTATTAAGTCATTAATTAATAATATCATGTGGGCCACAATATTTTTTACATTAAATTCATTTTAGTATATATACCACACTCAATAATAATTCCTCCTTAAAAATACATGTTAGCCAGATTAGCAATTTGTTTTTTAAAGGGGTCTCTCTAGGAAAATTGTTCCCTTTTTTTGTGTCGCAAGCCCATCTGTTCCTCCCCAGCTTTATCAACAATTTTTTATCAATATTTTGAAGCCCCCTACCTTTCCCGTCAGTGTTCACCTCGGGTGCGAGCCAGCCCCTCCAACCTCCCCTTCCGCAGTTCCCTCACAAACGAGGAGTATAAGCAGCCATGATAAGCCTGACCTCAGATTGAGGTTGGGATCGAGCACAAGTCTTGGATTTCGAGCTTGGCGACGCTGGGCCGGAACCCTAGATCTCAAATCTAGGGCAAGTAGGGCAAGCTTGAACTCATATTTGAGATCTGAGGCTCGAGCGCATTGGCTAAGCTCGGCCTCGCGATGATGTGGACAAGTCGTGGCCACGCGAGTAGAAACCAGTGGCAAAGGTGTTAACCGAGATTAGAGGGGTTGGTTATGTAAATATATGGCGAGGGGTAGTGGAAAGCGGATGTCGCAACTGTGGTCATGGGCGGAGGCAAAGATAGTAGGCTATGTTGATGGTGGTCGTTGCAAGTGCGCATCCAAGGTTCATGATCTCGTCTCTTAACCTAAATGATGCACTAAACTGAAATTGGACAAGCATCACATTTGACGGGATTCACTTGAGAGTTATATCGGACTCACTAATTTCGATGCTTCAGATTCACTTTAGTGTATACTAACTTAGTCTCGATCAAATATGACTACCAACCACTACTAGTTTATCATAACTTCGGTTAGAAGATTGTACATTACTCAAATTCTGACAATCGGTGGACTTGTAGCACTTTCCACACGGCCAACAACTAGATTGAAGCACGAAATACCATTGCATTTTTAAGTATGTGGATAAACTGTCCACTAAAAATTTACACATCTTTATAAGCTACTTGGGGTGGGTACTCTAACACACTTATTTCAATATTGATATAATCTTCACATTTTCTGAAAAAGAAAATAGCTTCGGGTGGGGAGCCTATACGATTAGCTCATCCTTGAAGATATACCACTGTTATCACTAAGTGAAACATAACTTAAAACTAGATGACTTGTGCATCTTCTCCCATCTCTTCACTAGAGCAGTTTGGGAAGACATTCGATACCCAATAAAGCTCTTCCTAGGAAGACGCACGAGGCCGAATTGGCCGGACAGACTCTTGGCCACAAACACCCGGGGCTTTGGTCCAGGTTGCTCCGGAAAAGGCCTCAGGGGCTTCAATTTGGGGACTTGCGGCGGGACTACTGTACCCTCCTCTCCCTACTCTTCGATCGCCCACGAGAATTGGATCTGGACCCTTTCCGATTTAGTCCCTTCTCTATTGGCCTACCCCTAGCCGCCAGCGCCTCTTTACTGGAACTCTCTGACCCTTTTCTTCATGTCTCCTCTGATAACAGGGCCGAACACACGGTCTCATATGACAATTCCCTGTCCCCACCACCGATTACCACAATCAGGTTATCCATGAATCCGGCAGTGAACAGAGTAATGTAATCGCCTTATCGTCATCCTGGAACTTAACACCGATTGATACGAGTTGGCTTATCAATGTGTTAAAATCATACAGGTGTGCAGAAAACGAGTCGCCCTCGCGCATCCGAAGATTATATAACTTCTTCTTTAAGAACAACTTATTGACCAGCGACTTGCTTTGGTACAGCGACTCCAATTTCTGCCATAAATCCCTAGCTGTAGGATCGTTCATCACATTCGTCAAAGTAGAGTCTGCGAGACAAAGTCGAATCAAACCTTTTGCTTTTCGATCGATCCGATCCCAATCCTCAATCTCCTTTGGATCTGGCTGTCTGGGGGTTGAATCCATTTCCTTGCCTATCACAACACTAGCCGTCGCAACAGCCGGCCTTTCCCTTACGATTGCCGACCACAGATCTCGATCACAAAGAAGATCCTCCATCTTCATCTTCCACAGATCGAACCGCTTCCCATCGAATTTTTCTATCTCAATCCATGACCCTCCTGACATCTTAGATAAACCCTAATTCCTCGAACACAAGGCTCTGATACCAATTGATGTCTAATGGCATAGTGAAGACTCTTCCGGACGTGATGCACATACCCTCGATAGGTTTTTACCCATCGAGGGTATGTGCATCACGTCCGGAAGAGTCTTCACTATGCCATTAGACATCTTCAGCTTCACCCTGCCACGCCCGACAATCTGAACTGCAGTATCATCTCCGAGCATGACATCTCCACCATTATATTTCTCATATTCACAAAACCAGTGTCTATGAGGCGTCATATGGTATGAAGCACCTGTGTCGATGAATCAAATATCGTCGGTTCATACTTCGATTTCCCTAAGCTCACGTGGGCGTGCCTGATATGAGAAACAAGAGTCTCCAAAGTATTCGCCAACTCCAACATTCTCCCACTTGGTGGATACTTCATGCAAATGAGAGCCATCCCATCATTACTCCTCTTCAATCCAATCGCAGCAGAGCACCACTCAAACTTCACAACCGTGACGGCTTTAGTAAGGAAGTTTGAACTATTTTTCACCGTGTCGACCTTTTCAAGCCGAACCACTTTCTTCTCCACCTTCTCTCGGATAAAGTGATATTGTCTGTCGATGTGCTTTGTATGTGAGTGAAACACTGGATTCTTAGCTAAATAAATAGCCCCCTGATTGTCGCATCTCACTTCCACAGCACCTTGCTCAAAACCAAGCTCCAAGCATAACCGTCGTAACCATATGGCCTCTTTTCCGGCATGGGTAAGAGCCATGTACTCAGCCTCCGTAGAAGAGAGTGCTACCGCGCTTTGCCTCCTACTCATCCAACTCAGCGCAGCCCCAAATAATGTGAAAACATACCCGCTAGTAGACCGTCTACTATCAATGTCTCCACCCCAATCTGCATCTACATGGCCCACAATATCGAGGATGCTTCCATTCCCTGTACCTTCAAGACATAAAGAAAAGTTCCAAGTTCCACGAAGATACCTGAATACTCTTTTTATTGCATTCCAATGTTCTCTACCCGGGTTGGACATATATCGGCTCAAGACTCCCACTACTTGGGCTATATCCAGACCCGTGCACACCATAGCATACATCAAGCTACCCACTGCACTTGCATACGGAACTCGAGCCATCTCTTCAGCCTCCTCATCCGTTTTGGGGCACTGTTCCGCAGATAGTTTGGTCCCTAAAGGTATAGGGGTACCAACAGGCTTGCAGTCCATCATGTTGAATTTTTTCAACATTTCTTTGATGTATTTCTCTTGCCCTAGCGATAGCTTCCGTTTTCCACAGTCCCTCGTAATCTGCATGCCCAAAATAAAATTTGCAGGCCCTAAATCTTTCATATCGAACTTTCTAGCCAACAAACTTTTTACGGATTTCACCATCTTCACGCTATTGCCGATTAACAACATATCATCCACATATAGCGTGAGAATGACAAATTTATCGCCTGTCCTCTTCACATAAACACAATGGTCAGAATTTGAACACACAAAATCAAGCTGGAGCATGTATGTATCAAACTTCTGGTACCACATCCTCGGTGACTGTTTCAATCCATATAAAGACTTTTTCAGCTTGCACACCAGATTCTCCTTTCCTTTTGCTTCAAACCCTTCTGGTTGCCTCATATAGATCTCCTCCTCCAAGTCCCCATGAAGAAAAGTCGTTTTCATGTCCATCTGTTCCACCTCAAGATCATATGCAGCTGCTACGGACAGAACAAACCGTGTCGAGGTCAATTTCACCACAGGAGAGAAAATCTCGTCATAGTCAACTCCCTCAATCTGAGAATACCCTTTGGCTGCAAGCCTTGCCTTGTACTTCTCCACAGTCCCATCCGGTTTCAATTTTCGCTTGAACACCCACTTGCACCCAATTGCCTTTCTATCATTAGGCAATTTACACAGGCTCCATGTCTCATTTTGATCAAGCGACTGCATCTCATCTTTCATTGCAAGCTCCCACTAATTCGCATCATCCATGGATCTCGCCTCTTTTACAGTACTAGGATCATCCCCAATAATGCTCAAGGCATGAAACATACTCAATGCACTAAGCGAGTACCGAAGTGGTACTCGCCTCTCACGCGTTGATCTCCTGAGAGCCGGCATGCTATCTGTGTCCGAGTCTTCATCCAAATATGTATCCTCAGTTTCATTAACCAAGTCCCCTTGTTTCGGATTAGAATTAGACTCCACTAGTGTACTTGGTGGAACCATCTCCACAGTTTCAGCTATCGGGCTTTCTTCAAGCACTGCTACCTTTTTAGGCTCATCATTTTTCTGTGTGCCTGTCTGGGATTGTTTTTCACGAAAGACAACATCCCTGCTGTATACGATGGTCTTTGATTCTGGATTCCACAGTTTATAGCCCTTGATCCCTTCCTTGTATCCAATGAATATGCACTTTTCAGACTTGTTGTCAAGTTTCCCCCTCTTCTCCTTGGGCACATGAACGTATGCGTCACACCCGAACACCCGAACATGTGACAGATTCGGCTTCTTCCCAAACACTGCCTCAAATGGTGTACGGTCCTTCACTGATGAGGTCGGTGACCGGTTCTTCAAATAACTGGCCGTGGCTACGGCTTCTGCCCAAAATTCAGGTTCTAAACCTGCCCAACTCAGCATGCATCTCGCCTTTTCTATGAGTGACCGGTTTAATCTTTCGGCCACCCCATTCTGTTGAGGCGTATATGGGGTCATTTTCTGTCTTGCGATACCATTATCCACATAGAATTGCTCGAACTTGTCCGAACAGAATTCACCTCCGTTATCCGTACGAAGTACTTTGATTTTCCTGCCCAATTGGTTTTCAACCAAAGTCTTAAATTCTCGAAATTTTACAAATGCATCTAATTTACTTTTAATAAAATAAATCCAACTATATCTCGAAAAATCATCTATGAACGATACATAGTACCTAGATCCTCCAATAGATGGAGTCGGAGTAGGCCCAAAAACATCACTATGAATCAGCTCCAGAATCTCTGTTGCTCTCGTACCTGTGTGTTGGAAGCTAACTCGGTTCTGTTTTCCATGAAGACAGTGTTCGCAGAAACCAAAACCCATAGAGCAATCTGGTACTCCCTCTACCATTTGACTCGAAACTAAGGTAGACAGTCCCTTTTCACCGATATGCCCTAGCCTCTGATGCCACAACATGGATGTATCATGTTCATCTTCTTTTGCCCTTTCAGAGATGAACCCGCCACCAACAATCACCGTTTCCCCGAGCAGCTTGTATAACGTCCCATAGCGGACTCCTCGTGCAATCACAATAGAACCCCGAGCCATCTTGCACGAATTCTTATCACAACTGAAAGTAACTCCTGAATCAACCATTGTACCAACCGATAATAGGTTTTTACCCATCGAGGGTATGTGCATCACGTCCGGAAGAGTCTTCACTATGCCATTAGACATCTTCAGCTTCACCCTGCCACGCCCGACAATCTGAACTGCAGTATCATCTCCGAGCATGACATCTCCACCATTATATTGCTCATATTCACAAAACCAGTGTCTATGAGGCGTAATATGGTATGAAGCACCTGTGTCGATGAACCAAATATCTTTGTCTGACTGTGCCATACATGCAGCAGCCACATACATATCTCCTGTATCGACCTCCTTCTTCCCCAAGGATGGTTCGGCTTCTTTCTTAGAAACGGGCTTGTTTTTACAGTCCCGCTTTACATGACCCCACTCTTCACATCTCCAACAACTACTAGTGCTTTCTGGATGTCATGGAGCATGTCCGTGTCTGAGTCGTAGAGGTTGGAGGAGTTGAAGAACATGTGGAAGACTTTCAAGCACCCGAGGTGGAGGCGCCTGCTCGGTTCGAGCAAGTCGCAGAGCTCATCGAGGACGTGTTGGAGGAACTCTTTCTTCAGTTGGTCTAGCTGCAATTGCACGAATTTGATGGAGTCCTCAATGTTGGCTTCGGGTTTTCCTTTAGGTAGAGCAGCACAAAGTTCAATTTCCCTTGCTTTTCTTCTTTCTGTAATGAGAGAGAGAGAGAGAGAGAGAAGCAGGTCAAAATTAGCTCTATCATAGTAAACAGTTCAAATAGGCTCAAGACGCATGCTTTCCAACATTAAAAACTTTACCAGGTAACTTTGGACGTCATTCAACAACCGAGTGATGACCTTGAGGAATTTGGTGATGGAATGGTAGGGGTTGGACCACAGCTGGTGCAACGGCGTCGTGGGGCTCGTGAGGCACGAAGAGGGAAGGACTAAGATGTGCGCTGCGATAGACGTCATGCCCACGTCGAGGTACTCGTGCGTCGGAGGTGCACCTCCACTTCGGCTCCACTTCGCTTCCATGAGCCATGAATCAAATGTCTCGCCCCACTTTGGAACCAAACACGTAGTATTTTAGCCCATTCAAAAGAAAAATATGGGTCGATGTAGCCAAGTACAGAAAGAGAGTATAACGTAGAAACATGAGACGTAGTATATGTTGAAGGTTTTTCTTGATGTCCTTCCCCGATTGTTTGAAGCATTTCATTCTGAAGTCAGTAACGAGAT
>BCNH02000004.1:4922732-4933901 GCA_001662345.2 Metrosideros polymorpha var. glaberrima | reverse complement strand
GAGAGAGAGAGAGAAATCTAAAAGTAAACCCTATTCTAACATGTGGCGATCAATGAGTAGATTTATGCACGGCCTTAGTGGCAAGATAGGTGTACCTAATATTTTCTTCTGCACCAAAACCATGTTGGTCTCTTGTGTTGTCACGTAGGCTGCACACAGTCGCATCAGCCCGTTGTCGTGTAACTTACCATTGACAAGTGTTTTTGGTCCAAAACGAAATGTTATAACCATGTGTAACATGACACACATGCATTGCTTTTCTATCTAGCTAAACTGTACCCCTGGCGAAATTGTAGACTAGAAATCATTAGGCCACTATCAACTTTATAAGTATATGAAAGCGATGAGATAATTCTTTCTTTTTCACAATCAAACCATTTGATTTGTATGACTATTACAATCTGAGTTGCGATTAATGACAAATTTAGGTGCTGTTTGTAGGAGTGTCAATTATGCCCGAACCGACCCGACCCGAACCTACCCGATTTTTTGGGGTAATTTAGGGTCGGGTATGCTTCATGTTTGGATAATAATTTAAAAAGCGGGTATCTTAATGGTTCGGGTAATATTCACGAGGGGCTTTATTTCTAGGCAACACTTCCCAAAAAGGTTGATATTTCATATTTTCCCTTGAATAAGGGCATATTGTCTAATGCTAACATTAATAACAATGTCTCTTTGTCTCATCAACATTTGGGTCATAGTGCTTATTTTCCTCGCCCCAAGTGCTCCATTTATCCATTAGCTAAACAAGCACCATTGCCTTTTTCACAAAGCACATCACGTGCTAATGCTGCTTTTTCTCTGCTGCATATGGATATCTGGGGACCATACCACACACCACATCATGATGGGTCTCACTTTTTTCTCACAATTGTGGATGACTATACAAGAGCAACTTGGGTTTTCCTTATGCAATCTAAAGCCCAAGTCCTCTCTCATCTTAGAAGTTTCTTCACCCTTATTAAAAATTAGATTCATAAATCAGTACAGCGGATTTGAACTAATAATGCTTGTGAGTTTTTCAATCATGAGTGTTCTTCATTATTTACTTTCAACGGCATTCTTCATGAGAGCTCTTGCACTTACACACCTCAACAAAACGGGATTGTTGAACGAAAACATCGTCATCTTTTAGAAGTTGCTCGTGCCCTCAAGTATCAAGCTTCAACTCCGGAAGAGTTTTGGAGAGGCTGTGTGGTCATAGCAACTACTTAATCAATCAAATGCCAACTTGGGTTCTAAATGGACAGACTCCCTTCGAATTGCTATTTAAGAAACATCCAGACATTCGCAACCTCCGTGTCTTTGGGTGTTATGTATCCACTGTGGGCCCTCAAGACAAACTGGGTCCCCATGCTATTAAGTGCATATTTATGGGATATCCCACCCTTCAGAAAGGATATCTCATTCTTGATATATCCATTGGATGTTTTTTTGTCAGCAGAGACGTCATCTTTCATGAAGACATTTTTCCTTTCCAGGAGGAACTATATTCACACCAACTAATAGATCTAGCCACCAATTATCATCCATTTTTAAGCGAAAAAGAATTATCGTCTCCAAAGTTGGTCATGATTCCCCATATGACATCTCTTACTACACCTTAAGTATCTACAAATGATCAAAGATTCTTGCCAGATATGGATATTGAGGTATCCAGTGCCTCACAATTGGGAACTTCTTAGCATTATGTGGATTCCTACTCGCCATCCTCTCCGGATCATATATTAAAAGAACTAGTTGATAATGTAGAGTCTACGTCAGATCCAGCGCATCCTCGATGTTCAGGTTGTGCAATGTGACCACCCACATGGACAAAAGATTATATTTGTTCAACCTTGGCATCATCCGGTACACACTATCCTATCTCCTCTTATGTTAGCTTTATTCATCTATTACCGGAACATATGTGTTGTATTAGTAGAATATCTGAAGAACAGGAACCGTCCTCATATAGTGAAGCTGCGAAAGATCCTCATTGGCAACAAGCTATGGTGGATGAATTACGAGCTCTAATGGAGAATCAGACATGGGATGTTGTTTCATTGCCCTCTCATCGAAAATCCATTAGGTGCAAATGGGTCTACAAAATCAAATATAAGGCCGATGGCTCCATCGAGCGATATAAGGCTAGACTAGTGGCAAAGGGGTTCACACAGCGAGAAGGTTTTGATTATACGGAGACGTTTTCTCCGATAGCAAAAGAAGTCATTGTTTGCTCTTTTCTTGCTATTACCGCTTCCCATGATTGGTCTTTACATCATATGGATGTACACGATGCTTTTCTCCATGGAGATTTAGAAGAGGAAATCTATATGAATCTTCCATCGGGTTTACGCAGACAAGGGGAGAATCGAGTATGTCTTCTCCATAAATCCCTATATGGCCTCAAACAAGCTTCTCGTTAATGGTATGCTAAATTCACCACTGCACTCACAGCTGCAAAATTCCATCAGTCTAGATACGATTATGCCTTATTTATATGGAATCAAGGTACATCATCAATTTACTTGCTAATATATGTCGATGACATTCTCATCATGAGCAATCATGAATCTGCTATTAAGGAATTTAAGAAGTACCTGCTTTCTACTTTTCACATTAAAGATTTGGGATCTCCCAAATATTTTCTCGGGATAGAGATCGCACGAACAAATAAAGGAATTTGCCTCAGTCAACGCAAATTTGTCCTAGAGATCATATCAGAAGCAGGACTATCGGGAACAAAACTAGTAGTTATTCCAATTGAACAGAATGTCAAGTTAACAACGGTAGAATATGATAAAGGACTGTCTCCTCTAAACAAGGATCCTTTGCTCAAGGATCCCTCAGCTTATCAGAGACTTGTTGAGAAACTTATTTATCTCACCATGACGAGACCTGACATATGCTATGCAGTGCAAATTCTCAGCCAGTTCATACATAATTTGAAATGGTCTCATATGAATGTTGCGATGAAGGTTGTGAAGTACTTAAAGGGATGTCCATGATTGGGAATACTATTGTCTCGAGATAACAACATGCAAATGACGGCATACTGTGACACAGATTATGCTACTTGTCCTATGAGTAGAAAATCTATTACAGGATTCTATGTCAAATTAGGAGACTCTCTACTTTCTTGGAAAACAAAGAAACAGTCGACTGTTTCATTGTCATCTACCAAAGCAGAATATTGGGCAATGGCAAAGACTAGCTGCGAAATAGTCTGGATAAGGGGTTTGCTTCAAGATCTCCATGTGTGGGTGAGAGAACCAACAATCTTATTTTGGGACAACGATGCCGCACTCAAACTTACAACGAATCCAGTTTTTTATGAAAGGACAAAGCATATAGAAGTTGATTGTCATTTCATTAAAGACAAAATTCAGGATGGAGTGATCAAGACAAGAGGTATAAGAATAGCATAACAACCCGCAGACATCTTCACTAAACCTTTATGTCAGAGGCAACATACGTATCTACTGAGCAAGCTAGGTGTCTTTGATCTACAAGTGTAATGACCTAACTCATACTTTTAAAAAATATATAGTTCGAAGGTCCAATCCAAAAACTTAAGCTAATAGGTTAAAGAAGAACACTTTTACGCATACGCAAAATAAATTAGGGCAAATCTTGGCTCTGATATCATGTTACAAAGTTCAACCCAAAGTTTAAGCTAAAATTCTAGCTGGAAAAGGACACTACAAATGCCATAATTTGTGTACACTTATAACTTTTTTTCGATCATTTGAGTGTCATAACTTATGTATCATGCTTACTTGAATGTCATAACTTTTTTTTCAATCACTTGAGTGCCACAACCTTTTAAAAACATTCTTCACAAGTGCTATGCCACATCAGATTTCTAGCACTAGGATAGACATTTTTAGAAAAAAAAAGTTTGGCACTTAAGTGATCGATTGAAAGTTATGGCATTTAAGTGAATGTTTTTGAGAAGTTATAACACTTAAGTAGTCGAAAAAAAAGTTATGGCACTCAAGTAAGCGCCGTACGAAAGTTATGGCACTCGTAGTGTCCATATCTCAATTTCGACATAGTTCTTTCATGTTCTCAAGTTATGTCGTCGATCAAATTCCGACACCATTTAATTACGTCTAGTTATTGTACTAAGTCTGTATCGATCAATCCTATCGTTGATTAAATTCTAACAATGCTTGCGTCTGTACAATCTTATCTTATATAAAGTTGCCCCTTATATCTGGTTTGGATACTTCGTGTCCGAAATTGGCATAGAAACTAGTCTCCTTAATAAAAACTAAAGTATTACTGATGTAGAACGATTGGCATGTGATTATCTTGATAAACGTGATCGCCAGAAACCGACGCGATTTAGCCGTGACTAATGCCGAAGGCCATTAATGATCTTTTATATTTTCAAAAGTAGTTAAATAATTTTAGATTTCCAGAATCTTTATTAGTTGTGATTTGTCTTCTCTAAGAAGAGTAGTTTTAGATTTTCCTTATTAGTTGTGATTTGTTTTTTTCTAAGAATAGTAGTTTTAAATTTCCAGAATCCTTATGGATTGTTCCTTCAATGGATTATAAAAGGATGCTACAATGAATGAGAAAGGAACCATTATCAATTAAATTTCAGAATTATTTTGGAAAGCTTTTCCAGTTATCGCTTACCCTGCGTCATTTGGTATCAAAGCAAGGTTTCTCCCTGCGACGATGTCTCATAACGTGAATCGAAACACCTCTGTAGCTGAGGGCGCTGAGCCTATTACACGCGAGGAATTTAGCCAGTTTGCCGAGGAAACTCGACAAGCTCTACAAGACCACCAACGAACGATGCAAGACTTACTTGCCACCATCCAACGGTTATCTACAAACCCTAACCCTAACCCTGGTGATCTTCCAGTCGAGCATATTCCTATCGCTCGAGTTCCCGGAGTAGCTATGGAGCGAAGGGCGAATCCCTGACAAAGGCGTCGAGACTATGTCGAGGGTTCTGAAGAAGAAGATGAAGAGGATTTTCAAGACATGCCTATTCGTGAAGGTCGCCATTATGGAGGAATCCAAGGGGAGCATGTTCGTGGAGGCCGTAAACCTGGAGGATATCGGCGAGAACACGAACAATATCAATTGAAAGTCGACCTTCCTACCTTCAATGGCAACTTAAACATCGAAGACTTTCTAGATTGGCTCTGGGAGGTTGAGAAGTTCTTCAATGCCATGGAGATCGAAGAGGACCGCCAAGTAAAGCTCGTGGCATATAAATTGAAGGGTGGTGCCTCAGCCTGGTGGGAGCAGACACAACTTTCCCGACGACGACAAGGGAAAGCACCTATCCGAACTTGGAATCATATGAAACAGCTGCTGAAGCTTCGATTCCTCCCTGTTGACTTTGAGCAAGTTTTGTTCCAGCAATTTCAGGCTTGCAAACAAGGAAGTCGAACGGTTCAAGCTTATACGGAGGAATTCCTTCGACTTTCGGCCCGCAATAATCTTGCCGAATCTGAAGCGCAACAAACCGCCAGATATCTCAATGGTCTACGTTTGAATATTCAAGATCGTGTTTCATTACATCGTTTATACTCTGTCGAGGATGCGCAAGAGATGGCCAGGAAAGTGGAATTACAGTTGGAGCGAAACAATTCCTCAAGCAGAATGGGGAATTATGCTCCTCGAGAGCAATTTGGGCGAGGAAAATCACAGGAGGGTGCTGAATCCTCTAATCGGCAATTCAACAATACAAACCGAAATTCGGGGAGTAATATTGAGATGCCCAAACCTTCTGAATCCCCTGTGTCAAAGGCTCGTGATGTTGCTCCGAATCCTTATTTCAAGCCCTATCCAGGAAAGTGCTTTAAATGTAATGAACTTGGGCACCGTTCGAGTGACTATCCGCGACGGAAGATGGCAAATTTGGTCGAACTTGAAAACGAGCTTTATGAGGAGGATTAGGGGAACGAAGAAGAGATAGTTGATGAAGAAGGAGAACATGTTAATTGCGTGGTTAGACGATTACTGTTAGCCCCACGAAGGGAAGATTCGCAGTGGAATAACCTTTTCCGTACTCGTTGCACTATCAGTGGAAAGGTTTGTGACGTCATCATCGATAGCGGAAGTTGCGAGAATATCGTATCGCAGGCGCTTGTCGATCATCTCCACCTAAAAACAGAAGCTCATCCCTCACCCTATACGATTGGCTGGATTCGTAAGGGGCCGGAATTGAAGGTTACTCAGATTTGTCGTTTACCTATTTCTATTGGAAAAATGTACAAAGATACTATAATCTGTGATGTTATTGAGATGGATGCATGCCACGTCTTGCTGGGACGGCCATGGCAATATGATGTTGACGTTACTCATCGAGCGCGTGAGAATGTTTATTCGTTTGTGTGGGATAGGACAAAAATTACCCTTCGTCCCTTGAATGAAGCTGCTAGTGTTCCGCGAACTCCTAAAAAACAGGACAAAGACAAGTCTGATATTTTGCTTAATGTTCGCAAGAAGAATGGTATGTACTTGATCATGGATAGTGGATCTAAGCAGGAAACCATCGAAATTCCAGAAGCTCTTCAACCATTACTGAAGGCTTTTTCTAGTCATATTCCTGAGGATCTACCAGATGGACTACCACCGATGCGAGACATTCAGCACCAAATTGATTTCTTACCGGGTGCTAGTCTTCCAAATCTGCCCCACTATCGCATGACCCCGAAGGAAAATCAGATATTACGAGAAAAGATGGAAGAACTTCTTCGAAAGGGATTTATACGAGAGAGCATGAGCCCCTGTGCCGTTCCTGCTTTACTTACACCAAAGAAAGATGGGAGCATGCGGATGTGCATGGATAGTCGAGCAATTAATAAAATTACTGTGAGGTACCACTTCCCTATTCCTCGTTTAGATGATATGCTTGACAGGTTATCTGGATCAAAAATCTTTTCAAAGATCGATTTGCGGAGTGGGTACCATCAGATTCGTATGAGGCCCGGGGATGAATGGAAGACGGCGTTCAAAACCGGTGAAGGACTTTATGAGTGGTTAGTCATGCCCTTTGGGCTTACCAATGCTCCTAGCACTTTTATGCGCTTGATGACGCAAGTCCTTAAACCTTTCTTGGGAAAGTTTGTGGTGGTTTATTTCGATGATATACTTGTCTATAGCCCCGATGAGCAGCAACATGTAGACCATCTTCGAGATGTTTTGCAGGTTTTGGAGAAAAATCAACTCTATATTAACTTGCCTAAATGCAGTTTTATGACAAGTGAATTGCTATTTTTGGGATACATTGTTAGTACATATGGCCTTCGAGTTGATGAGGTGAAGGTTGCCGCGATTCAAGATTGGCCTACACCCAAGACTGTTGGGGAGGTGCGGAGTTTTCATGGACTGGCGACATTCTATCGCAGGTTCATTCGTAATTTCAGTACTATCTTAGCACCTATCACAGAATGTTTGAAGAAGGGGCAATTTTGTTGGAATGATGCAGCTGAGGCAAGCTTTGCCTTGATAAAAGAGAAATTGTCTACTGCTCCTGTTCTAACTTTGCCGAATTTTGATAAGTTGTTTGAGCTAGATTGTGATGCTTCGGGAGTAGGAATTGGCGCAGTACTCTCGCAAGAAGGTAAACCGATTGCTTATTTCAGTGAAAAATTAAATGAGACTCGACGCCGATGGTCTACTTATGAGCAAGAATTTTACGCTGTGGTTCGAGCTATTAAGAATTAGCAGCCTTATCTCTATCAGCGTGAGTTTATACTCAATACTGATCACCAAGCGCTCAAATACATCAAGGGACAAAAGCATTTAAATAGGATGCATGAGCATTGGGTTTCTTTCCTGGAGCAATTTAATTTTGTGCTTCGATATAAGGCAGGTCATATGAACAAAGTGGCAGATGCTTTGAGCCGCCCAGCTGCATTACTGGTTACCATGAGGAACAAAGTAGTGGGTTTTGAGTCCTTATGCGACCTTTATCCAGACGATGAGGATTTTCGAGACACTTGGGCGAAGTGTCAAGCTGCTGGTTCTGCTGGTGATATGATTATATGCGATAAATTCTTATTTTTTGGCAACAGATTGTGTATTCCTCGAAGTTCTCTTCGAGAGAAACTGATTCGAGAACTACATGGAGGGAGCCTTGGAGGACACCTCGGCCGTGATAAGTCCATTGCCTTGGTGGAGGAGCGATATTTTTGGCCACAGTTGAAGCGGGACGTTGGGCGTTTTGTGCAGAAGTGTCCTATCTGTCAAGTTGCAAAAGGACATTCACAGAATACTGGCCTTTATATGCCATTGCCAATTCCAATCGGACCTTGGGTAGATATATCCATGGATTTTGTTCTGGGACTTCCGCGAACTCAACGAGGTATGGATTCTGTCTTTGTGGTGGTGGATAGATTTACAAAGATGTCACACTTTATACCTTGTAAGAAGACATCTGATGCTTCTCATGTTGCTGGCCTTTTCTTCCGCGAAGTAGTTCGTTTGCATGGTGTTCCAAAGACGATTACTTCTGATCGCGATACTAAGTTCCTCAGTCACTTCTGGAGGACTCTATGGAAGTTGTTTGGAACTAATTTGCAATATAGTAGTTCCTTCCACCCTCAGACTGATGGACAGACTGAAGCGGTTAATCGGACAATGGCGGACATCATCCGTTGTCTTTGCAGTGACACGCCGAAACAATGGGATCGATATCAATGACGCAGGGTAAGCGATAACTGGAAAAGCTTTCCAAAATAATTCTGAAATTTAATTGATAATGGTTCCTTTCTCATTCATTGTAGCATCCTTTTATAATCCATTGAAGGAACAATCCATAAGGATTCTGGAAATTTAAAACTACTATTCTTAGAAAAAAAACAAATCACAACTAATAAGGAAAATCTAAAACTACTCTTCTTAGAGAAGACAAATCACAACTAATAAAGATTCTGGAAATCTAAAATTATTTAACTACTTTTGAAAATATAAAAGATCATTAATGGCCTTTGGCATTAGTCACGGCTAAATCGCGTCGGTTTCTGGCGATCACGTTTATCAAGATAATCACATGCCAATCGTTCTACATCAATTACTTTCGATGAAAGATATTTCATTGCGGAAAAAATTCTGGTAAAACAATTATTAAACTAAATTTGAACCGTAAATTCTTGTGACATAAACTCAGACCCATATGTCTCTAATTATCTGAAGGGAAAAGGCCACAAATAACCCTAAATCATGTCCACTATGACACTTTTACCCTAAACTTTTTCTTTTGACACCAAAAATCCTAAATTTATACTTGTGTGACACATTTACTCTCCGTCAAAATTCTATCAATGAGAATTGTTAAAAATCTACCTATATGATCGCCCGAAAACAAACAATGTTGACATAGCGCCCACATGGCTTAAGTAAAATAAAAATAACATTGTTTTGGCCGAAAAATCATCTAATAGAACCTTGATGAAAGGTAAATGTGTCACAATTTGAGGTTTTTTATGTCGCAAAAAAAAGTTTAGAGTAAATGTATCATAATGGACAGAGTTTGGGGTTTTTAATATCACAAAAAAAAAGTTCAGGATAAATATGTCACAATAGGCATAATTTGAGGTTTTTGTGGCTTTAAAACTAATCTGAATGTAAGCAATAATGTAATCCTTTATGCGTAGATTCAACATCAACAAATCTTTGATCTTCATAATTTTCATGACAAGAAAGGGATTAGGCATACCTTTATCCATAACTATATCCTTGAGAAAGCGATTGCTCCAAAAACAAAGAAATCGGATTTCTCTCCCTGAACCCACTTTTCTTTTACATATGTATCTGATAGAGGATAGATACACATTCGTTCATTGTGGGTGGTGAGAGGACTAGACTCATTTTGTAACGCTATCAAAAGGTGCCTTCTATTAACGCACGTTAGTTGCACCTTTTCATAACCTAATGGATTTTCACATAAAATAATTATTAAACAATTAATTAATAATATCATGTGGGCCACAATTATTCTTACATTCTCCCATTTGGCCCATATGACCTTTCTTTCATGGTTTAATAATGACTATAATGTTATGCTAAAACATTTCTTAAATTGGCTATCACATAATAATCATAATTAAGTAAAGCAAAACTAACATGAGTCATAGAGGTTGTATGTCATTAATCGACATAGTCCCTTCTATGTACTATCACTATAGTTATTTACTTAACATGATTCATAAATGAGAAGTATAGCAATGGTCCAGCTATAATGTCTTTGTTACAGACTATCCTGTCAATCATTCATCTACTTCCATCATGTATACTAAGTAGAAAACAAGACATATCATAAACATAAATGAGCTCGGAATGTCAAATGAATAATCTTAATGGAATCATAATACAATATTAATAATGACGTCCATAAATGCCCATCCTTTCAACATGTTCATTAAATATTTTGGGTGACAGTCCTTTTGTTAATGGATCTGCAATCATAAGGTTGGTGCTAATATGTTCAATTGACACTTTCTGTTTCTGAACATCTTCTTTAACAGACAAATATTTGTTCTCCATATGTTTAGCACATTTAGAATACTTGTCGTTCTTAGAGAAAAAAAACTGTTGCAGAATTATCATAGTAAATTTTCAGCGGCCTGCCATGTCAACAATCACAAGCCCTAAAATAAAATTCCGTAGCCAAAACGCATGAATAGTGGCCTCAAAGTATGCCACAAACTCAGCCTCCATAATGGATATAGCAATCACTAACTGCACATCCAGCTAAGTCTGAATCTGAATATCTAATCACCTTAAGATGATCAGATATTTTATAAGTGAGCATATGATTTTTAATTTCTTGCAAGTATTCGAGAATGAAGCTCTCCAGTGATCTAAACCTGGATTACTTTGATACCTGCCCATTCCGACAGCAAAACTGATGTCTAGTCTGATGCATGTTTGAGCATACCTTAAGTTCCTAACAGTAGATGCTTAAAGAATACTTTTCATTTGCTTTTATTCCAATTCATTTTTTGGACATTACATAAGGCTAAATTAGTCAATTTTATAATTTATAACTAATCCTGATGAACGTTTATCCATACTGAATCTTTCTAAAATTTTATTGATGTAGGCTTTCTGAGACAACTCTCATAATCCTTGTGATTTTTCACGGAATATTTCTATTCTAATCACATATGTTGCCTCTCCCATATCTTTTATTTCAAAATTCTTAGA
>BCNH02000004.1:4894444-4921007 GCA_001662345.2 Metrosideros polymorpha var. glaberrima | reverse complement strand
CAATAAATATCATAAAATAATTTTCTCCACCAAAAGATGAAACATCAAAAGGACCACATATATCAGTGTGTACAATTTCCAGAAGCTCTGTGCTTCTTGTGGCACCTTTCTTAGTTTGTTTTGTTTGTTTGCCTTTAATACAATCAATACACACTCCAAGATTAGTGAAATCTAAAGTCCAAAGAATTTCATTCTTTACTTTGCATTCTTTCTTTGGATATATGACCCAAACGTTAATGTCACAAGTAAGCAAGTTTCTCATCAACTGAACTGCGTTTAGTTCCAACATTATGATGCAAGGTCATTAAGGTCTCATCAAAAGTATTATCAAGTATAAACTTGTAGAGACCATCACCTACAATTCCAGTTCCAATAAGATTATCATTCTTAAAGAAACTAAAAGATCTATAACCAAACTTAAAATAAAATCTCGCGACATCAAGTTTTGGCAAAGAAACTAAATTGTGGGAAAATGTACGTACATCAAGGGTTCGAAACAAATCCAAATAATGCCAAGTTTCTAAGATTAATCGATAAGTGCCAATGCCTTCAACTGGAGCTTCATGTCTGTTTCCCATGAACATATAGTTCTCATTTCGCTTTACGGTTTGGATTGTAATAAATCCATGCACTGTATTTGAGACATGAGTGGTAGCACCAAAATCAATCCACCAAGTATAATGAGGAACATTAGTTAAGTTTGATTCAAAACATACTTAAATATAATGCTTACCTCTCTTTTCAAACCAAGCTTTACACTTCAAGAAATTTTTCTTCAAGCGTTCAATTTTCTTACAAAAGTGACAATTAATAAGAATGTATTCCTTCTTGTGGGAAGAAAGACACCATGAGTGCCATATGTTTTGTATGAAGATCACTTGAGTGCCATAACTTTTTTTTTACTCACTTGAGTGTCACATCGCCGGAAATCTAACGTGGATGTCAAAAAAGCAAATGTGGATGTCGGACACGTGTGCTTTTCCAACGTCCACATTGGATTTCCAGCGATGTGGCAGTCAAGTGAGTGTTTTTAAATTATGGTACTCAAGTGATCTCCATATAAAACTTATGGCACTCCTGTGTCCCAATCCCCTTCTTGTGGATTGAAGAAGTCTTAGAAGAATCATTCGGGTTGTGTAATCATTTCTTCTTGTGCTTTCCACATTTTCTTTGGAAATTCGTTTAAGCTTCTTGATGACTCAAGAGATAAATAGAATGAGCATTTTGATTAGCCTTTATAATGTTATAATTCATTTGAAATGCCCAATATTATTCATGAGGCAAGGAATAAAGGATGAAGTGTACTAAAAAGTACTCATCCACATTCATTCTCAAGTTTCTTAATTTTGCTGCTAAGTTCGTCATCTCAGGTACATGCTCATGCATAGCACGTGAATCATCATATTTCATTGTGGTCAAAGTGATCATCAATATATCAACAAGCAACTTATCAACAGTTTGAGAATGCTTTTCCACAAAATCCATAAATTCCTTAGTACTGTCGATTTTGGAAAAAGTAGTCTTTAAGTTATTTGCAACTGTCATTCGCACAAACATTAACCTTAGTCTATTCGATCTCATTAGTAATAGCAACCGGTTCTTCAAATTGAACTACCAAATCAAGATAAAAAAAAAAATGCCTAAGTGAAACTGGACTTGTTCACACCAATCAGAGAAATTCATTCCATTAAATAATAGAATAGACGAAGCACCCAAATGAAGAAAAACATGAACGGATAGTGTAAATATTTAAGATAATACACATACATTAATGCTTTGAGAACATCACATAATCATATTCAAATCAAACAATATGTGTATATCATAGTTCACCTTTGGGTGATCCAATGATATACAAACATACATTAAACCATAATGATGCTAGTAACTTTTATTTGGCAATTACAAATATACCTCGTTAAAATTTATTTGATATCTTTGGATATACAAACAAATCTAACGAGACATATAAATTACCAACTACTATGTTCATGAATTATAAGAAATTGATTAACGTTCGGGTTAATCCCAAAGTTCTTATAATAAATGAACTTCAATATACTTATGACACCTATAAGGACATGTAATATCTCAATTTTAGTCATACCATCAATTAATCATGGGTAATTGAATAAAACATCATACAATTTCAAAAATTCAAGAGACCTTAAGGTTCGGCCACTTTGGTGACTAACAAACCATTCATAATTAATTTTTTTGAAAATTGTAAAACATAATAGTTATTTCATAATTTAATTATCTCTAACTCTGAGAAATAAAAAATACACGTGGCCAATGGAAAAATAACAAATCCAGGTGTGCAAGGGCAAAACAGTAGATTCATGTAGCCAAGGGCAGAATCGTAAATAAACAAATAATGGCTGAATTGTAAATAAACCAAGAAGGGGCAAAATCGTAAAATTTCGCACGTGCAAAGGGCAAAACCATAATCTCGGCACATAAAGGGCAAACAATAAATATGCACAAGGTGAGCTATACGGGAGCGTGCGGCACACGCTTAAAAATGCCGCGCGTGGAGAGCGTGGAACCCATGCGCTTGCCGTCGATGCACGCCTGACCTTCTCACGCGCAATCATGCCTTTTCACAATTCTACCCATCGCCACCATGCTTCCTCTACTTGGGTCTCCTCCGATAGCCCATTTTAGACCAAATTGATTAATGGGTTTTGGAGACCACGACGGTATGACCACATAGGTCCAAGGAATCACAAAAATGGCCAAGAAATCGATCGGAATTGAGCAAAATTCCCTCGAACACACACCCAAACCACCGCAGCTTCTGCCGTTCAATTAGCCTCCAGAACTCACCCAAATGCCGAATTGACTTAGGGCTTTTGTGGACCATGGCAGTGTGACACTACCATTTCGAAACCGAGCGATAGGTGGCTAGAATTTGGCTGAAATCAGTATTTTCTTTCTCAGCCTGAAATTGCACGATTTATAATTCGTTCAAAAACCCCTCGAAAATTCATCAAGGCAAACATATTAACACACACAGAAACTTTATCCATAAGGCATATAATTAGAAAATCATGATATCAGAAACCATGCCCTAATACCAACTGTAAGCAATAACATAAATTCTTTATACGGAAATTCAACATCAAAAAATATTTTATCTTCATAATGTTTATGACAAGAGAGGGATTAGGCATATCTTTCTCCATAGCAATATCGTGGAGAAAGCGATTGCTCCATAAACGAAGAAATATGATTTCTCTCCTTTAACCTAATTTTCTCTTACGTATTTATCTGATCGAGGATAAATACACATTCTTTCATTGTGGGTGGAGAGAGGACCGAACTCATTTTGTAACGCTATTAAGAGGTGCCTTCAAGAGGTGCCTTTAATCAAAGCATATTAGTTGCACCTTTTCATAACCAATGAGTTTTAGCATTAAATAATTATTAAGTCATTAATTAATAATATCATGTGGGCCACAATATTTTTTACATTAAATTCATTTTAGTATATATACCACACTCAATAATAATTCCTCCTTAAAAATACATGTTAGCCGAATTAGCAATTTGTTTTTTAAAGGGGTCTCTCTAGGAAAATTGTTCCCTTTTTTTGTGTCGGAAGCCCATCTGTTCCTCCCAAGCTTTATCAACAATTTTTTATCAATATTTTGAAGCCCCTCACCTTTCCCGTCAGTGTTCACCTCGGGTGCGAGCCAGCCCCTCCAACCTCCCCTTCCGCAGTTCCCTCACAAACGAGGAGGAGTATAAGCAGCCATGATAAGCCTGACCTCAGATTGAGGTTGGGATCGAGCACAAGTCTTGGATTTCGAGCTTGGCGACGCTGGGCCCGAACCCTAGATCTCAAATCTAGGGCAAGTAGGGCAAGCTTGAACTCATATTTGAGATCTGAGGCTCAAGCGCATTGGCTAAGCTCGGCCTCGCGATGATGTCGACAAGTCATGGCCACGCGAGTAGAAACCGGCGGCAAAGGTGTTAAACGAGATTAGAGGGGTTGGTTATGTAAATATATGGCGAGGGGTAGTGGAAAGCGGATGTCGCAACTGTGGTCATGTGCGGAGGCAAGGCCAGTAGGCTATGTTGATGGAGGTTGTTGCAAGTGCGCATCCAAGCTTCATGATCTCGTCTCTTAACCTAAATGATGCACTAAACTGAAATTGGACGAGCATCACACTTGACGGGATTCACCTGAGAGTTATATCGGACTCACTAATTTCGATGCTTCAGATTCACTTTAGTGTATATTAACTTAGTCTCGATCAAATATGACTACCAACCATTACTATTTTATCATAACTTCGGTTAGAAGATTGTACATTACTCAAATTCTGACAATCGGTGGACTTGTAGCACTTTCCACACGGCCAACAACTAGATTGAAGGACGAAATACCATTGCATTTTTAAGTACGTAGATAAACTGTCCACTAAAAATTTACACATCTTTATAAGCTACTTGGGTTGGGTACTCTAACACACTTATTTCAATATTGATATAATCTTCACATTTTCTGAAAAAGAAAATAGCTTCGGGTGGGGAGCCTATACGATTAGCTCATCCATGAAGATATACCACTGTTATCACTAAGCAAAACATAACTTAAAACTAGATGACTTGTGCATCTTCTCCCATCTCTTCACTAGAACGGTTTGGGGAGACATTCGATACCCGATAAAGCTCTTCCTAGGAAGAAGCACGAGGCCGAATTGGCCGGACAGACTCTTGGCCACAAACACTCGTGGCTTCGGCCCAGGTTGCTCCGGAAAAGGCCTCAGGGGCTTCAATTTGGGGACTTGCGGCGGGACTACTAGTGCTTTCTGGATGTCATGGAGCATGTCCGTGTCTGAGTCGTAGAGGTTGGAGGAGTTGAAGAACATGTGGAACACTTTCAAGCACCCGAGGTGGAGCCGCCTGCTCAGTTCGGGCAAGTCGCAGAGCTCGTCGAGGACGTGTTGGAGGAACTCTTTCTTCAGTTGGTCTAGCTGCAATTGCACGAATTTGATAGAGTCCTCAATGTTGGCTTCGGGGTTTTCCTTTAGGTAGAGCGGCACAAAGTTCAATTTCCCTTGCTTTTCTTCTTTCTGTAATGAGAGAGAGAGAGAGAGAAAAGCAGGTCAAACTTAGCTCTATCATAGTAAACAGTTCAAATAGGCTCAAGACGCATGCTATCCAACATTAAAAACTTTACCAGGTAGCTTTGGACGTCATTCAACAACCGAATGATGCCTTGAGCAATTTGGTGATGGGATGGTAGGGGTTGGGCCACAGCTGGCGCAACGGCGTCGTGGGGCTCGTGAGGCACGAAGAGGGAAGGACTAAGATGTGCGCTGCGATAGACGTCATGCCCACGTCGAGGTACTCGTGCGTCGGAGGTGCACCTCCACTTCGGCTCCACTTCGCTTCCATGAGCCATGAATCAAATGTCTCGCCCCACTTTCGAACCAAACACGCAGTATTTTAGCCCATTCAAAAGAAAAATATGGGTCGACGTAGCAAAGTACAGAGAGTGAGTATAATGTAGAAACAAGAGACGTAGTATATGTTGAAGGTTTTTCTTGATGTCCTTCCCCGATTGTTTGAAGCATTTCATTCTGAAGTCAGTAACGAGATCGTCGAGGACTTTGAATATGATCTCAGTGTGCCCACTTAGTCCTTCTCCGTCCCACCTAATATAATGTTCGTCACCCATAGAAAGTGGCGATCTTAAGGGTAACTAATTGAATGGACCGTGACGTGATTATCAGTTTAACATACAAACATTAATCTTGTGTGTTAAACAAGTTTGAGATAAATTGTAGAAATAGTAAGTTGGTGTTAAACAAATACAAATGATGATAAACATACCTTCGAACAGCATCGGTAAGCTTTTCCAGATCCTCTAATGAACCTTCCATGTCGAAGAAGTCGTCAGCGATGGTTATTACTATCGCGCTCTTGGCTACCAGTACTCGCACGTCGGAGTTGCAAGGCAGAGAAATGGAAGTGGCGACAGCAAAATAAGAGTACGTCGTCTTCTCTCGACCGAATCCCATCTTGCTAAGTCCAGTTGTTTCGGACCACCTGACCTCATCCATTAACGAAGAGTCGTTAGAAATAATTATTTGCTAATAAACAACCCACTACTAATCCATATGTATATATATTATATACCCTTTTACTACATCAAGCTCCATCCTGTAAACAGATTGTCTCAGTACAAAGTTCTGCAGAGCAAGTTGCACTATATCTTGATTATGAACCAATGATGACCTAACGAAATCAAAGAGAAGCAAAAAGTTAATTGCATGTTATAGCATAAGTAATAAGGCAAGATTATGATTTCCCCTTTAAGACATTAATAACTATGGCAAGAAAATTTTCCCATCCATAGAACGCAAGCATCTTTTTCCTCCAACCACGTCCTATGTTCCAGGTGGTCTAGGCGAGCCATCCATGGAAGACCCAGTTCGTGCTCAATCTACACGGACATTTCAAGCGTCAACTGATATCTTAGCTTATCATGCAGAATGAGAAGAAGTACCGAATATTTACACAAACCATTCTGCGATGACTCGAAGAGATGATGCTTTCATCTCTCGTTCCTCCGGATGCGATTTTCTCGAGAAACTTCCTCGAGAAAGCTCTCGCTTTCTCGAGTTGATGTTCATCTGGCAGCATAAGATTGCTGGCTCTATAAACATTAATGAGCACACTCGAGTAGTATTCATAATGTTTTTCGACGTGATCTCGAACTTCTTCACAATCTAAAAACCAACAAAAGCTTGCTGCAAAATGCAGAATACAATTGAAATTAATGGAACCACTTCAAAATATCATCCACGAAAGACCCCAAGGAAAAGGAACCGATTGAGGAACTTATAAAGCTTGCAACTCGTACATGGTGAGACACTGTAACCATGCATGCGCAAAAGCCAGAATCCCAAGCTATCTTTGTATAGCTCGGCAGCAATCGAATGAATTGATTCCGTGATTGGTTTTTCGTGCTTGTAGTTCCTGAAAAAAGAAATTTCAGCATGCTTGAATTAGTTAGAGATGTCGTATGGACATGTTCGTTGACCTCAAAAGCAATTACTATTGAAAATAGAAAATAGGCGACAGCTTTGTCGGGACGGCATTGCCTGTCCCCTATTCTCTCGTTTTTATTCAGTAGTTTTTCCGGAACAAAACAGAGAGACCAGGATACTTTTACTAACCGATAGATTTGTGCCAAAATATCATCCTTCTCCCGGTCAAAGTACTCGGTCAACCCTAATCTCACTAGTTGATAAGCCGTGGAAAGTTTTGTAAGCTCTTCATCCACGGGATATAAAGATGGAACTGCTTTAATCATCAAGAAAAGCCAAAAGATATTCAAGGGTTATGAGCATTATATAACTGGAAAACTATATAAATTTGATAAATAAATTTTCAAACTTTACGCTTATGGCACGTGCTATAATTACTCTATTCCTATAAATTTAGCTTTGGTTAGTTTAGGTTTTAGTGATCTAGCATTTGAAGTCTTGTCTCACGCCATGCTCCTGATATAGGATAGTTTTGTCAACTCAAATCAATCACAACCTAAGTAGCATTGACTCTGACACGTGATATGACACAACATGTCGACACGTCATTTCTAAAAAATAGAAAATTTTAACATGTATATTAATTGTATATTTTTATATATACATGATAATTTTGATCAAATTAATTTGATTCGAATCCACAAATAAGTAAATAATAAAAAAAGTGCATGGAATATTTTTTATATATTTACATTTTGACCCCTTATTTATTGAAAATTTTTAAAATTGACCCTGTGTGTGTCAGAATTGCGTGTCGAGATACCGGACTCACGTGTTGCTAGCGTGTTTGGAGCGTTGACCACGTGTCGGATGTCCGACACCTGTTGACCACGTGTTGGAGCGTGTCAAACATCGACAAGTGTCCAACACCGACACTAAGGCCCCCAGCGAGTGTCCATGCTTCCTAGATCACAACCCATCAATCACTATAATAATTTTAATCCCTTTTCAAAAAATGACTATATAATTTTCGTGAAATGAAATTAATCAGGGAAACAAAAATGACATGCTTCGAAAGCATCTAAAAATCTCTTGAACGTGCGGTTCACTTACCGCCATTAGAAGCACCATTCGAAGCAAGAGATTGAAGATAAGCCAAGCATTCTTCGTTCCCAGTGACTAGGTATGCACTTGATGTTGCTGAGGGTGACTGAAACAACGAGCCGCCGCTGTCGAGATGTTTCAATATGCTTTCATGGCTGATTTTGTATGTTGGAGGCAATGCCTCAAGATACGACAACAATGGGTAATATTGGTTCTTGCCCATAAGTTGTTCCCTGCAAAAGGCGAAAACCCTAAAAGTTATAAGTGCGTTTGAGGCGGAAGAAACGTAGGAGTTGTGGGTACTTGTTACATTTGATTTGAGGCTCTGACTATTCTTGAACTTTTTACAAAAAAAAAATATATGTATGATAATTTTCGACCAATAAGAAAAGGAAGTATTAGAATTACCTTTCGAGAATCCGTCGTCGACTGCTGGATAAATTTGCAATGGCACGTTCTGTGCTTTTGGGGAACACGACCTCCAGACCAACAGCACGTGCCAAATCAACCATTCCGGGCAAGACGATAGCGATCCAACGAGGAAACTGTCCATGCTTGTTTTCCGAAAGAAGCAATTCCGCATTTTCATGAATGAATTTTAATCCTGCAACGTGAAAAATCCAGAAAGGTGAAGAAGTATCAGAGAAGAGCCTGTGAAGAACAATAAGACTGTTGCATTTCAATAAGGAAACGAATATAATAGTTACTTGCGTCATCTTTTACATGCTTTCTTGATTTTGTGGGTTAGGCCGTGGATTGAAAAGTGAACGAAGTCAACTGATTGAAAGTTAAGAACAAAGTTTAGTTTAGTGATCACAAAAGTAATCTACTCATCAACCATATTTCGAGATAATAAAGAAAATTATATTTGTGATGGCCATATTCGGTGTTTATTTGAAAGTGAAGCACGTGGTACCTTTCTCTATCAAAGGTGAGCCAACATGCCACTTTTCGAGCATGGTCATGCAAACAACGGTTGAAGCAAGACACTCCACACCATCGGACATTTCATGTCCATCATGATCATAATCTCCCCAAAACCCTTCTTCATTTTGATTGTGGAGCACCCAATTCAAACACCCCTTAAACATGGGACGATCATGTTGGTGAGGATCGAGAATCATCGCCAACCATGCAGTGTCATATGGCAAAGAACAGAGGAATGAGCGCGAGCCCACATCGGGGAGTATCTCCCCTTTGATCATTTTGACAAGAGATTGAATCGAGGGCTTTTGGGACTCCATGAAGATTTGGGTGAGAAGGATTTGGCTTGCTTGTTGGAATGGGAGATTGCATAAACCCATTAGGTCTATTTATACGTGACTTTGAGCCAGTACCTTTCACGGGCTGTCCAGTGAAAACGTGACTCGTGTGTTGGATGCCATCTCTCTCTCGTTAGCCTGACTAGCATCTAAGGCACTAAAGAAACAGAACAAGGGCTTCTCTTGTGCTGAGGTGGAAAAGAAATTATTGTACTTTGAGGCGGCGCTTGAATTGTTGATGTCTTGAATTCCACGAAGTTTTCGATCGATTGGAGACTCGGAAAAGTCGATCAAGAAGTTTAGGAAGGCTTTCCTAATTTTGGACCTATCTACATGGGATTTCATGGGAAATAGTCCCGATTCAATGTAACCGGGATATGTCATGATATTCATAATATTTGGAGGATAATCACTAAAGATTTATTAGTTGGTGTTCAAAACTAATAAGATCTTTAGGGTGGAATTCCTTTCCTATTGGGATTAGGGAAGTGGGGATATGAGGATCTATGTATTCAGCATTGTACCTTGTATCAAAATACACTCAATAAAAAATCGTCTCTCTCATATGGACATAGGTAGATTTTCGCTGAATCACGTAAATCTATGTGTTCAAGATTATTCTTGTTTTCTTCTTTCATCACATCTAGTTAGGGTGTTCTTCCGCACAACAATAACGTGTGAATAGAACAAAATGAGTTGAAATTGGGATTATGTGCGAACTAGGAAGAACTGGGATGGAATTGAGATGAGACACTTTGTTTGGGCGCAACAGAAGTGTAAGCGTGAAATTGTAATGGTTTCGTTATGAGGGAGATTACTAAGAGAGAATCAAATTTGAACCAATTACTTATTTTACTTAGGTATAGAAGAAACATATAGACACTTTTTCACTCAAAAGTATAAATTATTTTATGAGCTCACTAAATATGTTAACCGCTCCAAAAACATCCATTGAACAAACCCTATTTTCATCTTTAGATCTTTCATGCTAGGCCAACTCTTTCCTCAAATCCGAAGTCGGGTATCCATTTGCACCACACCTCGTTGTCGCGCACGTAACCCTCCATCATTGCTATCTGTCGCACCTACAGAGAGAGAGAGAGAGAGAGAGAGAGGTTTCTAGGATTTTGCCACCATGGGGCGCTTTCGTTATTTTGGAGCAATTGTGGATAATCCGCATCCTTCTTCCGCATGACCCTAATAAAATTAAAGCAAAACAATACTCGATATATTATAAACAAGAATTTACAAGGTCATGCCAAAAGATTAGTTAAGCTTAATTATGATCTGCTTTGTTTGAATATGGTTTACTTATTAGTCGCTACATTCATGTATTATCTAAAGCACTCTTAGATTGTATAATGGTGGCGTAAAAAATTATTACAAAGTGAGGTTTAAGCAATGACATGTTTACATTTTTTGGTGTTGGCAACTGTGTTCATTCCATTCCATGAGTAGGTGAGAGTTTCAATTTCTGAAATATTGTCGTATACTCTTTTTTGTCTAATGGGGGGCTTTCATCAAGAATGTACAGCAAAATAGGTTTAGCACTTTTTGGACAATTTTCCCTTTCCAAAAGTGATCCCTCATATCGCCTTAAAAAAATGAGTAAATGAAATGTATTTTCTTTAACGACAGAAATGTTCAAACATAGATTGTTGTTGATTATGAAATATATTTTATTGACTACTTTTTCTAAGTAATATAAATGATCATTTTAATAGTAAACTTTTTCAAATTGTAGATGTTTCGCGAGATAAATGCATCCATAAGCAGAATCCCTTAACAATTGACATCACACGTATCAATTACTAGCTGTTATTCCGGTCTAGGTTAGTTATTAATCCGTTGGAGTCATTGTTGAGGGATGAAGACGAACAACCTACCAACTAGCATATTTGGAACCAAATTGACCATCTCCAGGAGTTTCAAACGAGGAGGGAGGTTGTTCCAAGAATTTGTTGAGTGGTAGGATCGGTAAAAATTGAAATAAAAGGACTCGACTGATGAAAATTTATGCGTCGTGAGTTTAGTACTTTTTTTGTCGAAAGAAAATTGTATTCGATACTCAAAAGGATACATGAGAAGTACTTAAACTTCGTAGCAAAGTAAATCGAAGTAGAGCAAAGCCCAAAATAATGCAAAACAAAGCCAAATCCCAAAAATAAGGTGGATGAAAAGAGAACCAGCAGGGTTAAGGACACACTCGTTCCACAAGAACAGATTTGTCGAGCAATTTTTTTGGGGGCCAATCAATGGATCCCGTATCGTCATCGGTGATGGTACACGTCGAAAATTCCATCTCCAATAATTACAACGTTGCAAGTTGGCTCTTTGCACCTAGGTTCAGCTTCTTTTACACCATTGTTGTATGGAGACAACCAAAACAGGTTGAACAGACACAAATCTAACATTTGAGAGAGCAAATTTTCGTGATTCAGCGAGACGCTAGAGCTTCTGCAATCACCATTGAAATTGGAGACAAATGGCTTGTGCACGGATAACTATCTGTTACGGTGAATAGTGAACAGTGCCTATGCTACAGTGATTTGCTATAGTGATTTAGCGCCATCCTGAATTGTAATCATAATCCGAACTATCTGAGCTGTGTGCAAATTCTTATGCAATTTCTCAATCTTGGAGTCGTCCTTCTATGCCATGATCTTCAGGAAGATCTTCTGTCATAGTTGGCTGTGGTAGATTTTCAACTTGCATGGAGCTCGAGCTGGGATCCATCCATAGGGATAGGTTCAATGGTCCATAATCATAGGGGTCTTGGGAGAGTGGTCCACACCATGGGTCATATGAAGAGCTGGCCATGTTGTCATTTGAGGAGCTTGCTATATCTACCATATCTTGATCTGTATTCCATTCCTGCAGGACCTGTTGTACTATGGCTGATGGCGGATCATGGTCACACGAGACAGGTGTAATGTAGTCCCATGCTTCTTCAAGGATGGTACAATTTTCTTGGCATAGGATCCTCTGCAATTCTCGATAAGTGTACTCACAAGAACCAAAACATCTTTGGAGTGATTGATAGATGCGAGCCACTTGAAGATGTGGTTGTGGTTGGTAGGTAGTAGTTCCTACTCTGGATGGGAGGTCTGAAATGATTCCATTATTGAGTACAAACATCCAAATCGAAGTTCTGACCCGGATGGCACATTTAGCAAATCGAGTTCAACGGGGTCCTCGTGGGTACGAGGAATTGGGCCTACTTTTACGTAAATTTAAGGTTGAGAAATGCCCGCGTTGGTGGATATTCTGTCCATGCATAGTACGTATGGAAATAATTGATACTGAACGACGACATGACAGACCGTTTTCCTAGATTTTGGTGGGACATTCCCGAAATAATGGAAGCAGTGGCGAAAGCCTCTCGTGATACTGCGGGTCGTCTCGATTTTCTTTTTGCGTCGTTTATCTATGTGGCGGAATCAGTGACATCGGTAGGCCCTAGATTTTCATGATGCTTGTAGAAGATGCGTGAGTTGCTTGGCACCGAAAAGGCGGACTTGGACTGGAAACTCTGCATGAAAACGAAATTAGTTTTGCAACTTCCTTTTCTCTTCCTCTCTTTCTTCCCACGTCTCCTCAGAGGCCAGGGTATCAAGCGGCGAAAGATACTTGCATCGATTCTCTATATTTCAGGCTTGCGCGTGTATCTCGTTTGATTATGCATTATCCCCGATTGATTGTTCATGTACCATTCACTAAGAGACATGAAGATATATACACGGAAACACATATAAATTACACAATTCTTTTTGCCGCATCAATGCACATCACACGCAGCAGGGGTACACCTTGCTTCTCATGTCATTTTTTTTTCAATTACTACTAACCATGCACACCTGATTGCACATTCGGAGCACACCCTGCATCTTGTGTCATTCTCTTTTCAATTGCTACTAATATCCCTCTTTCGACATCGATCTTCAACATTATTCATCTCTTTTGGTGGTGACATTAGTACCCTGCCAGGCGGTCAGGTCAACTTGCTATCACATTGTGTGCCACACAACCACGTCAGCATGTTCCGCTATCGCGTCACTTGCCACGCAGTCACGTCGGCTTCTTTTGTTATCCCTGCACTATAGCCACGTCAACCTCTTCTATTGTCCCTACATCGCAACTAAGTCAGGCTCTTCTGCTATCCCTACACTGTGAGAAAATATTAGGTACACTTGTTTTGCCACGTGAGCCGTGCATAAGTCCACTCATTGATCACCACATGACCATAATGGGCCCACTTTTCAAATCTTTTCTCTATCCTCCATTACCCCTCTCTCCTTCTCCCTCCGGCCCTCTCCTTAACTTGCACGGGGCGCTGACGTTCACCTGTCTTCTCTCTCACCTAAGCCTGACCTCTGTGCCTCCCTCATTGTCGCCACCAACGGAGTTGCTAGTGCCGACCAAGCCAACCAGATCTAGCCAAATGATGGCCATGGATGAGCCATGAGCCACTCGTCCCGAGCAATTGCAACGTAATAAAAATGATTACAATGGGTGTCTTTTAGCAGAGGGATTAATAGCATTCCCGAACAACACTGACGACGATAATGAATGAGCGTTGGCATTGCTCGTGAGCCAGTTGTCCATGGCTGGCTTGTGACGTTGTAATCCACGGCTGCGAGCGTTGCCCATGGCCTCAATAGGCCAATAGTAAAGGTAAAAATAGTGAGGAGAGAGAGAGAGAGAGAGAGAGAGAGAGAGAGAGAGAGAGAGAAGATCTAAAAGTAGACCCTATTCTAACATGTGGCGATCAATAAGTAGATTTATGCACGGCCTTAGTGGCAAAATAGGTGTACCTAATATTTTCTTCTGCACCAAAACCATGTTGGTCTCTTGTGTTGTCGCGTAGGTTGCACATAGTCACGTTAGCCTGTTGTCATGTAACTTACCATTGACAAGTGTTTTTGGTCCAAAACGAAATGTTATAACCATGTGTAACATGACACGCATGTATTGCTTTTCTGTCTAGCTAAATGGTACCCCTGGCGACAACCATAAAGAAAGTGTTTAGAACTGCCTTAATCGGAACCCTGTTTAATAAATACATAGAAATCTTTAATGCATACATCCATAAAGATAAGGATAAAGAGGAATAACCCATCATATTCCTAACCAATTTCATTAATATACGATTACGTCTTTATACTACACCATTTTGTTGTGGTGTACCCAACATCATGTGTTGAACACAAATACTATGTCTTTCAAGGAATTTAGCAAATGGACCCAGACATTGTCCCGATTCATTATACTTTTCATAATATTCACCACATCTATCTGACCTTACTATTTTCATCTTTTTGTCAAATTACGTCTCAACTTCTTTAATATACACTCCCAGTGCATTCACTAATTGAGATTCATCATGCAATAGATAAATGTTACCATAACATGAAAATTCATCAATAAATATGATAAAATAATTTTCTCCACCAAAAGATGGAACATCAAAAGGACCACATATATCAGTGTGTATAATTTCCAGAAGCTCTGTGCTTCTTGTGGCACCTTTCTTAATGTGTTTTGTTTGTTTGCCTTTAATACAATCAATACACACTCCAAGATTGGTGAAATCTAAAGTCCGAAGAATTTCATTCTTTACTTTGCATTCTTTCTTTGGATATCTGACCCAAATGTTAATGTCATAAATAAGCAAATTTCTCATCAACTGAACTGCGTTTAGTTCCAACATTATGATGCAAGGTCATTAAGGTCTCATCAAAAGTATTATCAAGTATAAACTTGTAGAGACCATCACATACAATTCCAATTCCAATAAGATCATCATTCTTAAAGAAACTAAAAGATCTAGAACCAAACTTAAAATAAAATCTCGCTACATCAAGTTTTGGCAAAGAAACTAAATTGTGGGAAAATGTACGTACATCAAGGGTTCGAAACAAATCCAAATAATGCCAAATTTCTAAGATTAATCGATAAGTGCCAATGCATTCAACTGGAGCTTTTTGTCTGTTTCTCGTGAACATATAGTTCTCATTTGGCTTTACGGTTTGGATTGTAATAAATCCATGCACTGTATTTGAGACATGAGTGGTAGCACCAAAATCAATCCACCAAGTATAATGAGGAACATTAGTTAAGTTTGATTTAAAGCATACTTAAATACAACGCTTACCTCTCTTTTCAAACCAAGCTTTATGCTTCAAGAAATCTTTCTTCAAGTGTTCAATTTTGTTACAAAAGTGACAATAAGTAAGAATGTATTCCTTCTTGTGGGAAGAAAGACCCAGGAGTGCTATAAATTTTGTATGAAGATCACTTGAGTGTCACATCGGCGAAAATCTGATGTGGATGCCGAAAAGGCAAATGTGGATGTCGGACATGTGTGCTTTTCCAACGTCCACGTCGGATTTCCAGTGATGTGGCAGTTTACTGAGTGTTTTTAAATTATGGTACTCAAGTGATCTCCATATAAAACTTATGGCACTCATGTGTCCCAATCCCCTTCTTGTGGATTAAAGAAGTCTTAGAAGAATCATTCGGGTTGTGTAATCATTTCTTCTTATGCTTTCCACATTTTCTTTGGGAATTCGTTTAAGCTTCCTGGTGACTCAAGAGATAAATAGAATGAGCATTTTGATTATCCTTTATAATGTTATAATTCATTTGAAATGCCCAATATTATTCATGAGGCAAGGAATAAAGGATGAAGTGTACTAAAAAGTACTCATCCACATTCATTCTCAAGTTTCTTAATTTTGCTCCTAAGTTCGTCATCTCAAGTACATGCTCATGCATAGCACGTGAATCATCATATTTCATTGTGGTCAAAGTGCTCATCAATATACCAACAAGCAACTTATCAGCAGTTTGAGGATGCTTTTCCACAAAATTCATAAATTCCTTACTGTCGATTTTGGAAAAAGTAGTCTTTAAGCTGTTTGCAACTGTCATTCGCACAAACATTAAGCTTAGTCTATTCGATCTCATTAGTAATAGCAACTGGTTCTTCAACTTGAACTACCAAATCAAGATCAAAAACACCTAAGTGAAACTAGACTTGTTCACACCAATTAGAGAAATTCATTCCATTAAATAATAGAATAGACGAAGCACCCGAATGAAGAAAAATAGGTACGGATACTGTAAATATTTAAGATAATACAAATACATTAATGCTTTGAGAACATTACATAATCAGATTCAAATCAAACAATACGTGTATATCATAGTTCACCTTTGGGTGATCCTATGATATACAAACATACATTAAACCATAATGATGGTAGTAACTTTTATTTGGCAATTACAAATATACTTCGTTAAAATTTATTTGATATCTTTGGATATACAAACAAATCTAACAAGACATATAAATTACCAACTATTATGTTCGCGAATTATAAGAAATTGATTAATGTTTGAGTTAATCCCAAAGTTCTTATAATAAATGAACTTCAATATACTTATGACACCTATAAGGATATGTAATATATCAATTTTAGTCATACCATCAATTAATCATGGGTAATTTAATAAAACATCATACAATTTAAAAAATTCAAGAGACCTTAAGGTTCGGCCACTTTGGTGACTAACAAACCATTCATAATTAATTTTTTTTGAAAATTGTAAAACATAATAGTTATTTCATAATTTAATTATCTCTAACTCTAAGAAAATAAAATACACGTGACCAATGGAAAAATAACAAATCCAGGTGTGCAAGGGCAAAACAGTAGATTCATGCAGCCAAGGGTAGAATCGTAAATAAACAAATAATGGCTAAATTGTAAATAAACCAAGAAGGGGCAAAATCGTAAAATTTCGCGTGTGCAAAGGGCAAAACCATAATCTCGGCACATAAAGGGCAAACGATAAATACGCACAAGCTTAGCTGTACAGGCGCGTGTGGCACGCGCTTAAAAATGCCACACGTGGAGAGCGTGGAACCCATGCGCTTGCCGTCGGCGTGCGCCTAACCTTCTCGCGCGCACTCACGCCTTTTCACAATTCTACCCGTCGCCACCATGCTTCCTCTACTTGGGTCTCCTCCGACAGCTCATTTTAGACCAAATTGATTAATGGGTTTTGGAGACCACGACGGTATGACCACATAGGTCCAAAGAATCACGAAAATGGCCAAGAAATCGATCGGAATCGAGCAAAATTCCCTCGAACACACACCCTAACCACCGCGGCTTCCGTCGCTCAATTACCCTCCAGAAATCACCCAAATGCCGAATTGACTTAGGGCTTTTGTGGACCATGGCAGTGTGACACTACCATTTCGAAACCGAGCGATAGGTGGCTAGAATTTGGCCGAAATCAGTATTTTCTTTCTCGGCCTGAAATTGCGCGATTTATAATTCGTTCAAAAACCCCTCGAAAATTCATCAAGGCAAACATATTAACACACACAGAAACTTTATCCATAAGGCATATAATTAGAAAATCATGATATCATAAACCATGCCCTAATACCAACTGTAAGCAATAACGTAAATTCTTTATGCGGAAATTCAACATCAAAAAATATTTTATCTTCATAATTTTCATGACAAGAGAGGGATTAGGCATACCTTTCTCCATAGCAATATCGTGGAGAAAGCGATTGCTCCATAAACGAAGAAATATGATTTCTCTCCTTTAACCTAATTTTCTCTTACGTATTTATCTGATGGAGGATAAATACACATTCGTTCATTGTGGGTGGAGAGAGGACCAGACTCATTTTGTAACGCTATCAACAGGTGCCTTCAAGAGGTGCCTTTAATCAAAGCATATTAGTTGCACTTTTTCATAACCAATGAGTTTTAGCATTAAATAATTATTAAGTCATTAATTAATAATATCATGTGGGCCACAATATTTCTTACATTAAATTCATTTTAGTATATATACCACACTCAATAATAATTCCTCCTTAAAAATACATGTTAGCCAGATTCGCAATTTGTTTTTTAAAGGGGTCTCTCTAGGAAAATTGTTCCCTTTTTTTGTGTCGGAAGCCCATCTGTTCCTCCCAAGCTTTATCAACAATTTTTTATCAATATTTTGAAGCCCCCTACCTTTCCCGTCGGTGTTCACCTCGGGTGCGAGCCAGCCCCTCCAACCTCCCCTTCCGCAGTTCCCTCACAAACGAGGAGTATAAGCAGCCATGATAAGCCTGACCTCAGATTGAGGTTGGGATCGAGCACAAGTCTTGGACTTCGAGCTTGGCGACGCTGGGCCCGAACCCTAGATCTCAAATCTAGGGCAAGTAGGGCAAGCTTGAACTCATATTTGAGATCTGAGGCTCGAGCGCATTGGCTAAGCTCGGCCTCGCGATGATGTGGACAAGTCGTGGCCACGCGAATAGAAACCAGCGGCGAAGGTGTTAACCGAGATTAGAGGGGTTGGTTATGTAAATATATGGCAAGGGATAGTGGAAAGCGGATGTCGCAACTGTGGTCATGAGCGGAGGCAACGACAATAGGCTATGTTGATGGTGGTCGTTGCAAGTGCGCATCCAAGTTCATGATCTCGTCTCTTAACCTAAATGATGCACTAAAACGAAATTGGACAAGCATCACATTTGACGGGATTCACTTGAGAGTTATATCAGACTCACTAATTTCGATGCTTTAGATTCACTTTAGTGTATACTAATTTAGTCTCGATCAAATATGACTACCAACCACTACTATTTTATCATAACTTCGGTTAGAAGATTGTACATTACTCAAATTCTGACAATCGGTGGACTCGTAGCACTTTCCACACTGCCAACAACTAGATTGAAGCACGAAATACCATTGCATTTTTAAGTACGTGGATAAACTGTCCACTAAAAATTTACACATCTTTATAAGCTACTTGGGGTGGGTACTCTAACACACTTATTTCAATATTGATATAATCTTCACATTTTCTGAAAAAGAAAATAGCTTCGGGTGGGGAGCCTATACGATTAGCTCATCCATGAAGATATACCACTGTTATCACTAAGTGAAACATAACTTAAAACTAGATGACTTGTGCATCTTCTCCCATCTCTTCACTAGAGCAGTTTGGGAAGACATTCGATACCCAATAAAGCTCTTCCTAGGAAGATGCACAAGGCTGAATTGGCCGGACAGACTCTTGGCCGCGAACGCCCGTGGCTTCGGTCCAGGTTGCTCCGGAAAAGGCCTCAGGGGCTTCAATTTGGGGACTTGCGGCGGGACTACTAGTGCTTTCTGGATGTCATGGAGCATGTCCGTGTCTGAGTCGTAGAGGTTGGAGGAGTTGAAGAACATGTGGAACACTTTCAAGCACCCGAGGTGGAGCCGCCTGCTCGGTTCAGGCAAGTCGCAGAGCTCGTCGAGGACGTGTTGGAGGAACTCTTTCTTCAGTTGGTCTAGCTGCAATTGCACGAATTTGATGGAGTCCTCATTGTTGGCTTCGGGGTTTTCCTTTAGGTAGAGCAGCACAAAGTTCAATTTCCCTTGCTTTTCTTCTTTCTGTAATGAGAGAGAGAGAGAGAGAGAGAGAGAAAAGCAGGTCAAACTTAGCTCTATCATAGTAAACAGTTCAAATAGGCTCAAGACGCATGCTATCCAACATTAAAAACTTTACCAGGTAGCTTTGGACGTCATTCAACGACCGAGTGATGACCTTGAGCAATTTGGTGATGGGATGGTAGGGGTTGGGCCACAGCTGGTGCAACGGCGTCGTGGGGCTTGTGAGGCACGAAGAGGGAAGGACTAAGATGTGCGCTGCGATAGACGTCATGCCCACGTCGAGGTACTCGTGCGTCGGAGGTGCACCTCCACTTCGGCTCCACTTCGCTTCCATGAGCCATGAATCAAATGTCTCGCCCCACTTTGGAACCAAACACGCAGTATTTTAGCCCATTCAAAAGAAAAATATGGGTCGATGTAGCAAAGTACAGAAAGAACGTATAACTAGGAACATGAGACGTACTATTTGTTGAAGGTTTTTCTTGATGTCCTTCCCCGATTGTTTGAAGCATTTCATTCTGAAGTCAGTAACGAGATCGTCGAGGGCTTTGAATATGGTCTCGGTGTGCCCACTTAGTCCTTCTCCGTCCCACCTAATATAATGTTGGTCACCCATAGAAAGTGGCGATCTTAAGGGTAACTAATTGAATGGACCGTGACGTGATTATCAGTTTAACATACAAACATTAATCTTGTGTGTTAAACAAGTTTGAGATAAATTGTAGAAATAGTAAGTTGGTGTTAAACAAATACAAATGATGATAAACATACCTTCGAACAGCATCGGTAAGCTTTTCCAGATCCTCTAATGAACCTTCCATGTCGAAGAAGTCGTCAGCGATGGTTATTACTATCGCGCTCTTGGCTACCAGTACTCGCACGTCGGAGTTGCAAGGCAGAGAAATAGAAGTGGCGACAGCAAAATAAGAGTACGTCGTCTTCTCTCGACCGAATCCCATCTTGCTAAGTCCGGTTGTTTCGGACCACCTGACCTCATCCATTAACGAAGAGTCGTTAGAAATAATTATTTGCTAATAAACAACCCATTACTAATCCATATGCATATATATTATATACCCTTTTACTACATCAAGCTCCATCCTGTAAACAGATTGTCTCAGTACAAAGTTCTGCAGAGCAAGTTGCACTATATCTTGATTATGAACCGATGATGACCTAATGAAATCAAAGAGAAGCAAAAAGTTAATTGCATGTTATAGCATAAGTAATGAGGCAAGATTATGATTTCCCCTTTAAGACATTAATACCTATGGCAAGAAAATTTTCCCATCCATAGAACGCAAGCATCTTTTTCCTCCAACCACATCCTATGTTCCAAGTGGTCTAGGCGAGCCATCCATGGAAGACCCAGTTCGTGCTCAATCTACACGGACATTTCAAGCGTCAACCAATATCTTAACTTATCATTTAGAACGAGAAGAAGTACCGAATATTTACACTAACCATTCTGCGATGACTCGAAGAGATGATGCCTTCATCTCTCGTTCCTCTGGATGCGATTTTCTCAAGACACTTCCTCGAGAAAGCTCTTGCTTTCTCAAGTTGATGTTCATCCGGCAGCATAAGATTGCTGGCTCTATAAATGTTAAGGAGCACGCTCGAGAAGTATTCATAATGTTTTTCGATGTGATCTCGAACTTCTTCACGATCTAAAAACCAACAAAAGCTAGCTGCACAATGCAGAATACAAATGAAATTAATGGAACCACTTCAAAATATCATCCATGAAAGACCCCCAAGGAAAAGGAACCGATTGAGGAACTTATAAAGCTTACAACTCGTACATGGTGAGACACTGTCTAGACAAAAGTTGGTGTAGCTTCATCTGATACAAATAACACATCAATTAGTTAGAACTAACAAAAGTAGCACGATAATTTCTTTATAACATTCAAAAACTATTCTCCATTCAAATAATATCAATATTGTTTACTAGATAAAACAATAAAATTAATCTATCTACTTAATTAAAAGGTTATTTTGACTTTTGTTTATAATTTATCCATTAAATTGAGACACATTCACTAAAAATATTTCTTAAATTTAATCCACGAATAATGGAAATTGAGCTCGCATGTGTTGGATTCAAGTATACTACATCCACATGGCTACATCTACCAAATTTAGTAATGCATGCTTATAGATCTACAAGTGTAACGACCAAATTCATACTTTTAAAAAATATATAATTGAAAGGTCCAACCCACAAACTTAAGCTAATAGGTTGAGGGAAAGCACTTTTATGCATACGCGAAATAAATTAGGGCAAATCTTGGCTCTAATATCATGTTACAAAGTTCAACCCAAAAATTTAAGCTAATAGGTGGAGAGAGAACACGTGTATTTATAGAGTATATAAACCCCATAGTAAAGCAATGTGGGATAATAATTATCTTATCGTTGCAAGAGTTCCTAAATATAGACCAGACCATAAGGAGTTTTAATAAAAATCGTTCCAGTATCTAACATAACACATGGATCAACGCATCAAGCATGCGAGGCTTGCAATTGGCCTCAACCTCAACAAAAGCTTGGGGCTCACAATAACCACATTATCCATTTATTCTTGGAACATTTATGACCGACATGAATCAATTGTAAGAAAGCAACCAAGTTAAATATACACCTTCTGATATAACAGTACATGTCGATAAACAATGTAGGCAAAAGTACATCAGAAGTGTCAAAAATTGTGTACGATACCCACTTTAGTGCCAAAACTTTTTTTCATATCATTTAATTACCAAGTTTTTTGAAAAACAATCACTTAACTGCTAAAACTTTTTTCAAATCACTTAAGTGCCAAAATCGGAGAAATTTTTGCCACTTAAATGATCGTTTTTCTTTGATTTTGGCACTTAAGTAATGTGGAAAAAAAAATTGGCACTTAAGTAATATGAAAAAAAGAATTGCACTTAAGTGATTGTTTTTCAAAAAACTCGGCACTTAAGTGATTCAAGAAAAAGTTTTTACACTAAAGTAAGCGCCGTACACAAGTTTTGACATTTTTTATGTCCTTTACCCAACAATGTACGATCCAATTCTAGATACACATAAATTGATTTGTAATGTAGCATATAGTGCACAAATCACATAAGTATATGAGTTGAGTTGGTTTAATTATTGTTTGCACCAAAAATGTCCAAATTTTTATTATTATCGAGATATAACAACGTGAAGTTATCGACGAAGAAACCATCGAAGCAACCACTAACGTAATGGAGTTGAAGAAATTGTCCTTATAACCGTCAACGTGGTAGAATAAGCAACCATCAATGTAGTGGAGTCAAAGAAACCGTCAAGGTTAATGGAGTCAATGTAACCGTTCGGTAACTGTTTGTAACTTCCCTTTGTAACATCCATCGATAACCATCAATTGTTGGCTATAAATAGCCACATCGTACTCTTCGAAGCCCCGCCCACAAATTGACAAATTTACAATCTTTCAGTATCCTTACATTCCCACACTTCACTTTACTTTCTTTAGCTATAGCTTTCATATTCGAGTTGTCAATTAGATTCTGATGTGTCTATCCATGGGATTGTGTCGTTGATTAAATTCCAGCTAGAAAAGGACACCACTGTTGGGATGTGGTTCATACTTCCCATCGACAGGGAAGCATTGGGGTCCTGCTCCTAGGAGAGCGGGTAAAGGTCCGAGGGAGCTGCCCTCACCAAAGGGCTTTTATGATTTAAGTTCATATTTTATTGGTAGTTTGGACTTGAACCCGTGAATAGCTACTACTTATATATACTTTTTCTCTTGTAATTGAGCAATGTAATTGAGAGGTGCAATGTGCGATGTGCTAATTATAGTGGAATTCTCTGGTGGATATAGCCCTAATTTAAGGGTGAACCAGAGTATAATCTTGAGTCTCAATTTCTCTTTCTCAACTTTTACTCTTTATTTTTGTATGATTGTGCGACCAATTCCTAACAACCACAAATGTAATAACTTTCGTATGACACTCACTTGAATGGCGTAACTTTTTTTCGATCATTTGAGTGTCCTAATTTATGTACTACATTCACTTGAGTGCCATAACATTTTTTCGATATCTTGAGTACCATATAATTTTTCAATCGATCATTTGTTATCGAAACTAGCGCAAACACACTGAAGAGTTCGTCGATGTCGGGCATCAGATCACATCTACTGGCAATTGAGTCATGCTTCTTCCATGCCACTCGGTTTTCAAGCGAGAGAGGCGAGACTCAAACAGGCGGCAAATTCGGCCAAGAAGGACGAACGCAGTCGCATGCCGATTTGGTCGAGGGACTGAAATTGAACTAAATTGAAATGGTTGGGGCTATATGGTTGAGGCTCTGAAAAACCCATTTGATTATTGTTGGACTCTTTTTCTTCACAAAAAAAAAAAAAAAATCATACGATATTTTCGACCACTAAAAAAGAAAAATATTATTATTACCTTTCGAGAATTCGTCGTCAATTACTGTATAAATCCGTAATAGCACATTCTGTGCTCTCAGGGAAAATAACATCCAAACCGCCGCACGTGCTAAATCTACCATTCCGGGCAAGATGATAGCGACCCAACGAGGAAACTTTCCATGCTTGTTTCTGGAAAGAAGTGATTCCGTATTTTCATGAACGAACTTAATCCTGAAATGTGAAAAATCCAAAAATGAAAAAAGGATCTATCAGAGAAGAATTTGTGAAGAAATATATGACGAATCGAATACACTAGTTACTTGCAACATCTTTCATATGCTTTCTTAATGTCGGAATTTTCATGTCCGTATTATTTGATTTCGACTACCGTTGATGATTGCTTGACTATGTTTTAACTATAAGCCAAATTAGATTTTTGGTGGGTCTAAGACGTGGGTTGAAAAGTGGATGGAGTGACCCAATTGAAAGTAAAAATAAAGTTGAGTGGCCCAATGAAAGGGTATTAAGAACAATGTGTTTATCTGAAAGTGAAGGACAAAGTTTAGTTTCGTGATCACAGAAGTAATCTACTCACCAAAGGATATTTTATCCTAAAGAAAAATTATGTTTGCGATGGCCATATTTCGGTTTTAATAAGGAACAATATTGGTGTATATTTCAAAGTGAAGCAAATGGTACCTTTCTCTATCAAAGGTGAACCAGCATGCTACTTTTTTAACACGGTCATGCAAACAAGGGTTGAAGCAAGACATTCCACTCCGTCGGACATTTCATGTCCATCGTGACCATAATATCCCCAAAACCCTTCTTCGTTCTGATTGTGGAGCACCCAATTCAGACCCCTCGAACATGGGGCGATCATGTCAGCGAGGATTGGGAATCATTGCCAACCATGCAGTGTGATATGGTGAAGCAAAGAGAAATGCGCGCAAGCTCATGTAGGTGAGTATCTGTCGAATGGATGATTTTTGGGGCTACATGAAGATTTTGGTGAGAAGAATTTGGCTTGCTTCTTTGATGGGTAGATTGCACAAACCAATTAGGCTTATTTATACATGACTTTGAGCCGGTTCCTCTTCGGAGCTGTCATGTTAAAACGGGAATCGTGGGCATATGTCTGATTTTTAGACATGGCTCTTTCTTGGTGATGTTAATTGCTTTTTTGTTTCTGTTCTTCCAGAGTTTTCATAACCTATAGAGCCAAGCACAAGGATTGGTGGAGGAGGACATGGCTTTTCCTTGGTGATATTAAATGGCTTTTTGTTGTTTTCTTCTAGACTTTCATTACCTATAGGACCAAGCACAATAATTGGCGGAAGAGGAATTCTACATGACTTTCATAAGCTACAGCCTATAGAACCCAGTGCTGGTCGAAAATTTCAACTGTTGTTTTCAGTTCTATCTTCAAAATTATGTGAAGTTTGCACATTAAACGTGTCGGTGTGATTTTCTTGGTAAAGGCCTTTGTGGTGACTAAATCGCTATAGTTATATACAGTATAAACTGTAAACGCGCTATACAATAACTATATGTAACAAGTATTCTAACGAATGTAGAGCATTAATTCAAGCCCTTTTTTTCATAGGATATAATTATTTTTCACTTCTTTCTTCATTAATGATGATAATAGCCTACCGGTATGCTAGAGAATTTTTTTTAATTTGACCTTATGTACATTATCAAGATGTGTTAGACTTCCTTTAATAGATAGATGAACGTGAAGTCATGATAATTAGATTTTCTCTAATTATTAAAGGGCGGTGCTATTTCCAACTCCATTTTGGCTAAGACACTCTTTTTTCTTAGGTAACTTACCGAAATACCCTCCTCTCTCTCTTTTCCATTTGTTGTTTCTTTTTTTATAAGGTTAACCCACAAAACTGCATTTATTTCTTTCTTCTTTCACATCTGTTTCACAATACAAATGCTCCATTACACCCAATAAAAAAATCATTTTACCATGCATTTTGTTATCACTTTACCTAGACAATGTTGTCAATTTTAATATACGGTCTTATATCTATTTCTATTTAAGACGACTTATGAACACACAATTAATTGCCTCTTTTTTTTTATCAAATAGTATGAGCGAAACTATATTTCAAAGTGAAAAATTAAAATTCATTTTAATTATCTAGCTAATCTTTATCAAAAAAAAATGGAAAAGAAAATTTGATCCAAATATGAAAAAAGGTTAATTTGTTATAAGCATGATCAAATGTCAAACATATTTATATTTAGATTACATCTAAATATTAATGAAAGATAAACACATAAAGGGAAAAAAAAAAA